>OZ007507.1:9013031-9286047 GCA_963931865.1 Axinella damicornis | reverse complement strand
GGGAGATTAGGATGATTGTCATAATTGTTGCAAGTAGCTTTGCTTGCTCGGTTACTTTCCCCTCGCCTATGCGCGAGCAATCCGATGCCAGGCAGTCTGCTGTCCCCCGATTGCGTCCGATTCAGCTGCTCCTCCCGGATTGCTTCTCCTTCTGCTGCTGCTCCCCCCAATCATGTCCGCTTCATCTCCGGTGTACCCGCTTCAGCTACTGCTCTTCGTTTGTTCCCACTTGCAGGTTCCAGCCCCTCTCCAATAATCTTAATGTCAACCTACTTCTCTCCCTTTTTGGCATTGACACTCCTTTATGGTACACATTTCTAAAAATGACACCTGTTTGTGGAACCATTTCCGTCACTGTGCTGGATTTATATTACAAACAAAGCTCTGGAAGATCCATCAGTGAATTTTTCGGACACTAATATACGTACAAACACCAGCGATCTTTGCAAGAAGCTTTCCGCATGTTTGGAGACGCTTCACGATGCTTGGAAAAAGCCTTCCGATTTGCAGCAAGGCCACACCGCGAACTTACTTTGGAAAAATGTTTTGAAAGTTAGCATCATTTCTTAAGACGCATACCATATTTCTTTCTCCTTTGGTATATTACAGATACATGTGCACTCACGTGTGCTCTGACAGTCTCATCCAGCCCACTCAGCAGGTGCTGGAAGTCAGACAGTGCATGCACCTCAGGACCATCCCATCACCGAGGGTCTCACGGCTGTCCGATACCCTCTGGAAACAAACACACACCAATATAGTTTACTGAGGTGAACAGAAGAATAACACTTGACTTGTGGTAGATTACTGATATGTGCAAAACAATTCAAGCTAGATTACTGGGGTGCACAAACCTGCATCTCCTCCTGCCAGCTCTGGATATCTCGGACCAGTGTCCGTATCAACCCCTCTAGGGACAAGACACGCTGCTCCACCTCATCAAATTTAGGGTCAACTGTCTGTGGAAGGGGAGCGGGATTGGGTGTTTCACTTTAACCTTTGACCCTGCATGTCAGTACTGTGCTTACAGGAGTGACAATCTGTTGAGGTACAGTGTACCGTAAATTGAGAATTTTTCGAGTTGAAAATATTTCATGTGAAATATTTTCGTGTTAAAAAATTTTCGTAGCCCATCCGGGCAACGAATTTTTTTAACACGAAACATTTTTAACACGTGTACATTTGCGACGCCAAGAAATTCGAGCGATCTGGCATGGAGGAGTTCGTGTACAAAGAAATATGGGAGGCAGCAGCTGGAGAAATGCTGATATGTGAGAGGGAGCCACGCAACGCTCAAAAATAGTTCGTCTCACCTCCTGTATTGACCACGCTGCTTGCCTGTATCGCTCGTCACCTTCTCCACTTCCTTGTTCGCAAGAGCGATTGCCTGCGAGGGCAGATAAGAAGATAACGACCCCCTGGGATCGGGAAGACCGTCCTTCGGCTTGAAGTAGCTTCGAATTGACATCATTGAACTGTTTCGCAATCAGAGTTCGTACCGTAAAATTATCGTTGTTTTAATAATTAGCTGTCGAAATATTTTCGTGCGTTTAATTTTCGTAGCCGTCCTGTCTACGAAAATATTTTAACAACGAAACTTTCCCAAATTACGGTATGTCTCTTATCCCTGTGAGTTGTGTCAGTGTCTGCTGCAGCCTGCGAAGTTTCTTCTGCATGGAGTGCATGGAGACTGTGATTGTTCTCTCATCTCGAGTTGTGCCTGTGTATCGCTCAACTATAAGAGAGAGGGGTGGGGTGGAAAAGAGGGAGGGAGGAAAGGGACAGAGGGAGGGAGGGAGGGAGGGAGGGAGGGGAGGAGGGAGGGAGGGCAGGAGGGAGGGAGGGAGGATGGAACAAAGGGAAGGGAAGGAGGGAGGGATGGATGGGAGAGGGAAGACGGAAGGGAAGGGATGGAGGGAGGGAAGGGATGGAGGGAAGGAGGACGGAGGCCAACCAGCCTTACAAGACTATCTTATGAAACCCTGTATATTAACTAGAGGTGTTCATAGAACACATACCCCGCGCGGAACGTCTACAGGATACAGTGCAGCTACAATCGACGTGACATCTCCAGGATCTCTGCCGATCGCATCGAACAAGTGCTATCGCGTATGTATTAGTTAAATCACCCTCACGAGGGATGTTGCCGGTTTATAAGCCCGACACCCGAGGGCGCGTAGCGCCCGAGGGGGAGGGCTTATAAACCGCAATATCCCGAGTGAGAGGGTGATTTAACTGATTTATAGCTCGTTGCTAGGTGGTTGTTTTGGCAACGCGTAAATGACGTCATTAACGTCCGTATATTCACTACTCCAATTCCGTATTTCCAAATTTGGACTGTGCGAGTTTGATAGCTAGCTGCTCTGTGAGATCGATTTTGAACAACGAGAACAAACTAGTTGCTCTCCTAGAGAAGTGTCTCGTGGATTTGATCACGCCCTCACTTTTGGAAAGTGTTGCGAAGCGCTCCAAGAAATATCACGAGCGGTCACAAGTTCGTTTAGGCTGGACCGAGTCAAGCGACGAAAGTTCTGCAGAGAGCGAGGCGCCTAAGGCGAAGCCACCGTTGGGTCAACAGTAGGCAGTGTCCCGAATTCTATCATCAACAACAGAGGGCACAACGTACAAAAACAGCTATTGTTGCAGACGACTTCACGAGTAATTCCAGCACAGCCTCCTGTACCGCAGATGAACTTTTCTAGCTGTAACTACAATGGACCTTCTGACAAGTTCTGTACTACCTGCTTTACCGCAGCCATACAGTGCTCTTCCACCTCTTGCCTTACCTTCCAGTTCTGAGCTGGATCTAACTGATATTGACTTCGATGAGTTTAAACTGCGTTTCTTCACGAGTAATTCCAGCACAGCCTCCTCCTGTACTGCAGATGAACTTTTCTAGCTGTAAACAATCTACACTGAATGGACCTTCTGTACTACCTGCTTTACCTCCGCTATACAGTGCTCCTCCACCTCTTGCCTTACCCAGTTCTGAGCTGGATCTGAGATTGACTTCGATGTGACTAAACTCTTTTCTGCCTTCCTTTTACATTTGTTCTGTTGTGCAGTCAGACCTCTTTGAGTGACTTAACTGCATTTTCTGCTTTTTGTTGTCTACCTGTATACTGCTTTTACTTGGGCAGATATAGACACCCTTCACACCTGATATAGCCACTCTTCACACCTGATATAGCTGAATCAGCATTTCCGGGGGCATGTTACCCATTTATAAGTCTTCTATAATCTTAGCAACCACCTAGCAACGGGCTATAAACTGTGTTCGTGTATGGCCATATCCAAGGTGTGGGAGTGACCGCTTACCGTATATACAACAACATGCATATTGTGAAGTTGAAGAGGTGGGGCCAAACGTTACGAATAATAGGAAATAGCTGGAAAAACAGCCTAAACGAAGCGCCTTCACTTCAGTCAGGTACACATAGAGCAGTTTTTTGCTATTTGCTATTGTTTGACTCCCTTTCGATGGTTTATGAGGGTCTATGTGGCAAAAGTTCAATTTTATTCGCCTGACAGACGACTGACTGACTGACTGACTGACAGACGACTGACTGACGGACAAAACCGATTGCTTAACCCCGCTTCGCGCATGCGCGCGCGGGGTAATGACATACAACAATGACAGTGGCAGTCCATTCAGACTATACCTCCTCACCAAGCTAGGTCTTTCCTCCTCTTGATCTCATTGATGTCCTGTGCCACTTGGCTGGCGTCCCTGGCGTTGTGCACGGTCGTGTGGTCAGGATGTTTCAATGATGTTGATGCTACCAGTTTGTCCAGAAGGAGAGGGACCAGAGGGTACTTGAGAACACCCTGATCAGCAGAGAGTGCAAGTCCCACGCCTGCGTCTCACTCCTGCAGATGAACAGAAACTTGGAGTGACACAAAATCATTAGTAGTGGGTGTGGTGAGTAGAGTTCCTGTGACCGAGGAGAATCCTCCAATCAGCAAATGTTGCCTAGTGAGGTCACTGAGAGGTAGGTGTGGCCACATGACAATAATATGCTGATGATATTGATACTGAAAGTGAATTTCTAGACTACAGCTCAATTGCACGCTCCTTTTCAATTTGTGCACCAGGTGTCACTGTACTCATGCAGGGCCATGATGTGGGGTAGTCTCAGAATGCATAACCCAAGACAGTAGGCTTGTTAGTTGAAAAGGAGAGACCAAATCCAGAGAACAAATTGCCACCTTGGGCGGAGTGGCTAGGAGCATCTGATTAGTGTTCAGAAGGTCTTGGGTTCCAATAACAGCTGGTTCCAGCAGTACTATACAAGGGGTGGGACTCAAGTGTCATTGACTGCCATGCACATATTATTAGCCTTGTACCCAGTCCCACACCCAGTTTTTCGCCACTTGCAGTACGATAAAGCGGTTGCTTTACCGTACTGCAAGCTACGAAAAGCTGGGCATGGGACTGGGCACGAGGGTACATATTATTGTACACAAGGGATGTAGCTCCAATTACTCTGAAAGGAGGTGTGTGATTAGGTTAAGCACAAAGGTCATCAAATGTCCAAGGATCATCCAGTAGCCATGATGTGACTAGCTTCATGGCAACAGCGGACTGCCCAAGATTAATTTGGTTGCTAGGCAACATGTAACCAGTGTCCTCCCCTCTTTCCTGTGTTGTCTGTGATCAGGTGATAGTGTTCTGTTATAAAACTCATCATATTCACTGTAGTCATAGTCAGCTCTATATTCACAACTCTGTTGGGGAGCATTCTTGGGTTGGCTGTAAACAAGTCTTGAATCTCAGTGCACCTGGGGTGCAGTCGCATGGCCTCTCCGTGAGAAGCAAACTGAGAATCTGGAGGCATAGAAGGCCTGGGGACGAGGCTAAGTACATGTATCTGGTCCAGTAACTAGGTAGACGCACAGAGTCTGACTACATGTACACCATCATGACCGACATTGAGCATGCAACAACACATTCAAAAGACGGAAATTGCTGCAAATCACCATGTGATTGTGGAATTAGGGGGGTTTGTCTTCCCACGAGGTCACCATTGCTCACTTAGACTGTCGTCAGCAGCATATGATGTCATGCATGACGGAGTGACGTGTCATAATATAAGTATGAGATGGTGGACACAATCACCTCACAACCAGTTAACAGTCAAGTGCTTGATCCAGTTTCATGTGGGTACACTGCGGTTAGAGTACTGACGTTCAAATACGTTCTAGCTTCCTGATGTTCAACTGAGTTCTCCCTACCACTCGCTACCCTTGACACCACTCACCGATAAACCATCCCAGGTCTTCCCCACTGTTCATACTGGAAGTGGCACAGGCTGGCTGGAGGCCTGGGAACAAGATGGTCCCTATCTAACGCAATATTTAATGTAAATGGGAGGTAATGTGTGGGTATTGTATCAACAGTTGAATGAGATTCTCGGCACAAGTGAGTTTTGTGAGTTCCCAGCACCCCCCCCCCCCCCCCCCCCCCCCCTTCCCAGGAATAGGTGCTGCAGAGTCAGAAACTGCATCATTTCATGTTGGAAACATGACTTACGAGTTCTGGAATGACTCTGTTGCCGTAGGCAAGCGTGGACTTGCTGGGGTCGTAGATGGGCAGAGATCCGTGGGCCGTCCCCCAAATTAAGGAAGTGAGCCTAGCCCCACCCCCTACGGAACCATGCAGTTAACGGTCTCCGCCCAGATTTTATTTTTCTCCAAGATCCTCGACTGCGAGAAATCTTTGTGTTGCTTGGAATTGTGTCGTTGAGCTTGAAAGTCTACAATGGGGATCGATCTTGCTACATGGCGAGCTCGAATTGGGCTCAACCAGTGTCGGTACGCCTACCGCCCGCTCCCTGTCCAGTGGAGGGCGGCCAGATGGGGGGTGGGGGAGGTCGTGAATAGCACTCCTCTAGTGCTGCAAGGCTGCATGGCGTTCGTCTCCCTGTCGTTGATACTGGAGTATGCAATCCGCAGGTGGGGAGGCTGTCCAAAGGGAAGGAGTGGGTGTGGCAAGGTGCGCTGTCCCAAGTTGGGGGGTGGTTCTGTCCGGGCCAGAGGGATGGTGGGAGTGCGCAGTGGGGTGTGCTTACTGCTCGGAGTGTGTGCGGTGGTGCTGTCTCTACTTCTGATGGCAGGAGACGTTGAGAGGAACCCTGGGCCCACAGGGAAGGAAGGTACAGCCCACTTGCCTTAAGGTTTAAATGGCTGCTATGTGTTGTTTTGTTCACGTAATGACAAATTCCTGTCATTCTTAGGCAAATTACTGCCAAATGAATACCATGAATGCCCATTCTTATAGTCCTTATTCTCTGTGTAGGATCAGATGAGGTGGATAAGATGCTCCCTGGTGTGGACGATTCTCCATTAGGTTAGTCAGAAAGATGAAGATGTCTTTATATGCGTTCATTTCATCATTCTCTTCCAACAGGAGAAGACGATTTCTTTGACTTACTGGAGGAGTTGAGGCCAGCTTTTGCTGGTTGGAAGGCCATTGGTGAAGGACTCCGACTCAGTCTTGGAGCACTGGATGAAATCGAAGCAGCATATAACCGTAATCCCAGGGACTGTATGTCTGCGATGCTGAAGCACTGGCTGAGGAGAAACTACAGTACGGAGCGGTTTGGTGAGCCGACATGGCGAGCGGTGGTGAAAGTGGTTGGAAATTCTGCAGCTGGGAGCAACTGTGCACTCGCCCTGAGCATTGCAGGGAAACATTCAGGTAACAAATTAGTGTAGTGGATGATTCGCTATGAGAGTGCATGATGACATTGTCACAATGACAATGATGTCGCCATGTGCTCTTGTTCGCTATCATTATGGGTTTGAATAGCAGGGTAGAAGTTTGTAACTGCTCGTAAGTAGCCGTCTCACTGTCTTGTCCCAGTCGGTTTACTGACCTGAGAAGTGGAAGGAACCAGTAAACTGTCCACACCTGCTCCGGCTGCCATCATCAGTATAATCGTGAACCTAACTTTGCCCACTCATTAACGACTTCTCAATCCAGTAGCTCAGGAAAAGCTAATGCATCCTAGCTAAGTAATGAGCCTTGTTCAGTGGGAATGGAGGCCCTACAAGGTGCGTGAGAGCAACTCTATTCCAGTGACTGTCTACACTGCTATGCTTGTGCTTTACTTTTGCAGACTTGGCGAGTGCTTACATCATCATATAATATTGCAATCATTAAATAGAAATTTGTGGGAGCGGCTCTTAGAACACAACATGTGATGTCAAATTAAGGTTCCAGGATACCAAATGTAATTAACATGTGATTAATCAAGTGGGCGTGACTTCCTAGTGTACAACTAATGTGGAGCTCGCTCAGGCTCACCCCAGTAAGCAAGGCTCACACATTATGAAGTACAAGAATTGGATGTGCGGAGATCAGCTGCACAAGCGCTAGGGCACATGCACCGCGTTCAGTTATTGTACGACTCGGTTACTTGATGTCAAATTTGCTGATAGTGAGGACATTCAGTGCACAAATCGTCTTTTATCGAGACCTACCTTGCCGACAGCGGTGACAGAGACCATAGTGAAAGCCCAGGGAGGTCTACGGTGAGAGATAGAAACGACGGAAGTCGAAGTGGAAGTCACCGAGGTCAAACCGTCCCCCTTTCAGCACGTACTACTTCACCGAAAGAGCCTACTATCGCTGTTCAGCTGTCTCTGGCACTGCAAGACAGCTGCTAGCCTCATTTCCAGGCTCTCATTCTCGGAACCAGAGCCTGGGAACGAGGCTAGACAGTTGCTCTCCTGCCATAGTGAAAATTTGTTCATGATGGCCACTACGTCAAACGTCTTCTCTGCCGTTCAGCATAGGGTGTGCACTGTTACCGCGAGTGAAAGTTAGGTACCTGTCGGTTAGGTGCATACGTACAGGAAGTCACACCCATTTAATTGTCCTAATACAGGAAGTCACACCCACTTAATTACCTAATTAGCTACTCGGTAGCCCGTAACCTTAATGAAATTTAGTGAGCTGTCTCCGCAGCAGTAAAGGAAGTTGCCATGGCAACCAGGAAGTAATGGGCATTTCGACAGCCTTGTGTATCATAACAAGAGCGAAGGTGATCTGTACGTCCTTCTCACTGGGAAGTTGCATAGTCGGCACAATGGACCTTACGAAGTGAATGCGTGCAAAGCAGTAGTACAACTGTACTAACTGAGGGAGGGGCCTGGCCAGGATCACAAAATGCAAGGTCACAAATCACAAAGACAAGATTGGAAAGTAGTCTTGCATTAATGCTTTAGTTTAGCTAGAATATTCCTCAGGCTCAACACTGCATTCATTCTAGCTGCTAGCCCCTCTCTGCCCGGCCAGTCAAGTGGGCACGCAGCGAAGGCGGAGAGGGTCTACCAAACATTGCACTTAATTGATTGCGTTTCAACTGACCAATCAGAGCTTTGTTGCGTGCGTGTGTAACCGACCTGGCAGGACTAGTATAGCAGTATAGCTACGTAGGCTGCACTGCATTTTGTAGTCATTAAACAACTCACCTCTTCTCTACAGTGGTTACAGGAACTTCTCCACAAACATCCGCCACAAGTCAAGACTCGTGTGCTAGCAGCACAGCACCGGATGGTGCTAGTGTCAGTCCCAGGCCCGTCTCTTCCACTTCCACTCAGAGTGAGGGTCTCAGTAGCCATAGTTTGGGTGTGGGTGTGGCAGGTACACTTTCCTTAGAGCAACTGTCGAACTCCACCCTCACCCTCCTACTGCTAGCTTGATGTCATATTTATGTAATACTGCACGACTATACACAATATTCCCTGCCAGTACATGCTTGGTAGCATGCAGGTATTAGTGATTGTGATTCTGAAAGAATTAGCTCGCTCTTGGAACTGGTTCAAGCTCACACATGTACAGGACAACTGAAAACATCTATGATTTCCGAAGTTCAATCTGACCAACAGTTTCTGTTGATAGGGCTGAATAAGGGAAGTTGATGATGGCTGTTTTGCCAGAAGATTTTGAGTGTCCAGAACCATTGTAATGTTGTAACATTATGATGTCTAATGTTGAGTTAGACACGTGCATGTACCACATTGATGGTTGCGGTGAGTAGCTTCATATCCATTTCTCCTCATCCTCACTGTAAGAAAGAAATTATTCTCTAACCTCATGCAGTGATTGCAGCTGCTACTCCTCAACCCCCCAAGCAAACTCCCATCAGAAGTCGAGAAGAGTCGTGTGCTAGCAGCACAGTGTCAGACAACGTGTTCACCTCTGAAGGAGCTAGTGTCAGTCCCAGGCCCAGCTCTTCCACTCAGGAAGGATCTCAGAAGCCACCGTTTGGGTGTGGGTGTGGCAAGTGCACATTCTATAGCTTCATTGAGAGTGGATGCCCAAACCCAATCCCCTCAGCTAGAACGTTCCCATATTTGGACCTGAGTGGACTTACTCATGAACAGAAAAAGACACTGACGAGTAGACTGCGGTTTGAATCCAAAGAAATAATGTTCAAATTTGAACATGTTAAGTCTGTAGCAATGAGGTCACTAATGAGGCGAGGTGTGACGGTGGATGAGTTATTGTCTCACCTGACGATCTTGGAAACGTTTGATCCAGTGAAGAAAGAACCGATGTCGCCACACTGCTACACAGACGTAATGAATGCAAAGACTATTCCAAAGGTTTTCATAGCGCTCAGTAACTATGTGTCCTTTTTCAACTATGACATCGTTGATCAGATAATCACTGAACTGGGTACAGATGAAGACAGACAGGAACTTCAGAAGTACAAGGATGACTTTCAAGTGTATGCCAAGCGAAGGATATACGAATGCCTGCCTCAGTTTGGGCCTGTCAGTGAATCAGATCATGCTGACATATTTGTGAAGGTGGATTCCCACTATGAAAGCTACACAGTGGCAGAACTAGAGGATTTCCAGAACAGGCTTAGCAAACTATTCCGTATTTCGTCGCAAGGAGTTCTACGTCTCTGTCGAGTTGAGAAGGGATGTTTCCAGCTCATCTTTCAGGTGCCCTCGTTTGTACAGCAAGAGATATTTCCTCTGTCCAGTGAGCAAGAGAGGGCCCTGGTAGCAGAGGGAGTGATCAAGCTGACATGTGGAAACTACGAGTTCATTGCCAAGGTGTGTGCCAATTATGGTACTGACTCATCTCACAGTACACTGCAACATATGAATCTGTATACTATATTATGACATTGTGTGATCTTGCCACTACAGGGAGAGGAGGGTGAGTCTGAACCGGAAGACACTGGTGAGCCCAGAATGACGTACTTGATTATTGAGCACATGATCACTGAAAAGTAGAATGATGCTCTAAGGTAGCACATACCCCTTTACGTTAGGTTACCTTTAACCGTCGGGGGCCCCCGACGGTTAAAGGTAACCTTACGTTAGCTAACGTAAGGTTACCTTTAACCGTCGGGGTTAAAGGTAACCTATAGGTTACCTTTAACCGTCGGGGGCCGGGGGTTAAAGGTAACCTAACGTAAAGGGGTATGTGCTACCTTAAGGTAGCACATACCTTAAGGTACCTTAAGGTACCTTAAGGTAGCACATACCCCTTTACGTTAGGTTACTTAAGGTAGCACATATACCCCTTTACGTTAGGTTACCTTTAACCGTCGGGGGCCCCCGACGGTTAAAGGTAACCTAACGTAAAGGGGTATGTGCTACCTTAAGATTGCTGGGAACGTATTAAGTAGTCTTGAAAGCCACACCCCTATGTACAGCAGTAAGTACAATCAGTCTCACGCAGCAGCGGCTGCTGTTACAGTCACTAGTGTGACCCCGCCCAACATGGGTCACTACCATGGAATGTGTTTACTTGTACAATGTCTTACAGGCATGTGCCCACTGAACTTAGTACAAGGACATGCACAGCTACCCCCGTGATGGTTACCCCAATTCAGGCCTTTCCTCTCTGTGTAAAAGGGCGTAGTTGTGAGACCACCTTCACTCATGAGATGATTTGTTTTTCCCTTTAAGAACCTGTACAAGCAGAGCTGAGGGATCCAGAGTTTCAGCCGGCACTGACGAGGCATGACTTTGACGCAGACTCTGCCGTGGGGGTCAGCATCTTCACGGATGACAAGAGCATGTGCACATTTGCCACTGATGAAGAGGTCAGTGAGTTTGTGTGAAATACATTGCATGAATATCCCGAGATGATATGCTGATACTCTGTGTAATGTCGTATTTCTATACTCAGCCTCATGTGCACTTCATGACGGTTGTCTATTTGTGCATTTGTGCTAGCCTCATTCCCAGGCCATCTTCCAGTCGCTCGCGCGTCGCATATGTGACCTTTGAACCCTTGCCAGCTATCTGACAAGGGTTCAAAGGTCACGTATGCGATGCGCGCACGACTGGCAGACGGCCTGGGAACAAGGCTACATTTGTGCATGGGTATAATTATGTATAGGATATGCAGGAGTATGATTGTGTATAGTCTGGTGGGCTACATCATATGACCATCACTGAGCATGTGTTGTACACAGCTTACAGTAGGCCCTGAAGGGGGGTTGCCCAAGCAATTCCAGATCTAGCTATACATGCTTATCAGAGAACGCGATAGTGTTCTCTATTTAGGGATGGCCAAGGAATTTCGAATTTACCATACTGATGCACAAGCAGGAAAACGGCTAAAGAAGCTACAAAGGCCCAAACCAAGCATGCAGACAGAATGACACTGCCTAGCAGTTCACAAAAACACTCTAAAACGTACCTGAGAGTACACGGGAGTGGAGAAACAAGTCACTGAAACTGTCAGATTTCGTCATCTTCTTTCTTCTTTCTCATAGTCAAGCATAGCTCACCAACGGAAGGATCCTTGAGCCCATTTACGCACAGAACAACACCGCTTTCTCTGCAGTAGAGTCCTTGCGTCCGTATGTTTGCAAACTGGCAACAGTGGCGATTCTGGCCGTCGATGATCTCCAAAGTTTCTCACACGACGCCATTTTGAGGCCCCCAAAAATGAGCGGTAGGAGTGGCATTGTATTGCGCATGCGCACCCAAAAAACCGCCTGTTCTTACTCTTTGGAGGAATCTGTGTCCATCCCTCATCTGGTGACTCACTGTGAAGAGGGATTTGTACCAAGTTGTTCTACTTTCGTGTCTTTTCATCCATCCCAAGTGAGGAGGTCGAGTGAAAGGCAGTATTGTTGCCAACACTCACCTAGCAGTGAGTTATAGCTATTCGTATAAACTGCTGCGAATTGTGACTCGGAGCGGCATCTACCCACTACCCACTACTGCGCAGGTTTCATCGATTGATTTACTTTGCGCGGCAACATGACTGGGATGTCCACAAATTGATGTGCTGCTGATTTCAAGCAGCTTATGGAACTTGCTGCCATCAAAGATTTTGATGACCTCTTTTCAGAGGAAGTCAATGCATGCAGTGAATATGATGACGTCGTTCCCGATTGTTCAGTGCCTGGCCTTCAGATTAAGCATGCAAAGCTCTGGGGTCCCCGTCCCGCGGCCTGAGATCAGGAAACCACCTATACAGAGGAAGGCCTTCCTGATGCTGACTGGAGTACCAAACTATACATACATGTAATGCACTTTCCATTCATTGACCATGCACACCATACATCCACTGGCAAACACACACCATACATCCACTGTGCAATCAAGCTAACACACACCCTACATCCACTGTCCGATCAAGCAAACACACACCCTACATCCACTGTGCGATCAAGCTAACGCACACCCTACATGCACTGTCCGATCAAGTAAACACACACCATACATCGACTGTGCGATCAAGCTAACGCACACCCTACATCGACTGTGCGATCAAGCAAACGCACACCCTACATCCACTGTCCAATCAAGCAAACACACACCCTACATCCACTGTGCGATCAAGCAAACACACACCATACATCCACTGTGCGATCAAGCAAACACACACCCTACATCCACTGTGCGATCAAGCAAACGCACACCCTACATCCATTGTGCTATCAAGCAAACACACACCATACATCCACTGTGCGATCAAGCAAACACACACCCTACATCCACTGTGTAATCAAGCAAACACCAGACCTGTATTTCAAACATAATTATGCGATTTCCAACACAAGACCCACTCTTTTACAGCATACAATTCTAACCTGCTCCTGAACGTGCATGCACCTAACAATTCCTTCCTGTTCCCCCTACTCCAAGTGCCCCTCATGGGATTAGGAACAAGTCAGTGAATTATCACTTGCATCCTGTTCTATCAAGCTCCTAAGTAACTAGAGGTGTTCATAGAACACATACCCCGCGCTGGACGTCTACATGCCAGGATGCATGCAGTGCAGCTACAATCGACGTGACATCTCTGCCGATGCGCATCGAACAGGGCGCTATCGCGTATACTGTGGTCGTGTATGGCCATATCCAAGGTGTGGGAGTGACCGCTTACCGTATATACAACATGTATTGTGAAGCTGGAGAGGTGGGGCCAAATGTTACAAATCATAGGAAATAGCCAGCCGAAACAATAGCCACGATGCCTGTGAAGTACATAGATCGTGAGAAAACACTGTTTCCTAGCGGTCATCTCGAAGCATGAAGTTTCCAAATGCACTGCGTGTCGTGTTCTTGATGGGACTCGGAGGTCACGAAGAGGTGGAGCCAATGTTATGAATAGTTATGAAAAGTAAGAAATAGCCAAAATATAGTGAAACCGAGTGCCTTGACTTCAGTCAGGTACACATAGAGCAGTTTTTTGCTATTTATTGTTTGACTCCATTTCGATGATTTATGAGGGTCTGTGGCGAGATTTCGCCTGACAGACAGACAGACAGACACTGACGGAAAAAAACGATTGCTTAACCCCGCTTCGCGCATGCGCACGTGGGGTAATTATCCTCCCATTTAAACATGTACCATGAACAACCTTCACATCCCCCATAATTATATCAACCTGTTGATAATTGAATTAGACTGCAAACCAAAAGGTTTATTCATTATCCTAGTGCCATTTAATGCCACCCTGAAGTGGGTGTTTGGTGGGTTGGACTAAACTAGTGACATACGTACATCACCTTCGTACTTTGCAAAGACCAAGGGAGCAGTTGTATACATGAAAGACACTGAACTCTGAAATTGGTTGCTATGTTTCCCAATTACAAGATTTCATAAGAAGTGTGTACAAGTGGGCATCTCAAGTGGATAGCACTTACAAAGTTATGATAACAGTAAATTTAGTGACACAAAATGCATTCTTTGACCATAATTATGAGAAATTTCTAATGATACTCCTCTAGTCCAATTCCTACAAAAGTTCCTGCGACTCAGAGTACCCTTACAGTGATACCTAGCCTCCTTCCTAACGAGGCTAAGTGATACCATGACTAATACTTAAGCTACACATTTCATGCGCTCAAAAAAGTGCACAAAATAGGGGCATAAAAATGTTCCCAAAAATTCTAGGGGATTTAGTGATGGCCTGTCACATTCCATGCACCTCACAAAAAACCTAAGAAACAAGGGGAAATGCCATTAACCAGCCTCAGTCCCATCCCATCCCTAAATTCTACATTTTTAAAATAAATGGGATGGGACTGAGGTTGGTTAATGGCATTTCCCCTTGTTTCCTAGGTTTTTTGTGAGGTGCATGGAATGTGACAGGCCATCACTAAATCCCGTAGAATTTTTGGGGGAAATTTTTGGGGGAAATTTTTTTTTGACCCTAGTATATTTTTCAAGCCCTGTCGGAATGCTTTATGTGTGTTGTTTGGAAGGGCTTATGTAGTGTACAGACCCTAATCAGGTTTTGTACATGAAAACAATTAGGCCTGGTCAATGTTGAAGTACTTCGACGGAACATGCCTGGATTTTCACCTCTCATCTGATGAGGTGGGTGGGAGAGACTGTCTTTTCAAGCCCGTTCTTGTTTACTAGCTGCAGCCTGGCACGTTTTGTTGCAGCTGTGAATAACATCACCATGGGAAAACTACTCGTGTGCATGCGTACTCTCACAATGGGCGCGCCTTACCTGCTGCCCCGCCCCCTCCATGTTAACCTGCTTTAACTCCGAATCAGCACATAAATGTTGTGTTTGGCAGTTGGCCCTGAAGGGGATTCCAAAACATTGCACCCAGATGGTACGTACACATGTAATGTGAAGCACAAGGGCTATGGGGGCTATAGTCCCCCTATTGTGCTCGGGAATTGGGACATCCCTTCCCAACAGCATCATACACTACCTGTATAGAGGCAGTTCTTTGATCTATACCAGACCTAGCATTGTCAAAAACAATGATCATTGACAGAGCAGAGTGAAAATGGTGCAGGATAGAATGAGGTCTTCCTAACTGCTAGCAGAAATTTTACGTGAAAAATTTTGTGCACTTTGCATTGATAAATTTAACTACATGTACACTGTAGGTGCTGCACAGCCTCCATAAACTCTACTATCTTCTGACACCACTGTGTGCTCTAATAAGCTTGCACTCCATTTGATTGGATAACCTGTAGCATACATGTCAACCCACATGCTGTAAGTGCATACTCGCCTCTTTCATGCAGCTGTGTAATTGATGATGTACGTATTGAGGTACGTTGTGCTCCTGTTTGAACTTCAATACAGGACCCTTTGTATAAAGAACTGGAGGAATTTGAGTACACACTTCATATCCATCAGTCACCGTCTGAGGCATCCAGTGAACACCACAGAACAACTGAACTGCACCGTGCTGCACAGAGAGGGGACCTTGAGACTGTCAGGCTACTTACAGAGGAGAAACACGAAAGCCCACTTCAGAAAGATGAGAGAGGAGACACTGCTCTTCACGCAGCTGCACTGGGAGGGAGTTTAGACGTGCTCAAGTATTTCATCAGTGAGAAAAACTGCAACCCTGCATGTCCAGGTTATCATGGGAGAACACCACTTCATCTCGCTAGTGTTCAACCTCACCTTGATGTCGTCAAGTACCTCGTTATTGAGCAGCAGGTAGACCCTCTGTATCAGGATGAGGATGGAATGACTCCACTGCACTACAGTTGTGTAGGTGATCTCAGCATTGTTACATTTCTGACTGAGGAGATTGAGAAATACAATCCAATCAAGGACATTCTTGCTGATCTGAAAGACAAGTTTGAAAACAATCCTCTCCACTATGCAGCGTTTGGTGGTCACTTCAACATTGTTAAATTCTTCATTTCAGACAAGAACTGCAGTCCGAACACTCCAGGCCAGTATGGCAGAACCCCTCTTCACGATGCTGCTGAGGATGGTCACCTGCACATAGTGAAGTATTTGACTGATGAACAAGGTTGTGATCCATCATGTTTGGATAGAGACAAAGTGACACCACTTCATCGTGCTGCAAACAATGGACATTTAGACATTGTGAAATTCCTTACACTGGAACATCACTGCAATCCAACATCTAGAGAATCCAATGGTAACACTCCCATCACAGGGGCAGCTGAGGGGGGCCATTTGGACATACTCAAATTCTTCATCACTGATCATAACTGTAGTCCGAACATTCCAGGCCAGTATGGCAGAACCCCTCTTCACGATGCTGCTGAGACAGGTCACCTGCACATAGTGAAGTATTTGATTGATGAACAAGGTTGTGATCCATCATGTTTGGATAGAGACAAAGTGACACCACTTCATCTTGCTGCAAGCGATGGACATTTAGACATTGTGAAATTCCTTACACTGGAACATCACTGCAATCCAACATCTAGAGATTCCGATGGTAACACTCCCATCACAGGGGCAGCTGAGGGGGGCCATTTGGACATACTCAAATTCTTCATCACTGATCAGAACTGTAGTCCAGGCCAGTATGGCAGAACCCCTCTTCACGATGCTGCTGAGAATGGTCACCTGCACATAGTGAAGTATTTGATTGATGAGCAAGGTTGTGATCCATCATGTTTGGATAGAGACAAAGT
The DNA here is from genome assembly GCA_963931865.1 of Axinella damicornis. NCBI lineage: Eukaryota > Metazoa > Porifera > Demospongiae > Axinellida > Axinellidae > Axinella > Axinella damicornis. Next base: position 9,269,172 of record OZ007507.1, on the reverse strand, counting down.
GACACCACTTCATCGTGCTGCAAACAATGGACATTTAGACATTGTGAAATTCCTTACACTGGAACATCATTGCAATCCAACATCTAGAGATTCCGATGGTAACACTCCCATCACAGCGGCAGCTCAGCATGGCCATTTGGACATACTCAAATTCTTCATCACTGATCAGAACTGTAGTCCGAACATTCCAGGATGGCATGGCAGAACCCCTCTTCACTCTGTTGCTGAGAATGGTCACCTGCACATAGTGAAGTATTTGATTGATGAACAAGGTTGTGATCCATCATGTTTGGATAGAGACAAAGTGACGCCACTTGATCGTGCTGCAAACAATGGACATTTAGACATTGTGAAATTCCTTACACTGGAACATCACTGCAATCCAACATCTAGAGAATCCAATGGTAACACTCCCATCACAGGGGCAGCTCTGGGGGGCCATTTGGACATACTCAAATTCTTCATCACTGATCAGAACTGTAGTCCGAACATTCCAGGCCAGTATGGCAGAACCCCTCTTCACGATGCTGCTGAGACAGGTCACCTGCACATAGTGAAGTATTTGATTGATGAACAAGGTTGTGATCCATCATGTTTGGATAGAGACAAAGTGACACCACTTCATCGTGCTGCAAACAATGGACATTTAGACATTGTGAAATTCCTTACACTGGAACATCACAGCAATCCATCATCTAGAGATTCCGATGGTAACACTCCCATCACAGGGGCAGCTGAGGGGGGCCATTTGGACATACTCAAATTCTTCATCACTGATCATAACTGTAGTCCGAACATTCCAGGCCAGTATGGCAGAACCCCTCTTCACGATGCTGCTGAGACAGGTCACCTGCACATAGTGAAGTATTTGATTGATGAACAAGGTTGTGATCCATCATGTTTGGATAGAGACAAAGTGACACCACTTCATCTTGCTGCAAGCAATGGACATTTAGACATTGTGAAATTCCTTACACTGGAACATCACTGCAATCCAACATCTAGAGATTCCGATGGTAACACTCCCATCACAGCGGCAGCTCAGCATGGCCATTTGGACATACTCAAATTCTTCATCACTGATCAGAATTGTAGTCCGAACATTCCAGGATGGCATGGCAGAACCCCTCTTCACTCTGTTGCTGAGAATGGTCACCTGCACGTAGTGAAGTATTTGATTGATGAACAAGGTTGTGATCCATCATGTTTGGATAGAGACAAAGTGACACCACTTCATCTTGCTGCAAGCAATGGACATTTAGACATTGTGAAATTCCTTACACTGGAACATCACTGCAATCCAACATCTAGAGATTCCGATGGTAACACTCCCATCACAGCGGCAGCTCAGCATGGCCATTTGGACATACTCAAATTCTTCATCACTGATCAGAATTGTAGTCCGAACATTCCAGGATGGCATGGCAGAACCCCTCTTCACTCTGTTGCTGAGAATGGTCACCTGCACGTAGTGAAGTATTTGATTGATGAACAAGGTTGTGATCCATCATGTTTGGATAGAGACAAAGTGACACCACTTCATCGTGCTGCAAACAATGGACATTTAGACATTGTGAAATTCCTTACACTGGAACAGCACTGCAATCCATCATCTAGAGATTCCGATGGTAACACTCCCACCACAGGGGCAGCTGAGGGGGGCCATTTGGACATACTCAAATTCTTCATCACTGATCATAACTGTAGTCCGAACATTCCAGGCCAGTATGGCAGAACCCCTCTTCACGATGCTGCTGAGACAGGTCACCTGCACATAGTGAAGTATTTGATTGATGAACAAGGTTGTGATCCATCATGTTTGGATAGAGACAAAGTGACACCACTTCATCTTGCTGCAAGCAATGGACATTTAGACATTGTGAAATTCCTTACACTGGAACATCACTGCAATCCAACATCTAGAGATTCCGATGGTAACACTCCCATCACAGCGGCAGCTCAGCATGGCCATTTGGACATACTCAAATTCTTCATCACTGATCAGAATTGTAGTCCGAACATTCCAGGATGGCATGGCAGAACCCCTCTTCACTCTGTTGCTGAGAATGGTCACCTGCACGTAGTGAAGTATTTGATTGATGAACAAGGTTGTGATCCATCATGTTTGGATAGAGACAAAGTGACACCACTTCATCTTGCTGCAAGCAATGGACATTTAGACATTGTGAAATTCCTTACACTGGAACATCACTGCAATCCAACATCTAGAGATTCCGATGGTAACACTCCCATCACAGCGGCAGCTCAGCATGGCCATTTGGACATACTCAAATTCTTCATCACTGATCAGAACTGTAGTCCGAACATTCCAGGCCAGTATGGTGGAACACCTCTTCACTATGCTGCTGAGAAAGGTCACCTGCACATAGTGAAGTATTTGATTGATGAACAAGGTTGTGATCCATCATGTTTGGATAGAGACAAAGTGACACCACTTCATCGTGCTGCAAACAATGGACATTTAGACATTGTGAAATTCCTTACACTGGAACATCACTGCAATCCATCATCTAGAGATTCCGATGGTAACACTCCCACCACAGGGGCAGCTGAGGGGGGCCATTTGGACATACTCAAATTCTTCATCACTGATCATAACTGTAGTCCGAACATTCCAGGCCAGTATGGCAGAACCCCTCTTCACGATGCTGCTGAGACAGGTCACCTGCACATAGTGAAGTATTTGATTGATGAACAAGGTTGTGATCCATCATGTTTGGATAGAGACAAAGTGACACCACTTCATCTTGCTGCAAGCAATGGACATTTAGACATTGTGAAATTCCTTACACTGGAACATCACTGCAATCCAACATCTAGAGATTCCGATGGTAACACTCCCATCACAGCGGCAGCTCAGCATGGCCATTTGGACATACTCAACTTCTTCATCACTGATCAGAATTGTAGTCCGAACATTCCAGGATGGCATGGCAGAACCCCTCTTCACTCTGTTGCTGAGAATGGTCACCTGCACATAGTGAAGTATTTGATTGATGAACAAGGTTGTGATCCATCATGTTTGGATAGAGACAAAGTGACACCACTTCATCGTGCTGCAGACAATGGACATTTAGACATTGTGAAATTCCTTACACTGGAACATCACTGCAATCCAACATTTAGAAATTCCTCTGGTTCCACTCCGATCCATGGGGCAGCTCAGCATGGCCATTTGGACATACTCAAATTCTTCATCACTGATCAGAACTGTAGTCCGAACATTCCAGGCCAGTATGGTGGAACACCTCTTCACTATGCTGCTGAGAAAGGTCACCTGCACATAGTGAGGTATTTGATTGATGAACAAGGTTGTGATCCATCATGTTTGGATAGAGACAAAGTGACACCACTTCATCGTGCTGCAGACAATGGACATTTAGACATTGTGAAATTCCTTACACTGGAACATCACTGCAATCCAACATTTAGAAATTCCTCTGGTTCCACTCCGATCCATGGGGCAGCTCAGCATGGCCATTTGGACATACTCAAATTCTTCATCACTGATCAGAACTGTAGTCCGAACATTCCAGGCCAGTATGGTGGAACACCTCTTCACTATGCTGCTGAGAAAGGTCACCTGCACATAGTGAGGTATTTGATTGATGAACAAGGTTGTGATCCATCATGTTTGGATAGAGACAAAGTGACACCACTTCATCGTGCTGCATACAATGGACATTTAGACATTGTGAAATTCCTTACACTGGAACATCACTGCAATCCAACATTTAGAAATTCCTCTGGTTCCACTCCGATCCATGGGGCAGCTCAGCATGGCCATTTGGACATACTCAAATTCTTCATCACTGATCAGAACTGTAGTCCGAACATTCCAGGCCAGTATGGTGGAACACCTCTTCACTATGCTGCTGAGAAAGGTCACCTGCACATAGTGAGGTATTTGATTGATGAACAAGGTTGTGATCCATCATGTTTGGATAGAGACAAAGTGACACCACTTCATCGTGCTGCATACAATGGACATTTAGACATTGTGAAATTCCTTACACTGGAAAAGCATTGCAATCCCACCCCACGAACTGTTTTGAACACCACTCCTCTTCACTATGCAGCAGAGAAGGGCCACTTACAAGTAGTTCAGTTCTTTGTTGAGCAGCTGAAGTGTCCTCCCAACTTGAGAAATAAACATAATATGACACCTCATCAGTACGCTAAAGCTAACGGCCATCTCAATGTCGCACTCTATTTGCAGAAGTTTGAACATTCAAGCTGAGTATGCCTAGTGCATATATACACAATACTATCTTGCACTACATTATAATTAGAGCCTCGATAACCTTCAATTTTGTATTTCTCGTCATTAAAGTTTTAAATGTAAGTTCATTTAGTGTATGCATACACACTTAAAAATAATTGTAAATTTGCAATTTTTTTTATCTCTCAACTGAATTTCTTGTTTGCTTGTAGACCTGCAGACTGCAGAGATACCATCATTGTTCTTTTACCAGTACTTATTGTGCAGCCATGAGCTGTCATGATCAGAATATCCTTTACACAACACTGTACTTGATCTGGAGCTCCAGTGTTCATCGATAGCTAGCTACAGTATACATGGGAATGATCGAAGCCAGATCAGTTTGTGTCCCTTCCCATTCAGGCTATAGTGTGCTGTTCTCACCATTTGATCACGCATATATACCGCGTACCGTGAGGGAAGGGGCAGGATTTCTATGGTACACTAATTGTAGGGGCATGCAGAGGGACAGTTCCTGTAAATACACACTCCTCCACCTCTCACTATTCATACGAATTATGCTGGACTCAGTTTGCAAAGAGAGAACACGGAAAAGCAATCAACAACACATTACAGTAATGATGGGGATATCCCTGCTATCTGATCAACAGTAATGATGGGGATGTCCCTGCTATCTGATCAACAGTAATGATGGGGATGTCCCTGCTATCTGTTTTCTGGGTTGGACTTGGCCAGGTAGGTTGCTGGCACATAGCCCTTCTTGGAGTCCCTGACCAGAACCAGCCACCACTCTCTGCAGCCTATTCTGTCATGGGCACACAGCAGAGTCACCACCTGGCCCGCACCCACACTGAGCTCCGCTCTGTCCTGGGCTTCAAACTTGTACAGCACCAGTTTTGTGCCTACTGGGGGCTCCTAATGTGTGTTTGTGTGTGTGTGTGTGTGTGTGTGTGTGTGTGTGTGTGTGTGTGTGTGTGTGTGTGTGTGTGTGTGTGTGTGTGTGTGTGTGTGTGTGTGTGTGTGTGTGTGTGTGTGTGTGTGCATGTGGGTTGATAATTCAGCTTCAATGTTGCTCTTGTGACACCACTCTGTTTCAACTCACTTCTGCTTCCTCCTCTTTTTCCTGATGTTCCTGAGTCAGTTGATGAAGGGGAGGAGACACTGGGAAGCTTGGAGACCCGTCCGAGGGACGCTTGTGCCTCACAGGAGTGGCACTGGTAAAGTTAATAGCCAGGGAGGCAGGAACTAATGACAGCTGGACAAGCTTCTGTGAGATGGCACCAACTTCTCTTGCGTGTTGCTGCTGGATATCAGAAGACTGTTCAATACCTCCTGAAAGAGGTTCTAAAATGTCACAAACAGCGGAGTGGAAGGTGTACTGCACATGTACCAACACTGTCAGAGCATGTTGTACCAGTTTTAATGACAGCTGCAAGAAATGGGGAAGATCCTGTGCATTAAGTGCCTCATAGTTTCTCCTACTGTAGCCAGTAAGCAATCTTCACGCAGCTGTTTTATCTTCTCCGGTTCTTCTGCGTGCTCTAGTGCATACTGCATGTGGTCCTAGTCCAGCAGTTTGTCTCTGTGTTTGTGCATCAGGTGTAGCGGGTCTTGGAACAGTGCGAGGAGGCTCTCCAGGGGAGTCACGACACACTCATTCACAAACTGGCCCTGCATGGGGAGGTCAGAGTAGTGTAGGATGATCATTATATATAGTGCATAGTATAAGATAATGTCCCATTGGCATTGGCACTCCTTTACAGTAGCCTCGTCCCCAGGGCCTTCTCACCCCAGTGTTTGTCGCTTGCAGTACTGCAAGCGACAAACGCTCTACTGCAAGCGACAAACGCTGGGGTGAGAAGGCCCTGGGGACGAGGCTACCTTTTCGGTACGTGTCTCTAACAATGATACCCGTTTGCAGAGCCATTTCCATCACTGTGCCGGATTTACGCTGCAAACAAAGCTCTGGAAGACCTGAACAAAGCTCCGGATGATCTGTCATTTTTTTAGAAACATATGTATGTACAAACCCACAAACCCAGAAGCTTTCCGTTTGTTTGGTAGACACTTCCTGATTCTCAAAAGCTTTCTGATTTGCAGTGAAGCTATGCCACAAACTCAAATGAAGGTGGGATTCATTTCTTAAGATGCATAGTATATTTCATTCTCCTTCGGTACAGCTCAAGATACATGTGCACTCACGTGTGCTCTGACAGTCTCGTCCAGCCCACTCAGCAGGTGCTGGAAGTCAGACAGTGCATGTACCTCAGTGCAGTATAGAACAATCCCATCACCGAGGGTCTCACGGCTGTCCGATACCCTCTGGAAACAAACACACACCAGTATAGTGCACTGAGGTGCACAGAAGAATAACACTTGACTTGTGGCAGATTACTGATGCGTGCAAAAGAATTCAAGCTAGATTACTGAGGTGCACAAACCTGCATCTCCTCCTGCCAGCTCAGAATATCTCGGACCACTGTCCATATCAACCCCTCCAGGGACAAGACATGCTGCTCCACCTCATCAAATTTAGGGTCAACTGTCTGTGGAGGGGGAGGGGGATTGGGTGTTTCATTTAACCTTTGACCCTGCAGTGCTCACTGGAGTGACAATCTGTTGAGGTACAGTGCATGTCTCACTTTTTCTCTTATCCCCGTGAGTTGTGTCAGTGTCTGCTGCAGTCTGCGAAGTTTCTTCTGCATGGAGTGCATGGAGATTTTTCTCTCATCTCGAGTTGTGCCTGTGTATCGCTCAACTAGAAGAGGAGGGATAGGGTGGGAGGGAGGGAGGGAGGAGGGAGGGAGGGGAGGGAGGGCAGGGTTTCATCTACTGGGGGGGGGGGGGCAGGGGGGAAGCTTCCCCCCCAAAGAAGAGATTGACTATATCATTACATCATAGGTAATACCATATTAGGACTCAGATTAATTAACCTCAAAACATTTTGCACGGCACTTGCCACTACTTCCCCCCCAAACATTTTTTTCTAGATGAAACCCTGGAGGGAGGGGAGGGGGGAGGGAGGGAGGCCAACCAGCATTACAAGACTTATGAGACCCTGTATCAATACATTAAGATTTTAATGTGCATCCGTGTGTGTGTGTGTGTGTGTGTGTGACGGAAATGGGTTGTTCGTGGGGCGGGACTAGACTAGTGACGCGCGACCTTCATACTTCAATGTACTGAACCTCGAACTCTGCAAAGAACGTCGAGAACATTGGGTATGGGCTGGAATCTTCCAGAACAGGTGAAGCTACAAGCGGACGCAATCGGGGAGCTGCAGTTGAAGCGGACACAATCGGAGAGCAGCAGTTAAAGCGGACGGAATCGGGGAGCAGCAGCCGAAGCGGACGCAATCGAGGAGCTGTTGAAATTGGGGAAGAGCAGCTGAAGCGAACGCAAGTGGTGAGCAGCAGCTGAAGGGACGCAATCGGTGGGCAGCAGCTGAAGCGGACAGAAACGGGGAACAGCAGTTTGAAGCGGATCGATGCAATCGGGGAGCAGCAGCTGAAGCGACGCAATCGGGGAGCAGCAGCTCTGCACAGAGAGCTGTCCGGCACCGGATTACTCACGTAGGCGAACGAGGGGGAAGTAGCTGAGCGAGTGAAGCTACTTGTATCTTTCCTCCTCTTGATGTCATTGATGTCTTGTGCCACCTGGCTGATGGCATACCTGGCGTTGTGCACGGCCGTGTGGTCAGGATGTTTCAATGATGTTGATGCTACCAGTTTGTCCAGGAGGGTACTTGAGAACATGCTGAACCGGTTTGATCAGCAAGTCCCATGCCTGCGTCTCACTCCTGCAGATGACCAACTGTAGTGACTAATAGGAGAGGAGACCCTCCTGTAATGACTAATAGGAGAACCCTACAATCAAATAATGAACAGAACTGTAATGACTAATAGGAGAGAACCCTCCAATCAAATAATGAGAACTGTAATGACTAATAGGAGAACCCTCCAATTAAATAATGAGCATAACTGTAATGACTAATAGGCGAGGAGAACCCTCCAATCAAATGAGCTGTCAGGACTAAATAGGAGAGGAGAACCCTCCGATTAAATAATGAGCAGAACTGTAATGACTAATAGGAGAGAACCCTCCAATTAAATAATGTCACTGATACCAAGTCTTAGCCTCGTTCCCAGGCCGTCTGCCAGTCGCGCGCGCATCGCATATGTGACCTTTGAACCCTTGTCAGATAGCTGGCCCATGGCAGAAGGACTAGGCCTGGTACCACTCCTACGTCATTTACAAGTTAAGTGGACACGGTTGTGACGTAGGTGGACACGGTTTCATGTAAAATGGCGGCGTTCCAGAAGTTCACGGGCTAATGGCAGGTTTCCTAGCGAGTTATTGTTGGCTTTTACGCTACCGTGGTGGACCACTGGAGGCATCAGGTATGGAACTCCTTGTTGTACGGTTGTAGTAGCCTAGGTAACTACAATAGCTTATCTCTACAGTAAGCGCTTGGTAGGACTTACGCCTGAGTAGTCAAACGTTAGTGCATGCTGTATTGCCGTTAGCGCTGAGTTGGCATCAAGTTGCTGTCTTCGTGGTATCAATATAAACTCGAAAGCATACGTGTAGTCGAGTTGCTTCATAACCGTGTCCACTTTGCTTGTAAAATTATGACGTAGGAGTGGTACCAGGCCTAGCGCCTTCTGCCAGCTATCTGACTGGCAGACGGCCTGGGAACGAGGCTAACCAAGTCTCACACCAGGGGCTGACTGGGAATACTGAGCTGATACCACACAAGAAAGCTACAGTCATCCCAATAATTTCATTGTCAGCTGGAACGCAGGACTACAGAATGGACTGCATCCTCATCTGACCCTGCAGTGTCATAAGGTCCACAATATCAGTATCGCAATGTATCGTAGCCACCTGTTCGGTGGCTGTTCTGGAGGTGGGAGGGGCCCATGGCCAACAAGGGAAGATACTGCAATACTCTTGCAGTCCAATCAGATTGCAGAATAGGCAATTGCTACCGCCTACATTATACTTCCTGTTGATTGAACCAAAGGCTGAGAGGGTGCTGCGTGTCACGGTACTAGTTATTGCATGAGTGCAAGGGCTATACGTCAAATATTGGCATCGAGCCCGAGGGCGAGTGCCAATATTATGACGTATAGCCCGCGCACTCATGCAATAACTAGTTTGTTGCATGATGAGGTGCCAATATATCATGCTGGCATTGTGGTCAGTGCCATATATTATATATTGGCATAGCGGTACCTTTGAACTTGTAGGGTATCATGCAACAAGTAAATATATTCATGCACAAAGTTATGTAACACTGTGGTGGCTCTGGAGGAATAGCGGAGAGGAGGGCATTCTCGGTACGATAGCAGCATGATGGAACGTCATAGTTAGCAGGTCGAGATGCAACAATATTCGTCACCGCAATGGTATACATTGCAGTTGACCTGAAGTATTGAGATATTGCAAAATGCAATACTGGCTGGGGTATACTGCTGTACTGTCAGTGCTGCAACTTTGTTTTGTACATACTGTTAGGGTAAAACCATATTCTTGCATCCCTATTAGCAGGACATAAGCACCTGGTACAGCTTGTCCATGGCACAGCTCATCCCAGGCACGGCTTGTCCCCGGGACATTCTTGCAGCACTGATTTCTAACAACAAGAAGGTACTGCAAGTGTTAGAGGAGGACTTCAGGGTATAGGTATTATTAGGTTGGAATTCAGACCTATGCAAGGCCGGCCTCTCATAACAGTTGATCACTAGCATAAAGCCCACTAACTAGCCTGCAAGACAGCGAGGATATCCAGTGAGGGAGTGGCTATTATTAGCTGCAATAAGCAGTGTCAGACTCACTTGAAAATTCATGATCTGCCGACATTTCAGCAACCATTGAACAGAAAAATTTGGGCGCATTGTCCGACTTGCGCGTAACTAGTCTCGGAACCAGACCCTTCGTGCGGGGAAGGGTCTGGTTCCGAGACTAGGTTTCAACTGGTATGATGATGACATTCCATCCATGCTCATGCTCTACATTGACTAATGCATTCGCAGACATGCATGCAGAGATGCAAACAACCACCATCCTACACAGAGCTATAGCTAGACGCTTGCAGAACGGTAAAACGAAAATTGTGAGGGGGTCCCCATTTTACCAGGGAAAATGGGGACCCGGGGTCCCCAAAATTTTATGATACAGGCAAATCAGAGTCCTCGGACTACACTGTCAACAAATCAACTACAATATCTGGGCTAGTACTGCAAATGTCAACCATATTACCATGTGCAGCAAACTGGAAGTCAATTTGCACCACACCCCTTACTTCCCCCACATGCAAATGCTTGCTATTATTCTCGAATTATTCTCAATCCTTTACCTTTGCTATATATACTATTCTCAAAAAAAATTATTCTGGCATAATTATGTCAGGCTCAGGGTCCACTATCTTACGTTCATGTACATGTACCAGAGTGGTGTTATGGGAAAACACAACCATGCAGTTAGCTTAGTAGATAGTGCATGCATGGTATGTGATGATGTGACCCGTAGGAGACCCGTAGAAGTCTGGTCGCAACTTTGGATGGCGGAAGCCTCAAGGAGGAAACTTTGAATCCATGTAGCTACACGCCAGTAAGTCAAAATCCCAGCAAGACCATTAAATTTTTTCCTCCTCAAAAACTGGTACGGCCATGGCCGTACCTGCCGTACCGGTGGCGCCGGCCCTACTGATGGCTCTTACAAGTAATCTTGAGCAATAGCCAACCTGCAAAGGAGACAGAGAAAAGACGTAGTGTAACAATCTACCGTCACTGTCGCATCAGAGCCACCTTTCTCTTCCTGCATAGTATTAGGTCGACACATCTCAAAATCTCATTGCTTTGACAATGGTCTTGCATATATGTAGTGCTCCCAGCAGAGTAAATACTGTTTTCTGTGACAAACTTAAAACCTATATTCAAAGTAAGTTGATAGAAATGCCATTTTGTGCCAAACAACAAAAAATTAATTAATGTCACATGATATTCCAACAGAGCTATGGCTTCACATGTCAACTGAGTTTGCAAAATACATCAGGGTTGCCATTTCTCTAAACCTGGGAGTTAAGCTCTCAAAATTTAAACCTGATGCAAGTATATAGTGACCCAGGTTTAGCAGGTTCTAAACCCCACTCGAAGTTTTAACTGCATTGTCCTGATAAACAGAGCTGATAGAACATTTCTGGAAGGGCATACACTGGCATTTCCACAAACCTCGGAGTTACATGTAAGAGCTGATTTTTTGAGAGGACATGCTTGTAGCAGTATGTCTGGGCCAAGTATAAATCTTAACCCCATACAGATCCTGAGATGTTGCCCATTGTTCAATTTTCGACAATTTAATCAAAAATCAGACCTTTGCTTTTTTATTGACTTTATACGAGAATTTGTGTTTATTGAAATCCAGTCCAAAGGGGTTCTCAGGTGGATTTATGCTGATTTGAGCACAAAAAAACTGGCTGTAAGTTCCAAAACTAAATGGACTCTCTTTGCTGGGAGCACTGCAGAATGCATGGCAACACTTGACACCTTCCCTCCAAATTGCATAGGTCACACTAGCCTCGTTCCCACTGTTTGCGCATGCGTTTACTTACATGGTTTGGCGTGTGACGTAAATATTTACTACGAGCGCTCGGCGATCGCAATGGAGCTAGCTACCCGGGTACGTACGTAGCCCAATGGCCGCCTGCCTTTTGAGCCAGTCCGTGCCGAACAGTAAAAACTATGGTGGCCGATAGGGGAAACCCGAAGCGGGCGCCCGACGCCCGATGCATGTCGGCCAGTACCCGATGTATATCGGCCAGTACCCGATGCATGTCGGCCAGTACCCGATGCATGTCGGCCAGTACCCGATGCATGTCGGCCAGTACCCGATGTATGTCGGCCAGCTACCCGATGCATGTCGGCCAGTACCCGAACCTTGTCGGCAAGTACCCGAACCTTGTCGCCGGTGTCATCGCAGATTGCGTCCGGCCTAGATTGTGTCCGGTGGACGCGATCCGCTAGCGGATTGCGTCCACCCCGACTAGCGGAAACGGTCCGGCTTCGCGGATTCTGTCCGGCCGATCCGTACAACCGTCCCGCAAAGGCCATGGTTTTGATTCTGTCCATACGACCTTGACATGTTTGGAAGAGCACTGCAGTATAAAATGCCGCGTCTTGAAGAGTTGAATTCACATAGTCCAGTGGGCGAAATGGCGAAGAAGTTGAGTGAAGCGCAAGAGTATGAAGTTCTATTCAACATTGTTATTATTCATCTTTAATGTGCAACATTCATCTTATTATAAATTATTATGCAACATTTACAACTTATGCTACAATTATTCTTGTCCTGGTTGTGTCCCCGGACACTATCCGCTAGCAGATAGTGTCCGCCTGGACAGTATATATCTGCTAGCATAATTATAGTGTCCGCCTGGACAGTATCTGCTAGCAGATAGTGTCCGCCTGGAAAGTGTCAGCGGGGTGGGATAGTGTCTGCCTGGACAGTATTATGCTATTAAACAGATAGTTAGTGTCCAGGCGGACATAATCCGCTAACGGACCGAGTCCGGGCGGACTCCATCTGCTAGCAGTTAGCGTCCGCCCCCCGGACACTATCCGCGAAAGCGGACACAATCTGCTAGCATATCGGGTCCGGGGCGGACGCGATCCGCTGTGACACCGGTACCCGAACCATGTCAGCCAGTACCCGAACCATGTCGGCAGTACCCGAACCATGTCGGCCAGTACCCGAACCATGTCGGCAGTACCCGAACCGTGGCGGCCAGTACCCGAACCATGTCGGCCAGTACCCGAACCGTGTCGGCCAGTACCCGAACCATGTCGGCTAGTACCCGAACCATGTCGGCCAGTACCCGAACCATGTCGGCAGTACCCGAACCGTGGTGGCCAGTACCCGAACCATGTCGGCAGTACCCGAACCGTGGCGGCCAGTACCCGAACCATGTCGGCCAGTACCCGAACCGTGTCGGCCAGTACCCGAACCATGTCGGCCAGTACCCGAACCATGTCGGCAGTACCCGAACCATGTCGGCAGTACCCGAACCGTGGCGGCCAGTACCTGAACCATGTCAGCCAGTACCCGAACCGTGTCGGCCAGTACCCGAACCGTGTCGGCCAGTACCCGAACCATGTCGGCCAGTACCCGAACCATGTCGGCAGTACCCGAACCGTGGCGGCCAGTACCCGAACCATGTCGGCCAGTACCCGAACCGTGTCGGCTGTACTGCCGGGTCGTACATACTTTGGCGTAAAATGGCAAATATTGCCTTTGTGCATAAAGGGAAAATTTTACGCCATTCATGTCTTTGTGCATAAAGGGAAAATTTTACGCCATGGCTGTCGTTATGTACATAACGACAGCATTTTACGCCATGGGGTTTGGCGTAAAATCCCCTTGTGAAATGGCATGACCACTAATACAATGTTGAGTATACATAAAGGGAAAATTTTACGCCAATGAACTAAACGAACAGGGTTACCCCTGATAGACCTAATGGACAGGGCTCACCCCATCCAGGATCATGGTATCAACGGCGTAAAATTCTCCCTTTGTGTGGCATAAGTTGAGTATACATAAAGGGAAAATTTTACGCCAATGAACTAAACAAACGGGGTTACCCCTGATAGACCTAATGGACAGGGCTCACCCCATCCAGGATCATGGTATCAACGGCGTAAAATTGTCCCTTTATGTGGCATAAGTTGCTTATACATAAAGGGAAAATTTTACACCAATGAACTAAATGAATGCCTTTGACGGACCTAATTGACAGGGCTCACCCTATCCAGGCTCATATGGTGGAAGAATAATTGCAGGGATGGGGGAAAATCTTTAATCATGAATCTGATCGGTGAGATATGGCGGTCAACATTGGTACAATTTCAAGTTACGATGATTGATATAACGTAAGCTTCATAAAATGGGTTCATTTGAAGGATAGCATAACGTATAATTATATAAGTATATGAAAAAAGTAGTTAGTCACATAGTCTGACGTCCTTGTCCGGAAACAGAACCTCGGCTGTCTCATTATCGTCATCGAACTTCACAACCCACCTGCCAGTTTTGAAGTTAAATGAGTCCAACCATCCCCGGTACCAGTTCCCATCATCATACAGAACTTCAACATTCTTACGTGCGTCTAGATGTGGATTCTTGGATTTTGCTACACGCTCTTTTCCCTTTCGTGACTTTTTAGGGGGAGGGCTGTTTCCCTTTCGTGACTTTTTGGGGGGAGGGCTGAAATCATCATCTAAAACTTTGGAAAAATGTTGAGCCTTGTCAGGCGGCCCAAACTGTGACTCTCCATCTGGCAAGGAGTGCTTTTTCTTCCGAGCTTCTGCTTTGGCAGCAGTCTGAGCTCTCCTTGCTTCTTCCGATGTGTCTCTATATGATATCTTCGAACCTTCTGTCGCTGCAAGATGTTGAACCGCAAAAACCTTGTCCTTTTCGTACAGTGACTGCATCGCCACATAAAGTGGTGGAGGACTGCTTCCAATGGTTTTAGAAAGTCCATTGATCCGTTCCACCCCATTTGTATTTCTTGGAGCCTGATCCCAATTATGTTGCGACATTTTTGTGAATGGCTTTGCAAGCATTTGCAGGTGTTGTGGTCTTAACCACCAGTTTGCCCAAGCCTTTGCACAAGACCAGTTACAGTTCCCACAAGAAACAGCTGCATAATGATCCTCTTTGAGCTGAGGCACAAGAACAGACACCTCGCATAGAGGAAGTGCACCTTGCAATACATTGAACAGTTTAAGGACGCCTTCTTTGCTGCTGCAGATTGTAATTTGCCTTGCAACAAGACAGAATGCTTCAACAGCAAGTTGATGATGGGATTGATTCACTGCTTTGTTGACCCTTGCTGCAACTCTCTGATATGATCTTGCCCAATGCACATTGCAACCTCTGAGGATCCTATCTGCCATGTCTGCACCTACGACTTCCCTCAGTCCTTTAGCCTCAGTATCACTCCAGTCCATAACAATACCCTTCAAACTTTCACCAACTTTGAAATGTGAATGACTCGCACCACAGTAATGGAAGATCAGATCAAAAGCCTTTTTGTAAAATATTGCGTCTTCCTTGTTTGATCGCATGCGTGCAACTGCTGCCCATCGCATAGTTGTGTAATCAAATACAGTTGCATTGAACAAGTACGGGAGCTCAGAGTTTTCATTATATGTGGTATCTGTCTCCATGAAATCTGCTTCTGCAAGTAAGGTACTCATCAGGGGAGACATAATAAACTGGTATGTAAGCTGGGATGATATGCTGTACTCCTGCATGTAAGGGCGACCCAGTTTTGCATAAGCTTGAGATACATTACGAGAGCCTTCAATGCAGCTATCCTTGTGATCCACTTTGTCCGCAATATTCTCCATTTCCATTATGACTCCTACACCTTTGAATGATATGCCACTGTCCTTTAGAGACTTCTTGCGCTGGTAATCAAGTCGGCTGTAACTGCTTGCTGAAATATCGGCGCTAACTGGTCGATATCCTAGGCCCTGTCCAGTAGACAGTTGCTGGGTACTGAGGTATGGGTTGTCTTGTAAGGTATGTGCCATGTCTTTCTTTACCTTTTCAGGAAGTTTGTGGCTTAAACTGGGTTGTACTGGGTGAATGTGAATATTACACTGAGCAGGAATGTCCTTCGATCGAATTACTCCTCCAATCCAGCGACGATTGTCACATTTGTCAATAGGAAATACATACACAAATTCTACTGGACAATTTTTAACTTCAACAAGATTCACTGTTGGATGACTTCTGCAATTGTTTTTTGATATAGGAGTTTGGAACCACGTGGTCACATTCTGCACACTTTTTCACACCCTTGCAACATGACATCCAGTAACATACTTGCTCTGATTTTCCATTGATTTTCAATGTTGCTGTGTTCTTACTGGTGCTGGTTTTGCCCAACTGAATATCATTCCACAGAAAATGCGGCCCACTTTCGCTGTAGTGTGGGAGGTTTGTTACATCTGGAATAAAATACAACTGATTTCCCTGCGGGGAACTGTGAACTCCGGGATACTGGTACCTCTCTTTGTCTAGTTCAGTAAGCTCAATCCAATTTTCTTCCTCTGACATCATTTGCTTCAGTATCGGCAACATATGTTTGCCCTTTCCAAGTCTTAGACGCTTTTTGGTTAGATCTGCATCTTCTTCATCGCATGATCTTCGCTTCCGTATCTCACCATGACTTTTCAATGCTCCATCACCAATAATGGAAGGAAGTAAAACTGCTTCTTTGTTTTCGACACACCTCGTTCCTTTAGTTGTCACCTGAAGGCTTGCATATGTTCCGTATGACTGCCCAAATGCAGCTGTCCTAATGGTACGTGATATGTACCCTCCTGCAGCTACCTGACGAATAAAGGTCCTCCACCAATCTCGTGAAAGTCCAGGAGGACTTGCTCCATATGCTGATTTATCACCTGAGACTTGCTTTGTCTTCATCCAAGCCATTTGTCCTCCACGTATCCATTCAGTCATTTTAACTTCACCTAAATTGCCAAGTTCCTCAATGGCTTGTATCAGAATGGCTAATTCTGACAATCGGTCTTGGTATTCACAAGCTTCTTTCTCACATACATCACAGCAGACTTCTGGGCACGTAATTCCATCTGTTTGCTCACCAAAAGTTCCAGCAGAACCTTTCTTCTACATTTTCCAGCAAGGTGGGCATAAGGAAATGATAGCCCTTCACTGAATTGGTGGGCTGCATCATGAATATCATTATTACGATGCTGCTTGGCCATATCTCGTGCCCAAAAGCCAACATGGTTGATGTCAGCATCTGAGTAGAGGATATATGCAGATGAAGGTTTGCCGTCCCTCCCAGCACGTCCAAACTCCTGGGCCCATGCAGCTACAGATGGAGGTAAACCGTTTCTGATCACAAACCTGACATCAGGTTTGTTAATTCCTAGTCCAAAAGCACGAGTTGCAACAATAACTTTCACTTCTCCCATCTTCCACTTCGTGTATGCTTCATTCTTCTCCCCTTCTTTCATTTTACCATAATACCCTACTGCTGACAATCCCCTGTCTCTAAGAGCCAATACTATTGGCCCTACATGGCATGCAAAGTCAGTGTAAACAATGGTGCACTCGTTTGAAACAAGTTCAGCAACTCTGTCTGTAAATGAGTTGAAATCACGGAAATCCAAGGCAACTGATTGTTTACATCCGTCACTTCGCTTGAAATTACATGGTTCTGCAGCTAGGAATATATTTGGTCGATTGACACTTGATTTCTCAATAACTGGATTATCAAGACAAGACAATATCCTTCTCTCTACCTCCGGTGTTAGTGTTGCAGAAAGAGCCATCACAGGGACCCCAGGGAATAACCTGTGAATGTCTTGACATTGCTTATAGTTGTCACGGAAATCCTGCCAGTCATACATCAGGTGTGCCTCATCTATAGCAATCAAACCAAGCCGGTTCTGTTGGCAGAGGTTTTGCACTTTTGTCAGGTTCTTGCCATCTCCTCCGAACAGCCACTCAGGACTAACAAAGAATACAGACACATCTGAATGTTCCCGAAATACCTTGTCTTCTGCATGTGGGTCAACCTGAGCAGACCCCAAGTACATTGCACCAATTCCTTTCTGTGTGAGTTCGTATGTCTGATCCTGCATCAGGCTTATAGTGGGTGTTATAACAGCAGTCTGCTTTTTACTATACACTGCGGGAAATTGGAAACACAAACTTTTCCCACTTCCAGTGGGCTGAACCACAAGTGTATCTCTGTTATGCAATGCTGCATCTATGATCGTACTTTGAAACTCCTTGAAATGGGTGAGTTGAAATCGCTCTGCAAGAATGCACCTTTTTGTTGCTTCTGTTAGGTCCATTGATGCAGCAATACTGTCAAACAACTCCATTTCCTCACCACTGAAATCCTGGCTTAGCATTTCACATTCCTGTGTAGTAGCAGCGTGGAGATCCTGTATATAGAAGCAGAATAGTTTTGAAGACAAACACTTGTAGGCCTATAACCAGGGGTTTGGGAAAGGGGAAAGGGGACACCCCTTGATTCTGGATCCTCCCATAAATTATAATAAACTGTTGGCTGGCTCTGTGTGTGACTAACTTGGTAAACACTTTTACTGTTATTTACCTGCGTTTGACTGAGTGCAGTCCCATTCCTGGATTCCCGAATCTGAAGAGATAATTCATTTCGTATGACTATGCACATAGGTGGTTCAAGTAGAAACTGAATCTTAATTATTCTGAAAAATAGCCTCACACAGAGACAAATTTAATGGCTGTTCCTCACCTATGAATGTGCAGCTATGTATAGTTATAAGTGCACAAAGACAGATGCCACACCCACCTTAATTGACTTAAATATGAATAAACATAAGGTTCAGTTTTTGCAGCTATAATCCTATCATATAAGCAGCTCTCAATAATAGGTTATTATAATACCTGCAATGAATGATGTCTCCGTTTTGGGTGTTTGTGCCACTGCTCACTGCATACACTGCAGCGAGAGGAAGCACAGTCTGTACAGTACACATCCGCCTCTCCTCCACAGGACTCACATTCATCACTGATCTCTTCCTGGTCTTGTGTGCATAAAAATATTATTGTAACGAAGTGAAAATTAATTACTCATTAGCAACTATGTAAACTCTCTATGTTCATACACATTACTATCACCTACCACTTTCTCCATCTCCGCCTACTCCTTTGACAGACAGATGTAACCAAGATCCACTGGAGAGATTGTAGTTTGTAAGTGCATGTTTTGGGTTTAGGAGAATGTTTCCCGTAGACAGCATCTGCAATTCTTGTGGAATACCGGTCTGGTTTTCGACAATCTTGTGTACTGCTGCACAAGAGGCATTCGGGGAAACTTGAATTCTGTGTGTTTTCCCTCCAGTATTCTTCACCCACAGATTAATGGTGTCCGTTTTCCTGCACAGAGTTAAAATACTCTTAAGCTTGTGTGCCATGATCAAAGCATCAGAAAATGGAGGTTAGGCTAATGAGCTACATGCAGTTTAAATTGTATAGTAGCACTTATGTATTAACTGACAACCCATCACTTTCAGCTTACCGACATGACTGCTTGCAACTCGTATTCGACATCTTGATGTGGTTTTCCATGATGGTATTAATGAACTTCCTGCAGCTCATAATCAACTTCTTGCTGAGATTTTCTTTAATGGCATTCATCACCTTCCTGCATGCATGTAGTAATTTATTAGGCAATGAAACACAGGACATGTTCATATCTCTCTGTGTTGTACAGTGTGTTGTCTAGGCAACCATAATTACATTTCTCTGGCCCATAGAGAATATAATTTTCTCTCTGCCTGCTGGGAGATCTCAAATTTTGGTTGTCGCACCATCAAACTGGGCCACCCACCAGACCAAATGCTTATAGACGTTCAGTATCATAGCTAGTATAAAACCGCTACATGTAGCTACATGGTGTACAAACTGTCTGATTTACAATCATATTTGTCAATTATTACCATTGCAACGTCACTGATCTGCATCTCAAATGTTCCACATATGCATCCACCAAATTTTTCACCTTCCTGAATGATAATAAAGAGTAGGTGTTAACAGGAGGAGTGACGTCCACCCCACACATAATATTGTCAGCAAATTATTGCCGAGAGGGAAGTGAGGCAGGTAATCGTGCTGCAGGCCAGTCAAATCTGCACCTAATATACTTATATAATGAATGCCACAAGTGTGTCAGTGACTCTCTATCTCAGTATAATGAATGCCCTCCTTATTATAATATAAAGGACACAGATAATGTGCATTTCAGCATGGTTATGGCCCTAATGCACTACTGCCCATATTTATGGCCCTATACTTCCTGCCACACCAATAACCACTTGGCACATCTGAGTTGGAGCTACGAACAAGTAGTTTCATGAATATACTTAACAGGCAGGCCGGATACTCAGTTGGCTATTAAAATGTAATTATTTTCATTTAACTTACGTCAATCTCCTCTTCAATTTACAACGAACTCTACCCAGGGGCTGCTCTCGCCGGCATCGTGCCTCGTAGAATAAAAACAGCATCAGGAGAATCCCCACTGCGTTGCCAACACCCGATAGACGCGGACAGATGGCACCCGTTCCAGCTGCCAGTAGCACATTCGGCTTCATGGCCAGCGTGGGAGTGGTGTACACGGCAGACAACTCCTTCGCAGGAGTTGGAGGGATACCGAACTCCCCAAGAAGCAAGGTAAGGATGAGAAGAGTCTTAAACGCCTTCATCTTTCATCTGACAATTACAATGAGCGTTTCCCGCCTAGAATGCATGTGAGGCGCGCAGGGTTGAGTAACTCCCCTACATATTCTGCTGTTGGCACCTCCAATTTCTAGTTCCACATTCACCTGAAGTGAGTGTTTCCCGCCAAGAAAGCTTGTGTGGTGTGGAGGTCCCTACCTAGTCTACTATATGTATTCTATGATAATTTTACAGAGCTGTCTGTCAGTGGCATTTCTAGGCTAGGGAAGTTAGCTAGCATCGCCCCAAATGCTGTCGTCATGTACACGGTGACAACCTTGGCGTATAATTCGCATTGAAGGCATACATGGCGTAACTCTTCCTTCCCTTGCGCCAAAGTCTACCATGCACACATAGTCAGTTTATTATTCACTGAGACAACTTCAAGAACCTTCGGTGCTCACTTTGTTTCCCTTTGTGGGTACCATGACCTGCGGATGGGTTAGCCCTATCAATTAAGTCCATCAGACCTTGTCGGAATAGCCCTCTCCACCTGTAGCCTCGTACCCAGGCCCACACGCGGAACGTGGAAGAGGGCCTGGTGACACTTGGTAAAATTCCTGTATGTGCACAGTCAGCATAACTGCATTAGCGATTACATTCCTTACTTGGATGCATTCGAAATCATGCGGAAGGTAGCTGTTGGTGATGGCTAAGTAGAAAGTCCTTGCCAAGGAGTGACCAGAGGTGAGTCTTGAAGGCTAGAACAGCGGTTTTATCAAAGGCTACACTTTTCACGAGATAAAGAATGTAATTACTGCAGTAATTGGCAATGGACGAACGTGATTAACTGCTGAGCTCAGCACATACGGGAATTTTGCCAAGTGTCACCAGGCCCACTTCCGCGTTTTGCGTGTAGGCCTGGGAATGAGGCTACTCCACCTGTATAGTACCATGATCCTGGATGGGGTGAGCCCTGTCAATTAGGTCTATCAGGGGTAACCACGTTCGTTTAGTTCATTGGCGTAAAATTCTCCCTTTATGTATAAGCAACTTATGCCACATAAAGGGGGAATTTTACGCCGTTGGTCTAACCCTCAATTATTTTTTGCATCATAGAACCATGATCCTGGATGGGGTGAGCCCTGTCAATTAGGTCTATCAGGGGTAACCCCGTTCGTTTAGTTCATTGGCGTAAAATTCTCCCTTTATGTATAAGCAACTTATGCCACATAAAGGGAGAATTTTACGCCGTTGGTCTAACCCTCAATTATTTTTTGCGTCATAGAACCATGATCCTGGATGGGGTGAGCCCTGTCAATTAGGTCTATCAGGGGTAACCCTGTTCGTTTAGTTCATTGGCGTAAAATTCTCCCTTTATGTATACGCAACATTGTATAAGTGGTCACGCCATTTCACAAGGGGATTTTACGCCAAACCCCATGGCGTAAAATTCTGTCGTTATGTACATAACGACAGCCATGGCGTAAAATTTTCCCTTTATGCACAAAGGCATGAATGGCGTAAAATTTTCCCTTTATGCACAAAGGCAATATTTGCCATTTTACGCCAAAGTCTACATGACCGTACTGCCGACATGGTTCGGGTACTGGCCCCGACATGGTTCGGGTACTGGCCGACATGGTTCGGGTACCAGCGACAAGGTTCGGGTACTGGCCGACATGCATCGGGTACTGGCCGACATGCATCGGGTACTGGCCGACATGCATCGGGTATCGGGCGTCGGGCGCCCGCTTCGGGTTTCCCCTATCGGCCACGATAGAAACAGCATTGTATTGTTCAGCAGTGCAGGGCTGCAGCTGAAGTGGGCTGTCCGGATAACAGATCTACTGGGGGTCCAAGTCGTCCAATGCGAAGGTCTACCACGGAACATGTCAGAAATGCAAGTGTCGAGTGGAAACGTTGGAAGGAGCAGCAGCGGACCTCGTTGCATTTCGCGACCAAGCAACGACACGCTACAACCAGCTGGTTCTTCGCAGGGGGCCTCCGTGAAGCGTCCCAAGGTGACTAGTGGAGCCGAAGGTATTTCACCAGATACTAATAGCGCCAGGACACCGTCCAAGAAGTTGTCCCGTCGGAGGATCGACTTCAGCTCAAGTGTTCAATGTAAGCTTATACACTATAAACATGCTATTAATGATACAAACTGTGAAAATATCAATACACTGTCTGCAGCAGCAACACAGCAACAACAACCACGAGTGGTATTGTGTTCATTGCTTCATTTGGAGGTTCCTCCACCTCCCATCAAGTTGATGAATCCACTGCCCCTACAGGAGAGCACGAGAGGTACTCATTCCCTATAACATTACACCAGGAGAGCTTTGAAGATAGATACTCAGTTAGGAAATGTATTTATGCCAAGCAAAACGTAAGTTTGGCATGTAATCTTTGAACCAGTCCCTTCGCACAGGAAATAAAGGTCTCAGCATGTGCCTATATTTGAGTTGTCTCCAGGCCGCCCTGACCAATCAAAATAAGTGATGTCATTGAAATGGTTATTCGCTTCAGAGTCACCAGTGACTAGATATAGCAAATCGCTGTGCTATGCCGTATGAGTGTTTGACAAAAGTGGAGGGTAAAAGTGGTCATACCTGCGGTATCACCACAGATTGCTAATTACCCATGTAATTCACTAATGATTCCACTCGTGATTTCTTTTTGCCAACAGACCTGCAACCATTGGCAAGGGGATCGTTGGCAGTAAGTGTAAATACAGTGTGTGTGTGTAGTGTGTAAGTAATAGTGACAATTCACCTCCCTACCTTTATAGACATCAGCACTGTGTGCATATCAACAGCCACAGTCAGTAGTCCCCTCCTCTCCGCTCAAGGTGACAGTGCCACAGCCACTGCAGGAGGTGATCAGAGGTACATTAAACATGTAAACTCCTTAGCCTCGTTCCCAGGCCGTTCCTACCGCCAGTATTTCATCGCTTCCAGTATGAAATATGGCGGGGGAAGGCCTGGGAGATCTGGTCACATGCAATGACGTTAGGTAGACAGATGGTAGACACACGGGGGGCAGTGGCCAACCGTTAAAATACCTGTTTCGCGTTGATTCGTCGCCTGCATTGTGAACAACAAACGGTATCGATCGTCTGCCTTGCGAATGCTCTGATATCCAGCCATTGGACGGACAGTACAACACAGGACATCGAGATTCTTCGTTGGGCACCGCCCTCCGTGCATGCGTCTACTTGATGGCATCGCACGTGACCAGATCTCCCAGGCCTTCCCCCGCCATATTTCATACTGGAAGCGATGAAATACTGGCGGTGGGAACGGCCTGGGAACGAGGCTATAAACTCCTAGTGCACGTCAGACAGGAGGGTCAGAAAGGTTGGACAAAAAACAGGCAGGACTCACACAATTATAGCAATTACATTCCCATGTAGCTGTACGTGCCCTATCACTCCTGAAACAATAATCACTTTTCACATGTATTTTCTCCCACCAGATAAGGAACCATTGAGAACGGAATTGGTGATAGTAAGTGGAGACTTAGCCTCGTTCCCAGGCCCGGGAACGAGGCTAGTGGAGACTGACACATGTCCAATTTGTGCATAAAATAGAACGTCATTTCCTTCTTATCTTTCAGTGCCAACAACAGCTAAGCTCTCTCCTCGAGTCAGAAGTTCCCTACATCAAACATGATATGAAACATCCCCAGGCAGATAGGCTGTGTGACATCATGGGTGGCATTAATTAACCAATAGGAGGTAAACTTCATACCTAACCAAAAGCCCAATTCTCACTTCAGCTACCAATCAACAACCAAGCAGAAGTCAGGGTACAAAGTCAGTCACTGTAAGTGCTACAATTTTGTTAATTGACAAAGGCATCTATATCTAAAATTTCAATCCTACCTAGATATCCATGTCATCACCAGCAAGATCACACACCTGTAACAAAACGCTGAATGATGAGGAGTCCAAAATCGGAAGAGCTCTTGCAATTGCTGGAGGGCATATACCTTCTGTGGCCAAGGCTGTTGTACAGCACAGTGCTCTGTGAGATGAAGTGTTTCTGCTGTTCTGCAATCTGGTGAATACTGAGTGTAGCAAGCTGTGCCAGCGGAGCGATCAACCCACTTTTCGGAAGGTTCCAGTCTCTGACTATGCTGCATTTCAGTGGGAGCAGTTCATTGACGAGCTCAGATCCAAGGCGCCAACACTCCTGCAATTATTTCGCACCATCACTTCACCCAATGACCACCGCAATAAGCACAAGTCTGGAAGCGCTCATTATCCCAGCATCGTCATGGCGGCAGCTATACTGCTGAAAGAGAGGAACAGAGAAATGGGTGGGATACAACCATTGCTATCCCTTCTTCTGTTTGCCTCACATGCAGAAAAACAGGTATACACCGAGTGGCTAGAATTTATGATTTGCATGGTACCACAATAATGACTACTGAAACCATTTCCCATTTAGGTATATGCTCGTTTGAACCACGTGAATGCCTGTGTCAGTTATTTGTTTGTCCAGGAAGTCAGTCAGCTTCACAAGGTTCCTTTGGAGAACTGGATTACAGACGACATCTCCTTCAAGTTCATCAGTGACAATGTGGACAAGAAGGTCGGAGTACGTGATGTACGGTTGGACACCATGGTGAGATGCATCACAAGTTCAGTGTCCCAGTAGCTCGCAGTAGACTCCCTTCACTTTCTCTCGCTCGTACTGGACGAGTCACTGATATGACGTCACTTCCATGGGAGTCCTTTCTACCATCACGTGACGATGTTAGGAGTGTAAAGGGCAACCTCGTTGTGTTGGTGTCACGTCTTCTTACCAAGTACTGGGCCTGTCTCCCTTAGCCAAGTCAGTACCACAACACATTGGCCACATGTACTCAACACAGATGTCAAAGAACTCAGAGGTTGTGGTGCTGGATGTACTCATGAAGAATGAGGCACGAAGTACTGACATCATGCAGACACTACAGGGATACCTCGGAAAGGACTATCCAGTGGAAAAGAATATTGCATCAGGAGGAGATCAACTCACCTGTGAACGGCAAGCAGCATCTCAGCGTCACATGGTGGATGGCGACACTCCTGAAGAACGACTGCAGCTTCTGGAGCCCCAGACAGAGGATTGGCACTGCTTGGTCTGCATGCTGAAAGTATAAGAGTAATGGGGTCAGTATGTGGAATTCATTGTACATGTAGTATAACTGTGTCTAGATCACCAATGGTACACAGATAACTTGTGCATTTTAGGTGGGCTGTAATTGTACACGTATTATGACTGTGTGAGCATATGGTATCTTTACTTACACAGGTGTCTGTTTGGCACAACTTCCCTTGATCATGGTACTCTTGGCTACTTCAAATGCCTGCTCAACCTCACGGAAGTGAAGGCAGACCCTAAGAAGGCTGTCGATGCCACCATCGATTATCTGCTTACAGTTGTGAGAGGGCATATCATTGCAGTTGCTTTTGTGATACTTGGTGTCACTAAACTGGATTCACACATTCCACTGCCGCCAGGCCTCTGTAGCAGTAGTCGTCACCAACAGTACGCATTCGTGAAAAGCATTGCCGTGCAGATAGTAGAGAGGTGCACCCTGGTTGATGGAGCAGTCACTCGAGAGAACGTGATCAATGTTAATGATATCGGGTCTACAATTATCGGCACATGTTCTCTGTCTCACTATGGTGCACTAGTCATGGAATTTCGTGATGCATGGGCTGAAGGCGATGGGGAGCGTGTGTATAACTGCTGGCGACTCATCCTCCCACATCTCTTGACATCCAACTGTCGCAAGTATGCACTGGAAGCCTTGAGGTTACAGTTTCAGGTCAAAGCAGTTTTATCACCCCATTTGGCACAACACATCCTTTGGGATTGCTTTATTAACACGACAGGAGGTGTGGGTAGAAATATTCCGTGTGATTTGCACAACGAGCATGTTAACAAGCTTCTCAAGCATGTCATCGTTAACATGGGGTCTAACGTGACCGAGGAGGATCTTTGTTGGGCTGCCAAGTCTGTCAGCATGCAGAACACAATATGCGTACAGTTCGACCGTTGTTCAGGGGTCCCCTTTGGCACCCATGCACATTCCACAAAGTCTGACACAGAAGATGTGACAAAGGTTGCATCCAAAGTATTGCAGAATGAACTGCATACTATGAAACTGGGAAGGAAGCACTCCTCGTATAAAAGGATGAGAACTAACCCCCTGTGGAATTGGAAAGTGGATAATACAAAAGAGTGGATTGAAAAAAAGAAAAAGCAGTTTGTGAAGTACAGAGGAACAGTACAAGAAGAAGGGGATGCAACAGACAATGAAGATTCTGACAACATAGAATCTGATACCGAAAATTAGTGCTACACAGTAAATCTGTTTTACACCATGATCACAAGTGTGACTTACATGTATTGTTCAGCCTCTAAGTTGAGGGTACTGGTCCGCACCAAACTCCAATCTCAGAATGACTCCTAGTGATGTCACATCCGTCAATGTCCTTTGGAGATAGGTTCTGTGCAAGCACAAAGGGTGGGACGGGTAGGCAGGTGGGTGCACCCAAAGGTTACAGACAGCATGGCTGTGTCTGTGTTGCAGGGCCTCCATTTCTGGCAGTGAAGCCTTTTTCCCGGTGGTGGTCGGCAGAGAGCCGGGACTATTGAATGCCCCTTGATGGGTGGGTGTGGTTAGAGCCAAGAACATGTGGAAGATGGCAGCATGGGCATGTGTGTGAAGTTTGGGGGCTGAAAACTGGAGAGAACTTGACATTTAAAATCTCTTTTTAGCAATGCACCCATGCACCTCATGGTTGGGTAAGGGGAACATTCACACACACACGTCACAGCAGGTTGAGGGACTTTCGCCAGCTTTTGCGCACGTCGGTTCAAAATAGTCCAGCAGCCACTTTCGACGACACTCACTAGTGTTCTCCAAATACCTCCTCACAGCCACAACTTCTTTATCTCTGACACTAAAGGGATCAACCTTCAATGGACAGTCTCTTGGCTTCCAGTAAATTGTAGATCGGGCTTGATCACCACTTTGTCCTCTACCACTCTCCTGAAAGTAGTCATCGATGCTCTGGGGTGCACCATAGTGAATAACAGTAATAGTATCGATGAGATTCACCCCCATCCCCAAGGCAACAGTTGCAAATACAATTCTCACCACCCCGTCTGGTATGGTCAAACTCTCTAAGATGACATCCTTGTTGTGCTGTGGCGTATTAGATTCCAAACATCCGGTTACTGCTTACATGTGCTGCACCGGGTGGATAGTAGGAGCTGGCGCCAAGTTCATGGTGGAAATGCGCATACAGATCAGCACACATGTCCAATGTTCGGCAGTACACTATTGCCTTTATGTGATGTTCTTTTAGAGAAGAGACCAAGACTCCCATGTCAATATCTGTACGAGGACGGAATTCATAAAATATATTTGGATGGTCCGGTGACGCACAAATGAAGTCGCAATCAACCATGTCCAAATTCCGTTTCACCTCCCCTTGAACACTCTTTGTGACAGTTGCTGTGCCGGCCAAACATGGAACTCCTTGTGGCACAAGTGCCTGTACTTAATTCGTAAATACGTCCATATGCAGGTCGAAAATCCTTGCTCCTACATGATGTATTAAAGTGCATAATAATAGCTATACCATTATGGAAAATTCGCGCACATGAACTAGCACACTACATGTATATATATGTATGAACCACTTACCACTTGGACACACAGTGGGCCTCATCCACAACTAAAGCAACAATTCTGTCCGAGATCACTGGTCTTTCAAGGGCTTCCGTCCACCTAGAACTGATGAGAGCCTCTGGAGCACAGTATAGATGACTATACTTGCCAAGATCGTCTTCAATAGCATGCAACTCCTTCAAGATACCACCTCCCGAAGTAACAATCGCTGCATTGACCCCTGCTTCCTCAAGTTAGCCACCTGGTCCTCCATCAGTGCGATGAGGGGCGATATGACTACTACTACACTTCCACACTTCCTCGACATTCTATCGTGGAAGAGTCTGGTAGCACATTGACTTTCCAAACCCTGTCAGTAGCCACACGAAAACGTCCTTTCCATTACAGATCAATTCAATCACAGTTCGCTGTTCTGGTTTCAGTACCAGATTAGGAGTGCCTAGCCGCTGGATGGCATTGGAGAGAGCAAGATCAAGGTCTGTCTGTATCAACGCACGCCATATTCGCTTACTATGATAACTGTACGGACCACGTAACGTTTAGTATCCGCTCTGATGTCAAAAGCGTACAGGCATAATCGAAAGTCTGCGGTACCGGTGTAATTCCACCGCTATTTGGCGCATGCGCAAACAGTGGAAACCAGGCCCTTTTCTCCTCACTGTCTCGGCCTGGGTACGAGGCTAAGGTCACACCCACCTGGATACACACTGGGAGGGCTGAGAGTTCTCTTTCCCAGCAGGTCAATGGTGTCATAGTCGGGGTAGTGCTGATAGGTTGTGTGTGTGTACTCTGTGTGTGTGCTCTGTGTGTGTGTGTGTGTGTGTGTGTGTGTGTGTGTGTGAATGCATGCATGTGCATTGTGTGTATATGCATTTTGTGTCTGTGTGCATGGGTGCGAGTTGTGTGTGAGTGTGAGCATGGGTGTGCATGTGTGTGGAGGGGGAGGGGGAACAACATCCAAGAATAACCTGTATCGGAGGTATACCGCTGTCAGTGGCTACAGGCTATAGAGAATGGGGGATAAAAGATGGAGTTCGTTTCAAAAGCTACAACTCCCTCATGCTCCTTCCACAATGCATTGTACTCCCTCAGTAGTTTTAGCAGAAACTAGAGAAGGGACAAATCTGCATGTCTCTATACCATCAGTGAAAGGTAACCCTTTCTCACCTAAAGCACTTCCAGAGAACACTTCAGCCTCTAGATCTAGTGCCCTTACATATGTTAAATTTCAGCTCCCTCGGCCTGTTGTGGTTTATAAGTTGCACCCACAACAGGCCGAGGGAGTATAGCAGTTCTGCTACCCAGGTTGTTTCAGCTACCCCTAACGCAGATACATAACTGTAATCAATCAAGGCCATTAGGAAATGCCAACCTGGCTAGCTGAAGAATGCTGGAAATGGTGCCGGACCAATATGCATGTTGTACAGTAAACTGCAATTTTGCATTAAAATCCCAAGCACAGGTCAACTTACAAGCTATTACTGACATACACGAGACCAGCCTCTGATCATCAACATACCTGAGATGGTTGCTGAATGCGTGTCTATGATGTTCTGTGGTTATCGAGTGTATTGCTGATGTGGAAACGGAGTCTAGATCAATGTGTGATGTAAACCGGAGAAGCTCAGCGAGTCTACCCAGAAAGGGTTTGGTTGTAGTCTTGTGAAATGATGGACCAGCCCATGCTCTTCGCAATTCAGCTGGCACCATCAAGTCTGAGCTCACCTAAACCAGATACTGACCGGACAACTGATGCCTCTTGCAAGTGATCTTGAGCTGAGCAATATAAACCTGCAAAGGAGACAGAGAAAAGACGCAGTGTAACAATCTACTGTCATTGTTGCCTCAGAGACACCTTTCTTTTCCTGCACGGTATTGGGTCGACACATCTCAAAGTGATAAAATCTTGCTGCCTTGACAATGTTCTTGTACACAGAATGAATGAATGCAGAATGCACGATCCAGCCTGTTGTGTTTTTTTTTTTTTGGGGGGGGGGGGGATTCTTCTGGGATGACGTGCTGTTGGTGCCTTGGAGCACATCCAAGCGAAATGTACGACTGGTTTATTAGGAGGCAACAAGCGAGGCAGCCCACTACACATTTCTGAATCTGTGCAGATCATAGCTGCCCGATCTCAGCACATAGCACATGTTAAACGCGTAAGACTGTGAGACGGGACAGAAGGTATGCATAAGGGTAATTGATGTTCTGAAACATCAGCTTGTCAACCAAACATGCACGCGCACACACACACACACACACACACACAAAACACAAGAAGAAGAGGAACAATAGCAATTTCAACACTAGTCAAATTTCTCTATCCCATATCCTATGCTTGACCCCAAGGATCTGTAGTGGCTGCTCTGGACTGCAATGGGTTGAGCAATGATTTGGAGAGAACTGCATGGAGGGGGAGGGGGAACACCTGAGAATAACCTGTATCGGAGGTCTCCCGCTGTCAGTGGCTACAGAGAATGGGGGATACAAGATGGAGAGTTTGTTTCAAAAGCTACAACACCCTCATGCGCGTTCCACAATGCACTATACTCCCTCAGTAGTTTTAGCAGAAACAAGAGAAGGGACAAATCCGTCTCTATACCATCAGTGAAAGATAACCCTTTCTCACCCAAAGCAACACTTCAGCCCCTAGATCTAGTGCTCTTACATATATTAATTTCAGCTCCTTCGGCCTGTTTTGGTTTATAAGTTTCAACCCCAACAGGCCAAGGGAGTATAGCAGTTCTGCTACCCAGGTTGTTTCAGCTACCCCTAAAGCAGATACATAACTGTAACTAACCTACACTTTCAATTAAGGCCTTCAGCCTGGCTAGCTGAAGAATACTGGAAATGCCGGACCAAAATGCATGTCGTACAGTAAAATGCAATTTTGCATTAAAATCCCAAGCACAGGTCAACTTACAAGCTATTACTGACATACATGAGACCAGCCTGTGATCATCAACATACCTGAGATGGTTGCTGAATGCGTGTCTATGATGTTCTGTGATTATCAAGTGTATGGCTGATGTGGAAATGGAGTCTAGATCAATGTATGATGCGAACAGGAGAAGCTCAGCAAGTCTACCCAGAGTGGGTGTGGTTGTTGTCTTGTGAAATGATGGCCCAGCCCATGCTCTTCGCAATTCAGCTGGCACCATCAAGGCTGAGCTCAGCTGTGAAGAGCTAAACCAGGTACTGACCAGACAACTGATGGCTCTTACAAGTGATCTTGAGCTGAGCAACAGCCAACCTGCAAAGGAGACAGAGAAAAGACGTAGTGTAACAATCTACTGTCACTGCTGCCTCAGAGACACCTTTCTTTTCTAGCCTCGCTCCCAGGCGCTCGGTAATTGGGGAGAGCACCTGGTATCCACTGTTCACGCATGCGAGAGCAGTTCCGTTACATTCTCCGTATAATACATCGAGATACGTAAGCTGGAATAATACGGACAAATATTCGGTGAAATACACGACTCCAGCATCATGCGAGGCCATGGTTTCGAAGTCTGTGGACGGCTATACTTCGCTTCTACTTTTCGGAAGTTGATGTGAAGCACGATACAGACCCAGTAAGACCCCATAGAAAATTCGACCTGACCGTATGTTATAGTTATATCACGCCTAGGAGGGATGTATCCGGTTTACAGTCACGAGCACGAGGGCGCGAAGCGCCCGAGTGCGAGTGACTGTAAACCGGATACATCCCGACTAGGCGTGATCTAACTGGCTTATCTCACGTTGATTACTGTGGCTACGTCATACTGCAGCACGGTTGCTACGGAGTCTCCTTGGTAACTGCCTGCGTCACACTGCAGCACGGTTTAGTCTGGCTTCAGTTCAGTGTGTGTTAGCTAGCTAGCTGGCTGTATAGAAGTCGTTGAGAAGCAAGTAGCTAGTTGTTCGCGCGATTCTCGAGGAGTATTGGGCCTATATTCAGTGACGGATGGCGTGACAGCGAGTGATTTCGAAAACAGGACGACTCCCAGGTTGGAATTACGAAGAAGGGCCGTCTTCGATGTTAGTCAAAGCGGTTTAAACGTAGAAGGAAAGCGAAGAGAGAAGCCTAGTGCTCCCGTAAATGCAAAGGGACTGAAGACAAAATGACTGAACGTGAGGTGAGCTGTAAGGATCTAACTCCGTTAGTTTCTGGTCTCCGTGGTTGGTTCTGGCCGCGCGAGAGTGTGCTTACAGCATGAAGCAAAGCGATAGTAGCCGAAAGCTCTGTGCCGACCGTCCATCTATCGCATAGACCCATCGCGCTAGTAGCCGAAAGCTCTGTGCCGACCGTCCATCTATCGCATAGACCCATAGCGCTTACGCGCGAATACCTTGCTACTTCTCAACTGTTGATCTAGACTACAGACACATTCTCCCCTGATCTGTGTGAAATACAGTGACTTTTGACGTTCACAATGCTACGACCAAGCGGTTGAACAAACCGTGAACAGTGGGGCTTCCCAGGGCATGTATCAAACATCAAAGGGATATACATGCCCTGGTCCAGGGCATGTATCAAACATCAAAGGGAAATACATCGCCCCTGTTGCTGTAGCGCGTATACAGTGACTACCGGCACGTGTGATCCGCCCACGCAACGTGAGATAAGCAACCATATAGCGTTATGTAAGTGCTATATTGCTGTCAGTTGTTCGTCCTCAGCACCGTTCCTGGCTTTCCAACCTTATCGAGGGCATACGGCACGGGTTGGTTGAACAAGTACATGTATAACAGTAGTTTCCAAGTTTCCCACAAAAACCTGGAGAGTTGCACATGCACAAACAGTGGATACCAGGCGCTCTCCTCCCCAATTACCGAGCGCCTGGGGGAACGAGGCTACTTTCTTTTCCTGCACGGTATTGGGTCGACACATCTCAAATTGATAAAATCAGATCTCAGCATGATCTCCCAACAGAACAACACAGACATATCATTCATAGTGCCAACTCAACTGAGGATGCAAGGTCTGAGGTGAGAGCTGTGGCGTGTATTACCAACTGATTATTAGGGCTGAGTGATTGCGGATTTTCCAACATCATGATTATTGTATCCATGTAACCACAATTATCGATTATATCACGATATCATTATGCCACAAATTTCAGTTTGAAGGAGACCTGCATACACCATTCAAATCTTCAAAGTCACAAGGCTACTAGGGAATATAGTCAAAGCTAACTACTGTGCCCGGACAGATGCCATGGTGGACAGAAGATTGGTCATGAACCACACAAGTGCTTATGTATAGCCCCGATTAATCCTGCTAAGTATATTCATGAAAACCCATGATCACTTTGCTGTCTAACCAACATCCTGGTTGTGATTGCTGCCATCACCATCCCATAACCATTTCGATGCTCAGAGATAATTGCTCAATCCAAATAATCGCTCAGCTCTACTGATTATCCATGATAATTAATTGCACATGATCAGTAGGAACATTGTGCATGTTACTGTTCCTTTGTGTACTGAACAATCCTATGCTGTAAGGTATTATGGTCGAGTGTCGAGCTGTTGCCAATCTCTGTCAGTAGCCAGCAAGTCAAAACCCACATGTATTCATGTAATAGCGCACAATGGCGTGATCGATCATTTCCGCATTGGAGGAGGAAGAGCGTGTAACAGTCAAAACTTCCCACATGCATTAAATGTGACCTCCACTGAGGCTTGATCTTCGAAACTGCATAGGTCACACCCACTTGGACACACACTGTGAGGCTTGAGAGTTCTCTTTCCCAGCAAGTCAATGGTGTCATAGTCGGGGTAGTGCCGATAGAAGTCACAGATGGACTGCTTATCCTGAGGAGAGTGTACTCGCTGTTCATGCTGCAGGCAGTGGTAGCACATGCTGCTGTAGTTCTGGGAGTTGCACCTGTAGATAGCACGAAAGACAATGGTTTTGTTACCATTGCACCTAGCAGATATGGAATCACATTGGCACCATAGCACATGCTAAACGCTTAAGACTGGGAGACGGGACAGAAGGTATGCATAAGGGTAGTTGATGTTCTGAAACATCAGCTTGTCAACCAAACATGCATGCGCACACACACACACAAAACACAAGAAGAAGAGGAACAATAGCAATTTCAACACTAGTAAAATTTCTCTGTCCCATATCCTATGCTTGACACTAAGGATATGTAGTGACTGCTCCGGTCCGCAGTGGGTTGACCAATGATTTGGAGAGAACTGCATGGGGGGGGAAGGGGAACAACACCTGAGAAAAACATGCATCGGAGGTCTCCTGCTGTCAGTGGCTACAGAGAACGGGTGATAAAAGGTGGAGTTTGTTTCAAAAGCTACAACTCCCTCATGCTTGTTCCACAATGCACTGTACTCCCTCAGTAGGTTTAGCAGAAACTAGAGAAGAGACAAATCTGTCTCTATACCATCAGTGAAAGGTAACCCTTTCTCACCCCAAAGCACTTCCAGAGAACACTTCTTGTGCCCTTACATTTCAGCTCCCTCGGCCTGTTGTGGTTCATAAGTTTCAATCCCAACAGGCCGAAGGAGTTAGCAGTTGTGCTACCCAGGTTGTTTCAGCTACCCCTAAAGCAGATACATAACTGTAACTAACCTACACTTTCAATCAAGGCCCTCAGGAAATGCCAACCTGGCTAGCTGAAGAATGCTGGAAATACGGACCACTACGCATGTTGTACAGCAAAATGCAATTTTGCATTAAAATCCCAAGCTCAGGTCAACTTACAAGCTATACCCAGGTTGTTTCAGCTACCCCTAAAGCAGATACATAACTGTAACTAACCTACACTTTCAATCAAGGCCCTCAGGAAATGCCAACCTGCATGGCTAGCTGAAGAATGCTGGAAATACGGACCACTACGCATGTTGTACAGCAAAATGCAATTTTGCATTAAAATCCCAAGCTCAGGTCAACTTACAAGCTATTACTGACGTACACGAGACCAGCCTCTGATCACCAACATACCTGAGATGGTTGCTGAATGTGTGTCTATGATGTTCTGTGGTTATCGAGTGTATTGCTGATGTGGAAATGGAGTCTAGATCAATGTATGATGTAAACAGGAGAAGCTCAGCAAGTCTACCCAGAGAGTGTGTGGTTGTTGTCTTGTGAAATGATGGCCCAGCCCATGCTCTTTGCAATTCAGCTGGCACCATCAAGGCTGAGCTCAGCTGTGGAGAGCTAAACCAGGTACTGACCGGACAACTGATGGCTCTTACAAGTGATCTTGAGCTGAGCAATAGCCAACCTGCAAAGGAGACAGAGTAAAGACGTACTGTAACAATCTACTGTCATTGTTGCCTCAGAGACACCTTTCTTTTCTTGCACGGTAATGGGTCAACACATCTCAAAGTGATAAAATCTTGCTGCCTTGACAATGCTCTTGTACGCAGAATTAATGAACGCAGAATGCATGATCTAGCCTGTTGTTTTTTTTTTTTTGGTGGGGGGGGGGGGATTCTTCTGGGACGACGTGCAGTTGCTACCTTGGAGCACATCCAAGCGAAATGTAGGACTGGTATATTAGCAGGCAACAAGCTAGGCAGCCCACTCCACATTTCTGAATCTGTGCAGATCATAGTTGCCCGATCACAGCAAATAGCACATGCTAAATGCTTAAGACTGTGAGACGGGACAGAAGGTATGCATAAAGGTAGTTGATGTTCTGAAACATCAGCTTGTCAACCAAACATGCACGCGCACACACACACACACAAAACACATGAAGAGGAACAATAGCAATTTCAAATTTCTCTATCCCATATCCTATACTTGACCCCAAGGATCTGTAATGGCTGCTCCGGTCTGCAGTGGGTTGAGCAATTATTTGGAGAGAACTGCGTGGAGGGGGAGGGGGAACATCACCTGAGAATAACCTGTATCGAAGGTCTCCCGCTGTCAGTGGCTACAGAGAATGGGGGATACAAGATGGAGTTTTTGTTTCAAAAGCTACAACTCCCTCATGCTCGTTCCACAATGCACTGTACTCCCTCACTAGTTTTAGCAGAAACTAGAGAAGGGACAAATCTGTCTCTATACAATCAGTGAAAGGTAACCCTTTCTCACCCAAAGCAACACTTCAGCCTCTAGATCTAGTGCCCTTACATAATTTAATTTCAGCTCCCTCGGCCTGTTGTGGTTTATAAGTTTCAACCCCAACAGGCCGAGGGAGTATAGCAGTTCTGCTACCCAGGTTGTTTCAGCTACCCCTAAAGCAGATACATAACTGTAACTAACCTACACTTTCAATCAAGGAAACGCCAACCTGGCTAGCTGAAGAATGCTGGAAATGCCGGACCAATATTCCTGTTGTACAGTAAACTGCAATTTTGCATTAAAATCCCAAGCACAGGTCAACTTACAAGCTATTACTGACATACACGAGACCAGCCTCAGATCATCAACATACCTGAGATGGTTGCTGAATCCGTGTCTATGATGTTCTGTAGTTATCGAGTGTATTGCTGATGTGGAAATGGAGTCTAGATCAATGTATGATGCAAACAGGAGAAGCTCAGCGAGTCTACCCAGAGAGTGTGTGGTTGTTGTCTTGTGAAATGATGGCCCAGCCCATGCTCTTCGCAATTCAGCTGGCACCATCAAGGCTGAGCTCAGCTGTGGAGAGCTAAACCAGGTACTGACCGGACCACTGATGGCTCTTACAAGTGATCTTGAGCTGAGCAATAGCCAACCTGCAAAGGAGACAGAGAAAACACATAGTGTAACAATCTACTGTCATTGTTGCCTCAGAGACACCTTTCTTTTCTAGCTTCGTTCCCAGGCGCTCTTGGTAATTGGGGAGAGCGCCTGGTATCCACTGTTCACGCATAACACGGACAAATATTCGGTGAAATATACGACTCCAGCATCATGCGAGGCCATGGTTTCGAAGTCTGCGGACGGCGAAACGCCGCTTCTACTTTTCGGAAGTTGACGTGAAGCACGATACAGACCCGGTAAGACCCCATAGAAAATTCGACCTGACCGTGTGCAACCATATACCGTTATGTTCGTCCTCAGCACCATTCCTGGCTTTCCAACCTTATCGAGGGCGTACGGCACGGCTTGGTTGAACAGAGCTGCGACTTGTAGATGTAAATGACTCCCGGGTTTCAGTCGTGCAACACGGACGAGTATAACAGTAGTTCCCAAGTTCCCCACAAAAACCTGGAGTCGCGCATGCACAAACAGTGGATACCAGGCGCTCTTCGTCCCCAATTACCGAGCGCCTGGGGGAACGAGGCTACTTTCTTTTCCTGCAAGGTATTGGGTTGACACATCTCAAAGTGATAAAATCAAATGTCAGCATGATCTCCCAACAGAACAACACAGACATATCATTCATAGTGCCAACTCAACTGATGATGCAAGGTCCGAGGTGAGAGCTGTGGCGTGTATTACCGACTGATTATTAGGGCTGAGTAATTGCGGATTTTCCAACATCATGATTATTGTATCCATATCAACAATTATCGATTATATCACGATATCATTATGCCACAAATTTCGGCTTGAAGGAGATCTGCATACACCATTCAAATCTTCAAAGTCACAAGGCTACTAGGGAAAGCTAACTACCATGCCTGGACAGATGCCATGGCCACACAAGTGCTTATGTATTCATAGCCCTGATTAGTCCTGCTAAGTATATTCACGAAAACCCATGATCACTTTGCTGTCTAACCAACATCCTGGTTGTGATTGCTGCCATCACCATCCCATAACCATATCGATGCTCAGAGATAATTGTTTAATCGAAATAATCGCTCAGCCTGATCTTAATTGCACATGATCAGTAGGAACATTGTGCATGTTACTGTTCCTTTGTGTACTGAACAATCCTATGCTGTAAGGTATTATGGTCGAGTGTCGAGCTGTTGCCAATCTCTGTCAGTAGCCAGCACGTCGCCTCAAAACCCACATGCATTCATGTAATAGCGCACAATGGCGTGATCAATCATTTCCGCGTTGGAGGAGGAAGAGCGTATAACGGTCAAAACATCCCACATGCATTAAATGTGACCTCCACTGAGGCTTGATCTTCGAAACTGCATAGGTCACACCCACTTGGACACACACTGTGAGGCTTGAGAGTTCTCTTTCCCAGCAAGTCAATGGTGTCATAGTCGGGGTAGTGCTGATACAAGTCACAGATGGACTGCTTAGCCTGAGGAGAGTGTACTCGATGTTCATGCTGGCAGTGGTAGCACGTGCTGCTGTAGTTCTGGGAGTTGCACCTGTAGATAGCACGAAAGACAATGGCTTTGTTACCATTGCACCTAGCAGATATGGAATCACATTGGCACCATAGCACATGCTAAACGCTTAAGACTATGAATGGGGCAGAACGTATGCATAAGGGTAGTTGGTGTTCTGAAACATCAGCTTGTCAACCAAATATACACGCGCGCGCGCGCACACACACACACACACACACACACACACACACACACACACACACACACACACACACAAAACACAAGAAGAGGAACAATAGCAATTTCAACACTAGTCAAATTCTCTATCCCATATCCTGTGCTTGACCCTGGCGGAGACAGAGAAAAGATGTAGTGTAAAAATCTACTGTCATTGTTGCCTCAGAGACACCTTTCTCTTCCTGCACGGTATTGGGTCGACACATCTCAAAGTGATAAAATCTTGCTGCCTTGACAATGTTCTTGCACACAGAATGAATGAACGCAGAATGCACGATCCAGCCTGTTGTTTTTTTTTGTTTTTGTTTTTGGGGGGGGGGGGGGGGGGGGGGGGGGGGGGGGGATTCTTCTGGGATGACGTGCAGTTGCTACCTTGGAGCACATCCAAGCTAAATGTATGACTGGTCTATTAGGAGGCAACAAGCGAGGCAGCCCACTCTACATTTCTGAATCTGTGCAGATCATAGTTGCCCGATCTCAGCATATAGCACATGCTAAACGCTTAAGACTGTGAGACGGGACAGAAGGTATGCATAAAGGTAGTTGATGTTCTGAAACATCAGCTTGTCAACCAAACATGCATGTGCACACAGACACACACAAAACACAAGAAGAGGAACAATAGCAATTTTAAATTTCTCTATCCCATATCCTATGCTTGACCCCAAGGATCTGTAGTGGCTGCTCTGGTCTGCAATGGGTAGAGCAATGATTTGGAGAGAACTGCGTGGAGGGGGAGGGGGAACAACACCTGAGAATAACCTGTATCGGAGGTCTCCCGCTGTCAGTGGCTACAGAGAATGGGGGATACAAGATGAAGAGTTTTGTTTCAAAAGCTACAACTCCCTCATGCTCATTCTACAATGCACTGTACTCCCTCAGTAGTTT
Source organism: Axinella damicornis (assembly GCA_963931865.1). NCBI lineage: Eukaryota > Metazoa > Porifera > Demospongiae > Axinellida > Axinellidae > Axinella > Axinella damicornis. The sequence goes on along the minus strand of OZ007507.1, from coordinate 9,229,667 downwards.
TAGCAGAAACTAGAGAAGGGACAAATCCGTCTCTATACAATCAGTGAAAGGGTTAATAATTAACCCTTTCTCACCCAAAGCACTTCCAGCCTCTAGATCTAGTGCCCTTACATATTAATTTCAGCTCCCTCGGCCTGTTGTGGTTTATAAGTTTCAACCCCAACAGGCCGAGGGAGTATAGCAGTTCTGCTACCCGGGTTGTTTCAGCTACCCCTAAAGCAGATACATAACTGTAACAAACCTACACTTTCAATCAAGGAAACGCCAACCTGGTTAGCTGAAGAATGCCGGACCAAAATGCATGTTGTACAGTAAAATGCAATTTTGCATTAAAATCCCAAGCACAGGTCAACTTACAAGCTATTACTGACATACACGAGACCAGTCTATGATCATCAACATACCTGTTGAATGCGTGTCTATGATGTTCTGTGATTATCAAGTGTATTGCTGATTCTGGAAATGGAGTCTCGATCAGTGTATGATGTGAACAGGAGGAGAAGCTCAGCGAGTCTACCCATAGAGGGTGTGGTTATAGTCTTGTGAATGATGGCCAAGCCCATGCTCTTTGCAATTCAGCTGGCACCGCCAAGGCTGAGCTCAGCTGTGGAGAGCTAAACCAGGTACTGACTGGACAACTGATGGCTCTTACAAGCGATCTTGAGCTGAGCAACAGCCAACCTGCAAAGGAGACAGAGAAAAGACATAGTGTAACAATCTACTGTCACTTCTGCCTCAGAGACACCTTTCTTTTCTAGCCTCGTTCCCAGGCGCTCGGTACTTGGGGAGAGCACCTGGTATCCACTGTTCACGCATGCGCGAACAGTACCGCTACATTCTCCATATAATTCATCGAAATACGTAAGCTGGAATAACACGGACAAATATTCGGCGAAATATATGACTCCAGCATCATGCGAGGCCACGGTTTCGAAGTCTGTGGATGGCGATACGCCGCTTCTACTTTTCGGAAGTTGACGTGAAGCACAATACAGACCCCATAGAAAATTCGACCTGACCGTGTGCAACCATATAGCGTTATGTAAGTGCTATATTGCTGTCAGTTGTTCGTCCTCAGCACCATTCTGGCTTTCCGACCTTATCGAGGGCGTACGGCACGGCTTGGTTGAACAGAGCTGCGACTTGTAGATGTAAATGACTCCCGGGTTTCAGTCGTGCAACACGGACGAGTATAACAGTAGTTTCCAAGTTCCCACAAAAACCTGGAGAGTCGCGCATGCACAAACAGTGGATACCAGGCGCTCTCCTCCCCAATTACCGAGCGCCTGGGGGAACGAGGCTACTTTCTTTTCCTGCACGGTATTGGGTCGACACATCTCAAAGTGATAAAATCAGATCTCAGCATGATCTCCCAACAGAACAACACAGACATATCATTCATAGTGCCAACTCAACTGAGGATGCAAGGTCTGAGGTGAGAGCTGTGGCGTGTATTACCAACTGATTATTAGGGCTGAGTGATTGCGGATTTTCCAACATCATGATTATTGTATCCATATAACCACAATTATCGATTATATCACGATATCACGATTGTCACAAATTTCCGTTTGAAGGAGACCTGCATACACCATTCAAATCTTCAAAGTCACAAGGCTACTAGGGAATATAGTCAAAGCTAACTACCGTGCCTGGACAGATGCCATGGTGGACAGAAGATTGGTCATGACCACACAAGTGCTTTATAGCCCTGATTAATCTTGCTAAGTATATTCGTGAAAACCCATGATCACTTTGCTGTCTAACCAACATCCTGGTTGTGATTGCTGCCATCACCATCCCATAACCATTTCGATGCTCAGAGATAATTGCTCAATCCAAATAATCGCTCAGCCCTACTGATTATCCATGATAATTAATTGCACACGATCAGTAGGAACATTGCGCATGTTACTGTTCCTTTGTGTACTGAACAATCCTATGCTGTAAGGTATTATGGTCGAGTGTCGAGCTGTTGCCAATCTCTGTCAGTAGCCAGCACGTCGCCTCAAAACCCACATGCATTCATGTAATAGCGCACAATGGCGTGATCAATCATTTCCGCGTTGGAGGAGGAAGAGCGTATAACGGTCAAAACATCCCACATGCATTAAATGTGACCTCCACTGAGGCTTGATCTTCGAAACTGCATAGGTCACACCCACTTGGACACACACTGTGAGGCTTGAGAGTTCTCTTTCCCAGCAAGTCAATGGTGTCATAGTCGGGGTAGTGCCGGTAGAAGTCACAGATGGACTGCTTAGCCTGAGGAGAGTGTACTCGCTGTTCATGCTGGCAGTGGTAGCGCGTGCTGCTGTAGTTCTGGGAGTTGCACCTGTAGATAGCACGAAAGACAATGGCTTTGTTACCATTGCACCTAGCAGATATGGAATCACATTGGCACCATAGCACATGCTAAACGCTTAAGACTATGAAACGGGGCAGAACGTATGCATAACGGTAGCTGGTGTTCTGAAAGATCAGCTTGTCAACCAAACATACACACACGCGTGCACACACACACACACACACACACACAAAATACAAGAGGAGGAACAATAGCAATTTCAACTCTAGTCAAATTCTCTATCCCATATCCTGTGCTTGACCCTGGCAAGGCAGAGGTTCTGTAGTGGCTGCTCCGGTCTGCAGTGGGTTGAGCAATGACTTGGAGAGAACTGCTTGGAGGGGGAACAACACCTGAGAATACCCTGTATCGGAGGTTTCCCGCTGTCAGTGGCTACAGGCTACAGAGATAAAAGGTGGTGAGATCATTTTTATTAACTGTACGGACCACGTAACGTTTAGTGTCCGCTCTGACGCTAAAAGCGTACAGACGTAATTGAAAGTCCGCGGTGCCGGTGGAATTCCACCGCTATTTGGTGCAGGGGCAAACAGTGGAAACCATGCCCTTTCCTACTCACCGTCTCGGGCCTGGGAACGAGGCTAAGGTCACACCCACCTGGATACACGCTGGGAGGGCTGAGATTTCTCTTTCCCAGCAGGTCAATGGTGTCATAGTCGGGGTATTGCTGATAGGTTGTGTGTGTGTGTGTGTGTGTGTGTGTGTGTGTGTGTGTGTGCTTGTGCATTGTGTGTATATGCATTTTGTGTCTGTGTGCATGAGTGTGAGTTGTGTGCGAATGTGTGTGCATGCATGTGTGTGTGGAGGGGGAGTGGGAACAACACCCAAGAATATCCTGTATCGGAGGTCTCCCGCTGTCAGTGGCTACAGAGAATGAGGGATAAAAGATGGAGAGTTTGTTTCAAAAGCTACAACTCCCACATGCTCCTTCCACAATGCACTGTACTCCCTCAGTAGTTTTAGCAGAAACTAGAAAAGGGACAAATCTGTCTCTATACAATCAGTGAAAGGGTTATTAATTAACCCTTTCTCACCCAAAGCACTTCCAGCTTCTAGATCTAGTGCCCTTACATATTAATTTCAGCTCCCTCGGCCTGTTGTGGTTTATAAGTTTCAACCCCAACAGGCCGAGAGAGTATAGCAGTTCTTCTACCCAGGTTGTTTCAGCTACCCCTAAAGCAGATACATAACTGTAACCAACCTACACTTTCAATCAAGGCCCTCATGCAGGAAATGCCAACCAGGCCAGCTGAAGAATGCTGGAAATGGGCCGGACCAAGTATAGTAAAAGGCAATTTTGCATAAAAATCCCAAGCACAGGTCAACTTACAAGCTATTACTGACGTACACGAGACCAGCCTCTGATCATCAACATACCTGAGATGGTTGCTGAATGCGTGTCTATGATGTTCTGTGGTTATCGAGTGTATTGCTGATGTGGAAATGGAGTCTAGATCAATGTATGATGTAAACAGGAGAAGCTCAGCAAGTCTACCCAGAGAGTGTGTGGTTGTTGTCTTGTGAAATGATGGCCCAGCCTATGCTCTTCGAAATTCAGCTGGCACCATCAAGGCTGAGCTCAGCTGTGGAGAGCTAAACCAGGTACTGACCGGACAAATGATGGCTCTTACAAGTGATCTTGAGCTGAGCAATAGCCAACCTGCAAAGGAGACAGAGAAAAGATGTACTGTAACAATCTACTGTCATTGTTGCCTCAGAGACACCTTTCTTTTCTTGCACGGTATTGGGTCGACACATTTCAAAGTGATAAAATCTTGCTGCCTTGACAATGCTCTTGTACGCAGAATTAATGAACGCAGAATGCATGATCTAGCCTGTTGTTTTTTTTTTTTTGGTGGGGGGGAGATTCTTCTGGGACGACGTCCAGTTGCTACCTTGGAGCACATCCAAGCGAAATGTAGGACTGGTATATTAGGAGGCAACAAGCGAGGCAGCCCACTCCACATTTCTGAATCTGTGCAGATCATAGATGCCCGATCTCAGCATATAGCACCTGCTAAACGCTTAAGACTGTGAGACGGGACAGAAGGTATGCATAAAGGTAGTTGATGTTCTGAAACATCAGCTTGTCAACCAAACATGCACGCGCACACACACACACACAAAACACATGAAGAGGAACAATAGCAATTTCAAATTTCTCTATCCCATATCCTATGCTTGACCCCAAGGATCTGTAATGGCTGCTCCGGTCTGCAGTGGGTTGAGCAATTATTTGGAGAGAACTGCGTGGAGGGGGAGGGGGAACAACACCTGAGAATAACCTGTATCGGAGGTCTCCCGCTGTCAGTGGCTACAGAGAATGGGGGATAAAAGATGGAGAGTTTGTTTCAAAAGCTACAACTCCCTCATGCTCGTTCCACAATGCACTGTACTCCCTCAGTAGTTATAGCAGAAACTAGAGAAGGGACAAATCCGTCTCTGTAACATCAGTGAAAGGTAACCCTTTTTCACCCAAAGCACTTCCAGAGAACACTTCAGCCTCTAGATCTAGTGCCCTTACATAATTATATTAATTTCAGCTCCCTCGGCCTGTTATGGTTTATAAGTTTCAACTCCAACAGGCCGAAGGAGTACAGCAGTTCTGCTACCCTGGTTGTTTCAGCTACCCCTAAAGCAGATACATAACTCTAACCAACCTACACTTTCAATCAAGGAATCGCCAACCTGGCTAGCTGAAGAATGCCGGACCAATATGCATGTTGTACAGTAAGATGCAATTTTGCATTAAAATCCCAAGCACAGGTCAACTTACAAGCTATTACTGACATACACGAGACCAGCCTCTGATCATCAACATACCTGAGATGGTTGCTGAATGCGTGTCAATGATGTTCTGTGATTATCGAGTGTATTGCTGATGTGGAAATGGAGTCTAGATCAATGTGTGATGTATACAGGAGAAGCTCAGCGAGTCTACCCAGAAAGGGTGTGGCTGTAGGTCTTGTGAAATGATGGCCCAGCCCATGCTCTTCGCAATTCAGCTGGCACCATCCAGGCTGACCTCAGCTGTGGAGAGCTAAACCCGACAACTGATGCCTCTTACAAGTGATCTTGAGCTGAGCAATAGCCATCCTGCAAAGGAGACAAACAAAATTAAGATGTAGTGTAACAATCTACTGTCATTGTTGACACCTTTGTTTTCCTGCACAGTATTGGGTCGACACATCTCAAGGTGATAAAATCTCGCTGCCTTAACAATGGTCTTGTACGCAGAACAAATGAATGCAGAATGCACGGTCCTGCCTGTTGCTTTCTTTTTTTTTTTTGGGGGGGGGGGGGGGGGGGGGGGGGGGGGGAGGGGGGATTCTTCTGGGACGACATGCAGTTGCTACCTTGGAGCAAAACCAAGCGAAATGACTGGTCTATTAGGAGGCAACAAGCGAGGCAGCCCACTCTACATTTCTGAATCTGTGCAGATCATAGTTGCCCGATCTCAGCACATATCACAAGCCAAACGCTTAAAACTGTGAGATGGGACAGAAGGTATGCATAAGGGTAGTTGATGTTCTGAAACATCAGCTTGTCAACCAAACATGCACACGTGCACACACACACACACACACACACACACACACACACACAAAACACAAGAGGAAGAGGAACAATAGCAATTTCAACTCTAGTCAAATTCTCTATCCCATATCCTATGCTTGACCCCAAGGATATCTGTAGCGGCTGCTCTGGTCTGCAGTGGGTTGAGCAATGATTTGGAGAGAACTGCGTGGAGGGGGAGGGGGAACAACACCTGAGAATAACCTGTATCGGAGGTCTCCCGCTGTCAGTGGCTACAGAGAATGGGGGATACAAGATGGAGAGTGAGAAGGGACAAATCTGTCTCTATACCATAAATGAAAGGGTTATCAATTAAGTTAAAACCCTTTCTCACCCACAGCACTTCCAGAGAACACTTCAGCTCCTAGATCTAGTGCCCTAGCTCACATATATCAATTTCAGCTCCCTCGGCCTGTTGTCGTTTATAAGTTTCAACCCCAACAGGCCGAGGGAGTACAGCAGTTCTGCTACCCAGGTTGTTTCAGCTACCCCTAAAGCAGATACATAACTGTAACTAACCTACACTTTCAATCAAGGCCCTCAGGAAATGCCAACCTGGCTAGCTGAAGAATGCTGGAAATGGTGCCGGACCAATATGCATGTTGTACAATAAAATGCAATTTTACATTAAAATCCCAAGCACAGGTCAACTTACAAGCTATTACTGACATACACGAGACCAGTCTATGATCATCAACATACCTGTTGAATGCGTGTCTATGATGTTCTGTGATTATCAAGTGTATTGCTGATTCTGGAAATGGAGTCTCGATCAGTGTATGATGTGAACAGGAGGAGAAGCTCAGCGAGTCTACCCAGAGAGTGTGTGGTTATAGTCTTGTGAATGATGGCCCAGGCCATGCTCTTCGCAATTCAGCTGGCACCATCAAGGCTGAGCTCAGCTGTGGAGAGCTAAACCAGGTACTGATCGGACAACTGATGGCTCTTACAAGTGATCTTGAGCTGAGCAACAGCCAACCTGCAAAGGAGACAGAGAAAAGACGTAGTGTAACAATCTACTGTCACTGCTGCCTCAGAGACACCTTTCTTTTCTAGCCTCGTTCCCAGGCGCTCGGTACTTGGGGAGAGCACCTGGTATCCACTGTTCACACATGCGCGAGCAGTACCGCTCCATTCTCCGTATAATTCATTGAGATACGTAAGCTGGAATAACACGGACAAATATTCGGTGAAATATACGACTCCAGGATCATGCGAGGCCATGGTTTCGAAGTCTGTGGACGGCGATACGTCGCTTCTACTTTTCGGAAGTTGACGTGAAGCACGATACAGACCCAGTAAGACCCCATAGAAAATTCGACCTGACCGTGTGCAACCATATAGCGTTATGTACGTGCTATGTTGCTGTCAGTTGTTCGTCCTCAGCACCATTCCTGGCCTTCCGACCTTATCGAGGGCGTACGGCACGGCTTGGTTGAACAGAGCTGCGACTTGTAGATGTAAATGACTCCCGGGTTTCAGTCGTGCAACACGGACAAGTATAACAGTAGTTTCCAAGTTCCCCACAAAAACCTGGAGAGTCGCGCATGCACAAACAGTGGATACCAGGCGCTCTCCTCCCCAATTACCAAGCGCCTGGGGGAACGAGGCTACTTTCTTTTCCTGCATGGTATTGGGTCGACACATCTCAAAGTGATAAAATCAGATCTCAGCATGATCTCCCAACAGACATATCATTCATAGTGCCAACTCAACTGAGGATGCAAGGTCCGAGGTGAGAGCTGTGGCGTGTATTACCGACTGATTATTAGGGCTGTGTGATTGTGGATTTTCCAACATCATGATTATTGTATCCATATAACCACAATTATCGATTATATCACGATATCATGATTGTCACAAATTTCCGTTTGAAGGAGATCTGCATACACCATTCAAATCTTCAAAGTCACAAGGCTACTTACTAGAGGATATAGTCGAAGCTAACTACCGTGCCTGGACAGATGCCATGGTGGACAGAAGCTTGACCACAAGTGCTTATGTATTCATAGCCCTGATTAGTCCTGCTAAGTATATTCATGAAAACCCATGATCACTTTGCTGTCTAACCAACATCCTGGTTGTGATTGCTGCCATCACCATCCCATAACCATACCCATTGCTCAGAGATAATTACCCCGTGCGCATGTGCAGCAGGGGGTAGAGTGATCGGTTTGTCTGTCAGTCTGTCCACAGTCCAAGCGCGGTTTGAGCAGTGAAAGCCTTATTGAAGGCTTATTTCAGGATAGAAGTGCCAGAATTCTAGCGTCTACATAACTCACAGACCAGAGATCTACTCGAGAGGCTGAGAAAAGCTGCGTGAAAGTCGTGCTTCTAATTTATACAACTTGACCACACCCAATTTCTAACATTACTGCCACAACTTACAGTATCTCATTCTGCATGCTGACATCGCTGTAAATCATGGCCTAGCTAGTGTGTATTATTCATGAGCTAGCTCATCGTGCATGCTGTATGAATAGGCCTATAGCTGTCAAGTCAAAGTTGCGCACGGGGTACGTGCTCTGCTGAGCACCTCTAGTTGCTCAATGGATAATTGCTCAATGGAAAAATCGCTCAGCCCTACTGATTATCCATGATAATTAATTGCACATGAAGGAACATCGTGCATGTTACTGTTCCTTTGTGTACTGAATAATCCTATGCTGTAAGGTATTATGGTCGAGTGTCGAGCTGTTGCCAATCTCTGTCAGTAGCCAGCACGTCGCCTCAAAACCCACATGCATTCATGTAATAGCGCACAATGGCGTGATCGATCATTTCCGCGTTGGAGGAGGAAGAGCGTATAACAGTCAAAACTTCCCACATGCATTAAATGTGACCTCAACTGAGGCTTGATCTTCAAAACTGCATAGGTCACACCCACTTGGACACACACTGTGAGGTTTGAGAGTTCTCTTTCCCAGCAAGTCAATGGTATCATAGTCGGGGTAGTGCCGGTAGAAGTCACAGATGCACTGCTTATCCTGAGGAGAGTGTACTCGCTGTTCATGCTGGCAGTGGTAGCACGTGCTGCTGTAGTTCTGGGAGTTGCACCTGTAGATAGCACGAAAGACAATGGCTTTGTTACCATTGCACCTAGCAGATATGAAAATCACATTGGCACCATAGCACATGCTAAATGCTTAAGGTGGCAGATACCCCTTTACGTTAGGTTACCTTTAAACGTCGGGGGCCCCCGACGTTTAAAGGTAACCTAACGTAAAGGGCTTATCTGCCACCTTAAGACTGTGAGACGGGACAGAAGGTATGCATAAGGGTAGTTGTTGTTCTGAAACATCAGCTTGTCAACCAAACATACACGTGCACACACACACACACACACACACACATATACACACACACACACACACACAAAACACAAGAAGAAGAGGAACAACAGCAATTTCAACTCTAGTCAAATTCTCTATCCCATATCCTGTGCTTGACCCTGGCAAGGCAGAGGATCTGTAGTGGCTACTCCGGTCTGCAGTGGGTTGAGCAATGATTTGGAGAGAACTGTGTGGAAGGGGAGGGGGGACAACACCCGAGAATAACCTGTATCGGAGGTCTCCCGCTGTCAGTGGCTACAGGCTATAGAGATAAAAGATGGTGAGATCATTTCCGCAAGGTCCAGACTTGGCCATGATGTTTGCACCCTACAGGTATGGCCTTCTGTCCCACCCTTCCAGCTGATGCAGAACCTATATATCTCCAAAGGATACTGGCAGGTGACATCATGAAGCTGAAAGTCTCATGACGCCACATGGCGATCTTTGGCCTCATGCAGCTGTTGCACCCCGATCGCATCTGCCTCAGCTAGCTGCTGCTCCATGATCATGTCAGAATCAGCTGGTGCTCCCTTATCCCGTCAGCCTCGGCTGCTGCTCCCCGATCCCGTCAGCCTCGGTTGCTGCTCCCCGATCTTGTCAGCCTTGGTTGCTGCTCCCCGATCGCATCCACCTCAGCTAGCTGCTGCTCCCCGATCCCGTCAGCCTCGGTTGCTGCTCCCCGATCGCGTCTGCTGCAGTTAGCTGCTGCTCAGCCATGATCACATCCACTTCTGCTCTGGCTCCCCGATCACGTCTTGTAAATTTTGAAGCAACGCGGTAGACAGAAGATATTAGCTATACTTTGTGGTCATAACATGCTTATTGTATTGTAACGGTTGTACAAAAGCTGTTATTAACCAGTTATCATTTTCCAAGACTGAACCATTTACACCGACAAACAAACAGTAGAAAACAAGACTTAGCGTTAGACATCTATATCAATCTTCACATTGTACAGCATCTATATCAATCTTCACATTACACCATAATGGCAAAAATATGGAAACATCAAGACAGATTTTAGCAGGAAGTAACACCTCCATTTAGTGACGTCATAATCATATTTATTGCCTACACCATGTCATGAGCTTTAATTTCCAATGCTACATTTCATTCGTTCCACCCCCACTTTCACCTTCAACTACCAGTGTAAGCAAAGCAGTACAAACATCAAGTCTGAAAAATATTTACGCCTTATGTACTTGAGCACACACATAATCAAAAGTATTGATTCCTTGCTAAGTTAGTGTACTGAGTTTGTGACTGTCGTGGCCCTGGATGGTTTACGCTTCGAGAAATCCAGCTGACCATTCAAGGAACTCCCACCCAACTCAGGCAATAAATGTGATATAATAATCACAAAATGCAGTGAATGGGTGGTTTATGCTTAGAGGGTCACAATTATTTGCAATGGCATATTTCTCTTCAACGCGGTGGCGGAAGTGGGCGTGGCCATACAATGACGTCAAAAGTCATGACTAATTGATGTGCTAAATGTTCTTGAAGTATGAAGTTCATGGTGTACAACTGACATGATAATATATGTCACCTCAAAGTTTCAGTACAGTGGAAAAGGACCTGAGAAGGCAATATGAGAAGTCTTTGTGACTGAAAACGCTAGTTGCATACTATTCCAGGAAATGGGCGTCAACTGAGAAATGACTGCAACGTTGACAGTCAAGCTAACCCAGATATGGCCAAGGCATCAATCAAAGTAACTAGTTGCAGCATCCTCCAATTAAGGACACACGTATGTGATTCTGACCCCTTGCTTCCGACCCGACTAATACCGTAGTCTCCCATGAACACGCCTCCTCATTTCATTCCCCTACCAGAAGTTAGGGGCAATCGTACTCTTGGTAGCTGTTGCATGGTTGCAATGTTTTACTTGCTGGTAGTGCAAGCTAAGTATTACAGCTCGTTCCAATTACTGCACATTTCATGCGAGGACCATGCTAGACCCATAGCGCTTACACACCAATACCTATAGCTACCTCTCCACCGTTGATCAGGGCTTAGCCACAATCACCACAGATCTGTGCAAAATACCGTGCATTTTGACGATTCACAACGCAAGCGACAAAGCGGTTGAACAAACCATGAACAGTGGGGCTTCCCAGGGCATGTATCAAACATCAAGGGGAAAAACATTCTCTAGCCTCTCTCCTAGGCCTTTCCCAACACCAGCATTTGATTTGATTGCTTGCAGTCTGCAAGTATGGCGGGGGAAGGCCTGGGAGATCGGGTCACGAGCAGTACCATCAGGTAGACAGATGGAAGACACACAATGCGTTGCCCAACGAAGATCTTGAGGTCATTCATTTGCTTTGTGAGCCAAATCTGAAGTTGGATGTCGCAAAGGCAGACGATCAATACCATTCGCTGCTCACAACCATGTGTCTATCTTCTGTCTACCTGACGTCATCACACATGACCAGATCTTTCAGGTCATCCCCAGCCATATTTGCATATTGCAAGCAACCAAGTGAGAATCTTAATTAACCCTTTGCACCCTGTAGCAGCAAATGAGCCCGGAGGATACCCATATGCCCATACGAACTTATATATATAGGAGGCTTAACATATGTTCTGCTTCGTTAAGCTGTTTGCAGTAGTAGGAAATGTGTTAACTGGGACCATTCTCTTTGTGCTGCAATGTATAAATAGGAGTGTCGGCTTCAGCCCAATTGCATCTGCTTCAGCAGCTATTCTCTGACCTCGATAGCATTCCTTTCAGCTGCTGCTCCTCGATTGCATTCGCTTCAGCTACTGCTCTCCGACCAATTGAGTCTACCTCAGCAGCTTCTCCCCGATTGCATCCGCATCAGCTGCTGCTCCCCGATTGCATCCACTTCAGCTGCTGCTCCCTGAAGTTGTCAGTTGCTACTTTCCAACTGCATCCGCGTGCAGACCCAGCCGTTCTGGGAGGTTCTAGCCCCTGCCCTATGTTCTCAGTATTCTCTGCAAAGTTCGAGGTTCAGAGGTTGTAGTAAAGTGCACATCCTAGTTCCGACACCGAACATCCCATGGGATGAGTGTCAATGAACAACAGTGATCACAATCGCGGTCAGATTCTTCGTGTCTTTACTAACAGCTGTACTGCCATCTAAAGTCAAAGAGAGTGTTCAAACAATGGCAGCTGACAGCACTACAAAAGTGCTTGTATCTCCACCACAAAGGGGGGTGTTTCAGCACCAAAAATGCGTTTGGGTCACTGCATGACAGTGATCAATCACGACGGGGTAGTCAGCAGCACAATTTTCCCCTTACCAGGATTGTATTTCTGTTCATGCATGCCCCGTGTGAATGTTTTGGTGCTATAGTTCCTGTGGTGTATACGTGTGCACCCTGTGCTTTGGGATTTTAAACATTCTCTAGCCTCTTTCCAAAGCCATTCCCACCACCAGCATTTCATTGCTTGCAGTCCTCAGTGCATGTAAGGTCTGGGTCGGGCTAGGATGTACATATTAGTATGCCAACTTCACCTTGGTTTTACACAGACAGAGATCATTGTGTTCCATGTTGTTGATGATAATATGAAAGTGAAACCTCAAAACTCCACCCATGTATATTCAATTACGTCATAACTATTACATGACGTCAGTGGGTGGGACCGGCGTTGCCAACATAAACATACGGAAAGACTGATATACGGATTATGTGCCGGTTAGCTAGAGCGTACTATATAAGTATCACCATAGTACCAAGCTATACCGGAAAATATCACGAGTTTGTTGCCGTAGTATTGTTACGAGTGCGAAGCACGAGTAACAATGCCGAAGGCGACAAACGAGTGATATGTTTCCGGTATAGCTTGGTACTATGGTGATACTGATTTTATCATACAAACCTGGAATTTCATTGCACATTCCTCTACCAATGAACGTAGCGAATGCGCGTTACCATAGCTTGCTCATGGCGACAATATTTTCGTTTCTGGTTGCCAATCCTTCGCGTTAGTACGGCAAGCTTCAAACGCTTGGGCGAGAAGGCCTGCGTACCAAGCCCAAGGCGGAGCCACGCCGATAACTGGCAGCTGTACGGTCGGTCCACGCTGGGCAGTTGTACGGTCCATTTCAAACGGAGTATACGAACGAGTTCAACCTCGACTTCCGGAAGTATAGAGATGTAAGTCAGCCCTCTTCAGGAGCCCAAAAGGTAGTCAGTACCAGCTAGTCCAGGTAGTCTCTGACACGAAACTATCACAGACTTGCTGTAGCGCACGTGACTTACTGTACATAATACGGATTTCTCGCGTGACCAACAGTACTAATACGGATTTTTCACGTGACCTACAGTACAAAATACGGGTTTTTATCAACTGCGCTTGCGTACCAAGCTTTTCCATTGACTGCTGTACATTATTCAAACGTAGGTGTATGATAATGAGTGGTACCGTTCGAACGTACATATAACCAACTCAAAACCTACCGGGTAGATTTCTCGAACTCAGCTGGGAAGTTGCTCAACAACGCAAACAGCCACTCCAGAGATGGCCAGTGGGAGCATAGTTTCTGTCACAGCAACTCCTACGAGCAATTTTTCCACAATCTACCCGGTAGGAAGACGCAGCCATTCGTACTCTTTGGATTGCCACCGGTAAGGTCAAGAATACCAAAGCACAGGTAATCCATATCGCTCGACTTTTTGTTCACTCTCTGATTTGCAGCCATATCAACCACAAAGGCCTGAAAGTCACGGGACAAGTGACCACGCCCCACTATTCTCATGGGGTCGTTTGACCGTTTCCAACGAACAAACTCGTCTGTACAGCAGGCAGGGCACCTCGGACATCGGCGTCTAATGCTAGATCGCTAGCGCTTTGCAATCGCTTGAAGATGGATGCCGTATGCAGTCCAATAAAACACGAAATCAGTATTCATGGCATTCTGTAACGTAATAAACCAACCGCAATCAGATGACATTTAGTGCCGTGTGCAATCGTTTCCATAGATACGCATGGCGCGCGAAATTCTTGCTGTGGTCAACTCGACCCAGGCCTTACATGCAGTGAGTCTGCAAGTATGGCGGGGGAAGGCCTGGGAGATCGGGTCACGAGCAGTACCATCAGGTAGACAGATGGAAGACACACAATAATATTATGTTGCCCAACGAAGATCTTGAGGTCATTCATTTGCTTTGTGAGCCAAATCTGAAGTTGGATGTCGCAAAGGCAGACGATCAATACCATTCGCTGCTCACAACCATGTGTCTATCCTCTGTCTACCTGACGTCATCGCACATGACCAGATCTTTCAGGCCATCCCCAGCCATATTTGCATATTGCAAGCAACAAAGTGAGAATCTTAAAACCCATTGCACCCTGTAGCAGCAAATGAGCCCGGAGGATACTCATAAGCCCATACGAACTTATATAGGTGGTTTAATATACGTTCTGCTTCTTTAAGCTGTTTGCAGTAGTATATCTAATGTGTTAATTGGGAACGTTCTCTTTGTGCTGCAATGTATAAATAGGAGTGTCGCCTTCAGCCCAATTGCATCAGCTGTACTGCCATCAAAAGTCAAAGAGAGTGTTAGCTGACAGCACTACAAAAGCGCATAGTTCCTGTGGTGTATACGTGTGCACCCTGTGCTTCGGGATTTTAAACATTCTCTAGCCTCTTTCCTAAGCCATTCCCACCACCAGCATTTCATTGCTTGCAGTCTGCAAGTATGGCGGGGGAAGGCCTGGGAGATACGGTCACGAGCAGTACCATCAGGTAGACAGATGGAAGACACACAATGCGTTGCCCAACGAAGATCTTGAGGTCATTCATTTGCTTTGTGAGCCAAATCTGAAGTTGGATGTCGCAAAGGCAGACGATCAATACCATTCGCTGCTCACAACCATGTGTCTATCTTCTGTCTACCTGACGTCATCGCACATGACCAGATCTTTTAGGCCATCCCCAGCCATATTTGCATATTGCAAGCAACCAAGTGAGAATCTTAATTGGGAACTTTCTCTTGGTGCTGCAATGTATAAATAGGAGTGTCGGCTTCAGCCCAAATTGCATCTGCTTCAGCAGCTGTTCTCTGGCTCCGATAGCATTCGTTTCAGCTGCTGCTCCTCGATTGCATTCGCTTCAGCTACTGCTCCCCGATCAATTGAGTCTACCTCAGCAGCTGCTCCCCGATTGCATCCACTTCAGCTGCTGCTCCCCGATTGCATCCGCTTCAGCTGCTGCTCCCCGATTGCAACCACTTCAGCTGCTGCTCCCTGAAGTTGTGTCCCTTCAGTTTCTACTTTCCATCTGCATCCGCGTGCAGACCCAGCCGTTCTGGGAGGTTCTAGCCCCTGCCCTATGTTCTCAGTATTCTCTGCAAAGTTCGAGGTTCAGAGGTTGTAGTAAAGTGCACATCCTAGTTCCGCCACCGAAATCCCACTTCCATTATAATCACACCAAGGGTATATCGAGCCACCAAGGGAGGTGAGAAGGCATGCAACCTCTGATAGCACACGTATAGACGGCATAGTGCTGAGTGCTACACAAAAGTAACGTTTCTGCTAGAGCACGTAGTGGGTGCACGGTATGGGCACGAATACCTAGCTACTTCTCAACCGTTGATCTCAGCTTAGCCACATTCTCCACAGACATGTGTGAAATACCATGACTTTTGACGATTCACAACACAAGCGACAAACGGTTGAACAAACCATGAACAGTGGGGCTTCCCAGGGCATGTATCAAACATCAAACGGAAATACATGGCCATTGCTAAGTATAGTCAAACATTATTAATTAATTATCTACATCGAAGGGCAACCGCACTCCTGGCAGCCGCATTGCAACCGCTGCATGTGCACCCGTGCTTTGAGATTTGAAACATTCTCCAGCATCTTTCCCAGGTCACTCCCACTACCAGCAATTGATTGCTTGCAGTATGCAAGTATGGCAGGGGAAGGCCTGGGAGATCTGGTCATGTGCAGTGCCATCAGGTAGACAGATGGAAGACACACAATGCGTTGCCCAACGAGGAATCTTGAGGTCATTCTTTTGCTTTCAGGCCAAACGTGGCGATGATTTCGCAAAGGCAGACGATCAATACCATTCGTTGCTCACAACAATGTGTCTATCTACTGTCTACCTGACGTCATCGCACATGACCAGATCTTTCAGGCCATCCCCAGCCATATTTGCATATTGCAAGCAACCAAGTGAGAATCTTAATTGGGAACTTTCTCTTTGTGCTGCAATGTATAAATAGGAGTGTCGGCTTCAGCCCAATTGCATCTGCTTCAGCAGCTGTTCTCTGGCCCAGATTGCATTTCGTTTCGGCTGCTGCTCCTCAATTCCCCTTGTTCACCTAGTGAGTAATCCGGCGCGGGACAGCTATCTTTGCAGAGCTGATGCTGCCCGATTGCATCGATCCGCTTCAACTGCTGCCCCCCTAACTGGCTGCTGCTCACCGCTTGCGTCCGATTCAGCGGCTGCTTCCCGACTGTGTGCGCTTCAACTGCTTCCCAATTGCATCCGCTTCGGCTATATACTGCTCCCCAATTGCGTCCGATTCAACTGCTGCTCCCTGATTGTGTCCGCTTGTAGCACCAGCTGTTCTATTTTCTCAAACATTCTTTGTGGAGTTCAAGGTTCAGTACGAAGGATGCGCATCACTAGTCTAGTCCCACCCTACAAACATCCCACTTCCATCACGCACACACACAATTAAAATCTTAATGTTATCTTGATTGTATGTAGCCAGTAGTTATATCTTGCTCTAATAGCCCATTGCTAGGTGGTTGCTATAAGATTATAGAATGGGTAGCATACAGCTGCATGATTCAGTGTATCAGGTGTGAACTATAGCTGTGGGTGTGAAGAGTGGCTATATAATTCAGCACCTCTAATTTTCAGCAGCCTTCCTCACAAATGGGACAAATAGTCTCCAATTTTGCCAAGGGGGTTCCCAAATTATTCCCTAGAGAGAGTTAGGTCATTTGCAGTCATACCTGAATTCATGGAATTCCACTAATCCAATTAAGCGGTAGCCCAGGACACTAATTATTTTCTGTGATACTTATCTAAGCAACCAGAGTTTCAAGAAAGACAAAGTACACTGTTACAAAATATATACACACTATTACTAGTCAGTCAGAGTTGGTGTCAGAAACAAACGTGGAAATGCGTGGAAATGCAGTGCAAATGCCGGTGGCGGATTGGGGGGGGGGGGGGGGGGGGGGTACAAATTCACCCCCCTTAGGCGGCTAGTAAAAGTAACTTGTGTCTATTGTACAGCAGTTTTGGATTTGTTCCGATCATCATTTTTAGTCTCAGCGTTAGACAAGTCACCTTGAACTTCAAAACTCAGGTCAGACGCGTGTCATGAATGCATTCACGTCACCACTGGTGGGTGTGGCAACACAAAAATTTTCCGCTGCACTTCGCGCGCCAGTGGCTGAACCCCCCCTTTTAAATTTCTAAATCCGGTCACTGATGCAGTGCGGTCACTGATGCAGTGCATGTCATGGCAATTGATGCCTATTTCCTGGAATACAACAGTTCTTGGTCACAAACCACTTCTCGCAAATTCAGTGTGGCATCATGGTCGATGATGCCCATTTCCTGGAATAGTGCTATAGCCATACCATCAAACTGGAATAGTGCTATAGCCATACCATCAAACTGGAATAGTGCTATAGCCATACCATCAAACTGGAATAGTGCTATAGCCATACCATCAAACTGGAATAGTGCTATAGCCATACCATCAAACTGGAATAGTGCTATAGTCATACCATCAAACTGGAATAGTGCTATAGCCATACCATCAAACTGGAATAGTGCTATAGCCATATCATCAAACTGGAATAGTGCTATATATAGCCATACCATCAAACTGGAATAGTGCTATAGCCATACCATCAAACTGGAATAGTGCTATAGCCATATCATCAAACTGGAATAGTGCTATTGGCACTCCATCGAAAAGCAGCGTGTGGGCCCATTTCCTGGAATAGTGTAGTCACAACAGTCACAAACGCCCGAAATAATTATGCGGGTATGGCAGTTGTTGATGTCTTTGCTCCTGGAATAGTACAGCCACAAGTCACAAATGCTCGAAATGCAGTACGTAGCGTAGCAGTTCGTCATGAGTTCGATGCCCATTACCTGGAATAACAACAGTCACAATTTCTCTTCAAACGCAACGTATGGAAATTTCCTTTACAACTGTACATCTAATCTAACGGTAGAAATTCACTTCCTGGAATTTCCAATCCTGCGGTATTGAACTTAGCAATCGTGGTTGCGGTCGTAATGCTCAGTCACACAAAAACAATCGTCACCACCCGGACAGACGGCAGTGGCGCATTCAGGCAGTTGGCAACGTCCATTAACTAGTCCAGTCAGGAGATGAACCAAAAAATAATAGGTGCTCAGTTCCGAAATCCCGCATTTCCCTTAGCGTGATCACTTTTACATGTAGCTACAGCATGCATAAACTATTAAACGTGCATACTGTACGGTAAGCGATCAAACACTGGAGCCTGGATGTGTGGGAACGAGGCTACATATTTCCCTTACCTAGATTTGACGCTTCATTGCAACTGAAGAGAGGCACCTTCTTGTCTCCCTGCCCTCCAGAGCGGCATCTCGAGCCGGTCAGTCAACACCCCAATCCCAGTGTTCCATGCCAGTCACGAACGAGTCAGTCCCCTCAAAGTTCCACTGCAAATCGCCTATAGAAACGTTCAATAACGAACTGAAGCTACTTTCTCATCTGAACAGCATGCACTAGTACACTAAGACTTACTACACTAACGGCAATCTGCCTCGACCCTCGCGCTTTTTTTGCATGCAAACGTCACCAATGCAATTTGTTGCTTAGCTACACTATTGTCAACGGAAACCAAAAAAAAGGAGGGTATGGTCTAACTCTAATCGGATAGAACTAGCCCTCCCATTAACACTCGTGGGAAGCCTCAGATCTGCACCTTCCGGCAGAAGGGGCTTCGCATGAAGTCTGCAGTGCAGAGATTGTGGCAATCTGCAGTACGTAACGCTGCCCCAGTTCCCACAGGTGTGGGTTAAAGCCCTCATGCAAGGGCTGTATCCTATATATATATCACCCAGCGTGCTGCCCTAGCTCCATTGGATCTTCTCAAGGGATTGGGGGTGACATGTTCCAGGTTCTGCTATAGCACCATGCAGCACATGCTTCTTGTCAGCAGTGTAAACAGATCGACTTGACTTCCGAATCGAGACGATGATGATGATCTCTGAGGACGTTCTGTGGCAGTGCACATGGACTGGCATGCTAAAACACTGGGTTAATGCATGGATGGTAGGGCTGCGCAATATTGCATGGGCAAACGCGAATCAGAAAGTGACCTTCTCGGCCACCATAAATCAAACACAATTTATGTTTGTTCTAAATTGGCATTGGAGCATCACCTTCTGTTTCGTGTGAAGCACTACCACTAAGAGGTGCTCTATACGGACTGGCCATGTTGATTGTGGAAAGGACAGGTTATTTTTCCCAACTCCAGTATGGCCTGGGAATGAGGCTAATCCCAGCTGTAATCACTTAGGAGCACAGCGGCCACTAGGATTTTAGAATGACACAAAATTAGAGTGCCTATGGTAACTGTCAGTCATGTTTGCTCCAGGTTGCTGCCTTTTCACCTACAAGGGGCGTCCGTAATTTTGGTCAAACAAGCCTTGAGTAAGTTTCTCCCTGCAATTGTAGACTCCAAGCACCTTTCAATGAGTTTAACAGTCAACAACTTGACCATGTGCTTAGCACTCTGCTATTTACATGCATATATAGCTACATGAACGGTAGTCAGTGTCACTGCTTGACTCCACATATAGCTGCTCTAGCTCTGCAGCTCTGAAGGCCCCGCTCGCTTGCACCCTGGCCTCTGGCTACGCGAGATTATTATTGGAGTTGCGGTATAAACAGATGTCAACTGACCTCACTATTTGACTCCATAATTATGTAGCTGCTCCGAGCGCTGCAAGCCCTCAAGCACTAGAGGCACCACACACTCATCCACTGATCTGAGTCTCAAAAATATTTAATCCAATAGACACCTCATCAAAAATTCGTGTTTCAAAATGAAGATATTTACCCATAGTCTAAGGCGGCTATTGCACTCAAGCAGGGCTATAGCTGTTTAGAGACCTTCAGGATGCACCCATAATCACCTCAGGCCTCGCCCTTGGTGATTACCGGTATCATCGCTCAGGTCTCTAAAACAGCTAAGAGACCTGCTTGAGTGCAACTAATGCAGATTGCCACAAATCAGCAGCAAAGTGGGGAAGGGGCTGCATTAGTTTTTTGAATCACGATTACTAACCGTGATGCGATAACTTGCACGATGGCTGGCAGATGCAGAACACAGGCAAGCAGCTCGAGTGTAATTAACAACATCATTCATGAGATCTGTCTGGAATGCAGTTCACAAGGGAAGAGTGTTTCAGATATTCAGATACACTAGCCACAGCAGGACTAGAGAGGGTACCACGTGTAGGCATGTGCTGTACTTTTTGTCAGGGGGGGGGGGGGGGGGGGGGAGCCTGGGAACGAGGCTAGGCCTGACCACATAGTTGCCAAGTTTTCTGGACACTTGGTTCAACCGCGATGGTGCCCCTTCACCCAGGGCAGTGGTATGTATTGCACAATGGACAACTGATATCCCAGATGGGTGTAGAGGTCATTAATGAACTCGGCACAAACACACACAACCACACACACACACACACACACACACACACACACACACACACACACACACACAACCACACACACACACACACACACACACACACACACACACACACACACACACACACACAACACACACAAGTACAACATACCTTCCTTTCAGCCCATAAACGATGGCTTCAGAGCCCTGCAAGACAAAACAATACAAGAATTGGTGTGTACTTAGCTATATTCCTCATCAGTGTAGTTATCTAGTATTTAGATAAAATTTTAATATAGACCGAAGTGTACCAAATGTACAACGTCAGGTATTTGTTCACACTAAATCTGCCATAGCAGTCACATGAATAAGGCGGTCGGTCAACTCCAATTGGGAAAGTCCCGAAACTATGAGTCCCATATAATTATAGTCTCCATACTTTACTGTCGTTCTATATAGCAGTCACCTGCGTAATGCGGTCATGTTGCTCCACCCCAAGCACACTATAACACACTGCCAATATCGACCAGCGAGTGCATGTGTGTGTTGTGTACGTGTGGCATGTGTTAACATTACAGAAAATTGAAAAAAATTTTACAATACTACTCCTAAGTTACTTTAGTTGTCCTTTTCTTTTACTTGAATCGAAGTTGTTCAGTTTCACAAGAACCTTTGTAATGAGGTCAATTACACTAAAACTTCACACGACCGCTATAATATAGAGGTCACCTATATTCCAGCCACCTCTCTAATGATATATTTGGCCCTCCAGTGACCACATTAGACAGGTTCCACTTTATAGGCCTAAAAACGCATCATGGTACAAGGGTACAAATCACATGCACCTTAGAAGCCCAATTAGGTACAACTGAACAGAGGGCACACTAACTGGGGCGTCTTTATTCACTGGACTGGAGTGGACTGGACTGGACTGGACTGGACTGGACTGGAGTGGACTGGAGTGGACTGGACTCACCCAAAAATCTGTTTTTCAGTGTAGGACAGAAGCTAAGCATACTTATTCAGTCACTAAAGTTGCTTGCACAGCCAGCTTTCGCGTCTTTGCTCGAGTCGGTAGAGGTCAAAGGTCACGTGCATATTTAATGAGCTTCAGCAATGAGCTTCAGTCAGTCGTGGATGATAGAGGGATATTTATTTCTGTTTTCTATGCTTCAGCAAAAGGCTGGAGTTCAATTTCTGCAGTAAACAAATGCTCTTCTAATCTTTTCATTGAAGCTTATTAAATATGCACGTGACCTTTGACCTCTACCGACTCGAAGAAAGACACGAAAGCAGGCTATGCAAGCAACTTTAGTGAATGAATAAGTATGCTTAGCTTCTGTCCTACACTAAAAAAGGCTTTTTACAGATTTTTGGGTGAGTCCAGTCCACTCCAGTTCACTCCAGTCCAGTCCAGTCCAGTCCACCAGTCCAGTGAATAAAGACGCCCCACTAACTGTCAATTATATTTTTGACAGTTTTGATAAGAACACTCAGTTGCCATGGAACTCTCATGGACCCTAGGGTGCATACTACTAGTTGGGGCGAGCGTGAGCGAGCCCCACACTAGCGTGACTTCATTGCGCAGAGCGTGTGTATGTTTGCTTGCTTGCTTGCTTGTTTGCTTGCTTGTCATCTTGCAAATACCGTAAATTTTAAATCAGCGAATTTCACTTGCACGTGCACAATAATATTCAAATTCAACGAACTCGACGGACCGTCTAGCTACCTGTAGCTGTTCGACGAACGATGGCGACAACAAAGACGGAGACCACTCGTGGACATTGGCTAGAGCATCATGAACATTCTTCCTCCTCGGCGACACTGACAAAGACGGAGACAGCGCGTGGACCTACACCGACGTACCGCCTTGCCGGTTAGCCCGGTAGCTACATTGCTGCTAGGCTATAAACGCTAACCTGACTCGCTCACAGTTGCTGTGATGTGCACGAGAGGATGCAGAGAATATAGCTACAATGACATACTAAAAATCGTCTTTCAGCAACTTCATGCTAATGCGTACAACAACATTGCTAGCAGAAACAGAAACACTGAATGGTTCAGCCAGCAATAGCCCTCTTCGGTCACACTTGCTTCCAACAATGCTGATCATGGCTTTGACCGTTTTCATGTACTGCCCAGCCTTCACTACTATACTGACATGCAGTACGTCAGGCGAGCCCCACAATGCCCTGCATTCTCCTAGTAGTACCCTGGGGTGCACGGATCCCTACATGCCTAGGCCTAATCTGCTCCAAGGATCACGTGTTCTCTTGACCCATGGTAGTGCAGAACGGAGCTGATAATGATATCTCAGGTGGTGTAGTTGTCACTAATGAATTTCACACACACACACACACACACACACTGGAATCGAGATCAAGAGGGAATGATTCTAACCGTTACCTAATTGATCTATGAACCCTGGTTTACACCACCTACACGAATGGCAATTTTAACTCGCCCAGGTGCAGAATTGGAAGGATTACACTCTAAAAAATCTCCAGTTCCATTCCATGGATTAGTGATGCAGATGCAAATCAATTCCCATTTATACCACTAAATGCAAAGGTGCCCGCCCTGCTTAAATTCTTAATTAAGATTGGGTCCTCCATTCCCAGATATAATTTATCTTGGTCTGCACCTGAAGATCTTGCTCCAGCTCCTCCCTCTGCTCTGCTCCTCTTCAGGTCATTGCCGGCGCTCTAACTTGGCCAACAGGTCATGCAGCTTGGGGAGAGGATGGATTGAAGGGGGGAGAGAGCAGAATAGGGTTGGAGGTTACATAGCCTGGGGTGGTGTACATAATGCTTCTAGCGATTCACATACTGTACTTGAGCTACCGCACAGTACCTACAGTAAACTTAAAGTGACTAAACTGGTTTAGTCACTTTAAGTGACTAAACTGGAAAACTAAACTGACCTTTAACCTCAAAATATTACTCCTGAGCTGAAGTATTTTGCCTCATCACCAAGAGAACGCACTTATCAAGGAAATAGGAATGTCATGGGGCAAATGTGAGCCAGCCTCTGTCCAAATCAGCTACACATTGCTCAGGCCCTTAGGAAGCAATTTTAGTTTGGTCAGGCGGAGAGCGCTTTTCGATCAACGAAATCGAGGCGGCGCAATGGCGTGCGCAGTGCACTGACCAAGAAGCGGAGCAAGCGCGCGAAGCGCGTCACATAGGGGGCCCAGGGTCTGGGGGTCCTCCCCCAGGAAAATTTTGAATTTTAGACCTTGTTTCTGGTGCAATCTTGGGATGAAACTGCAAGATTCAACAACTTGCTAACCAGACTGAGCATATTATTGGTCCGGCGGCCGCCACACCTGCCGCACCTACTCCTACGGCCCTGTTGCTGGTGCTATCGTTCATGATTGTACCCTTGTAAGTATGCTTCCAGCCTGACTACCAAATTATCTGTTCGGCTGATTGTTGTTAATGCTTCCAGTGAGAGTGCAAGCAAAGAGCAGCTGAGGGGATAAAGACTCAACATGTAGGCTAGACAACAGCACAATCAGTGTGGGCAAGAACGATATGAGCAAGAGCACCAGAGGGGAGAGTGAGCAAGCCTGCTGCTCTGAAGGGGCAAAGTCACTAACACAGGTAAAAGAGCAGTGAACGTAGACAGAAGGAGGTCACAGAGGTCGAAATAAGGATTACATGTTGAGCATTCAAATGTCCTAACACTTTAGATTTTGATTGGACATTATGTTAGGTCATGTGTGTATATGTGTATTGGGAAAAAAAGATCTTGGTTGACTGGAACTCATGCATAAAGAAAGAGAGAAAAAAGAAATTGGCGGATTCGAACCCATATTATGGGTCATGCACTTAGGTGATTGTATTCATGCATGTTGATTGGTCACGTCTACAGAACAAGACTGCATTAGTATGCGGTCATTTTTAATGTACAGAAATGACCGCATGTTATTTCGACCTCTGGGTCATATTTCACATACCGGTAGCCCAGCATTCCATGTACACTCTTTGCAGAGTGTGTTCTCAGATTCAGGTAATGTTCAACCCATCGCCCTACTTCCAGCTGGACCAATTCGTTGGCAATACACTAGCATATGGGTGGGAGGAGCATGCAGTTAATCGTCTTCAAAGGGAGTTTGGAGACTCACTCTGTCCTACTGTTTGCAAGCTCCAGGAGTGTGGTTATGTATGCAAAGCTAGTCACCTACATGTACACAGTAGCTAGGTGGAGGCAATCAGTCTAAAGAAACTCTGACTGCAAAAATACTCATCCGCAGGACAGGATACAGATTTTGACCAAAATTTAATAATTTTAGTTATCCAACTCATGGATTAATACAATGAGGGAATCGAATGTATTCCACCTTGGTGAAAAATGAGTTGATGGTGCTAATTCAGCTTTCCTGTAAGTGTTACAACACGGATTGGCAGTACATTTTCTTTGTGCGGACAATGTCATAACGTACGTACACTTAATCAGCAGACTTGGGTAGTCTTAGGCAAGGCACAGCTTGACCCATATTTCTAGCCAATGAAATTATTGCATTCCAGAATAGCTACTATTCGAATTCTATTAGGAACTGCCAAGTGTAATTCCTGGAGGATATTGATCAAACAACATGGATATTGGTCTGGCAGGAGGTATATAGACACATTAAGGTAATGGACACACCTTCGCATTCAGCACATGACCTGGCCCTATAATAATACCCTAACCCATTGCCCTACTTTCTGCCAGAACAATAACTACTTCCCACCTGATCAATAACCACTTTGTTGATGGAAAGGCAATATACACCAGCATGTTAGTGGGAGGAGCAGTTTATTCTTCAAAGGGAGCTTGTAGACTCAGTGTACACACATGGTTGTTTTATGTGCAATTTTCTGTCTTGTGGGTATTTTATGTCTGCCTTACCAATTTGAAATCTGCTGTACACTGGTCTAGCTGTGAGTACAAGCTGGTGGATGCAATCAGAGTGTGCTGAAGTGACCAACAGGTAGGAACATTAGACCTGAGGGTTCATTCCATGAGTTTGGACTCTGCCCTACTGCTTGCACGTACCAGGAGTGTGGTGTGCTAAAGTTCCATGTATGCTCCATACTAACTAGTCACCTATGTAGTAGGTGGAGGCAATCAGTCTGAAGTAACTCTGACTGTAAAATTATACTCAACTGAAGAACAGGATACAGAAAGCACCCCCCTACTTTACCTATACATACACATACACAGACAAAATGCATGTCCACAGACACACACACACACGTACAGTATAAACACATACAGCCAGCGGTGTGTGGTGTATGAGCTGATAATAAATTACATGATGTTGCATATGTGTACTATTTTATGTGTAGCTGCTTGTGTGCAGAATTAAGTTCTGCTT
Organism: Axinella damicornis; assembly: GCA_963931865.1. NCBI lineage: Eukaryota > Metazoa > Porifera > Demospongiae > Axinellida > Axinellidae > Axinella > Axinella damicornis. The sequence continues at coordinate 9,203,379 of OZ007507.1, read as the reverse complement.
TAATTTGTGTCTGTGACATGAGACACAAAACAGAACTCACACATGTCGACAGAACCTAGCACAGTTTAGGTTACACATTCCTCAGTTTAGGTTACGACATGAAATTATGGTCACTATCATTTGCTGGTACTAACTTAATAGACCAAATTCCATGTTTCTGTGGCTATGACAACAATTAGTTAACAACCCTAGCCTCATTCCCAGGCCAACCCTGTTCTTTCTGTTCTTCGGTTTGCAATACACGGATGTGGACCCGTCAACATAAACAAAAAACGGGGTAGGCCTGGGAATGAGGCTAGAACAACCCCTTGTACCCATTGGTCACCATGCAGATAGGCTGCATCCCACATCACCCAAGTACAGTAATTGGCTGCATCCACTATAAGCCTTCTTCATAAATACTATGATCGAAACATTACAAAATTAACGCTGCAATTATGCTCAACACTTACATTTTAATTCCTGCATCTAATTACTTTGAATTCCCCGGGATCAATGGCTTTACATCCTCTCATCTAAAGACCACATGCACATGCAACACAATCACATAATTGGTTTGGGGCACATACTAAGTCGAGAGTCTATTGACCCGGGTCCCCTGGGACCAACGGTTTATATCCCTCCCGAAGGATGCGGTTTGAGGTGAAACACCTTCAAGAACACACCTACACATTTTTAGGGCACAGCTGAGTGAATTCCTAGGAGATAGAAAATCTTCTATGGCAATGGTAGGATTCGATTAGCAGTCATGCACTCGGCCACCAGATTTAACCACGCTATAATATTAAGCTATCAGAATCTATGCAGGCCCAGTCTAGCCACTAGCCCCTCTCCGCCCAGCCTGTCAAGCGCGCGCGCGCCTTTGCCGCACGCCCGCTTGACCAGCCGGCTAGTGGCTAGACTAAATGCAGGCCTACCTACTCCCGCCATGAATGGCAGCTCCAGACTGTATGAGAATTAAGACAAACCAGTATGGCAGTATCACATTATTACTTGTAAGATATGCAGGCACAACTCCACAAGCAAGCAGGTCATGGGTTCTACTTTCAGTGCCAGCAATGTTACCCACAGGAAGTTCCTCCACAGCGTATGAGGAAGTGAAGCCAAAGATAATACCTCTGGGTTCTAATACTCATCTCCTTACTCCTTACTAATAACTACGCACCCACTTCCTCAGTTTTAAGAGCTATGTATAGTATATGCCTTTCTTTCACTGCCTACACAATTTCTCCCCTCTCCTCTCCTCACTCTCTGTTTACGTCTTTATCCAAGGAGGTCAACATCTGCCAACTCCCTCATCTCTTCCTCGATCGTTCTTCTCTTTCTAAAGTGTACCAAGAATGTGGTGGAGCAGCACTCTAAGTCAGACCCCAATTCAAATTGTGCTAGTCTTACAGAAACACTATACTAATCACCAAATTTGTACAGTGGTCATGGCAATACTTGTAGAACAACAAGTACAACTCACACTTTTCTATAATACATCCTCCGTGGATACCTCACAACACTATGACAGAACCCACTATACATTCATGTACTACCTAACATTATCATGGTGGTTACCTCTTTCCATTCTCCCTCAGGCTTCTCTTATCTTCGTCCAGTCTCGGCCCCGAGACTATCTACTTGCCTACGAAACAGCATTCGGAGTCAACTACAAGGGACGCAACAGAGGGAGTGCCAATGACAGGAGGCCAACGGCGTTGGAAAAACAACAGAGAAACACGCTCATCATTGTTCACAGTTTATGCGTTCACAGCGGATTCAACCAATTTGCAGGCTGGGGTGGGAGCATGGGGGGTGGGGCTGGTGTGGAGCATGGGGTGGAGCTGCCAGGTATGATTTGCACAATGTGCTTACATATTAGTCTAAATTGGTCCGGCAGGAAGTAGGGCAATAGGTTAGGTATATAGCAAGGGCCGGTTCTAGATGCGCGCGCGTTTCCCCGGAATCCTATACCTAAAGTATGTACTTCCTCACGGACAAATACAAATATCCACGTCGTAATGTATGTACAGAGAATACCGCGGAGTGAAAAGGTCAAAGTTCGCTAATATTCATGTCTCTAGCCGAGGACATCGAGTTTCCCCAAACGGAAGGTAAATGTAAAGTTATCACTGCTGGTATGGATCCTCTGGTGGGTCTGCACTAGTCTCGCGTGGGTTATGCCAGACTAGATCTGCACTAGCTGTAGTTCTGTTGGGGGTGGAAGGTGGAGAGAATATCTTCAACCTTCAACCACAATTCACCCCCTAGGTGTACTCACCTGCTAGTTTACTCAGCTGAACCAGCTCTGCCTCCAAATTTACATGTGTGCTTTAATTAATACTAGTGCTGATGCATGCACGCCCAATAGTTTTGTCTTTTGAGGGGGGCCAGCCAGCCACGTTCTTTATTTTGAGTGGCCGGAGTGAGAGCAGAAAGAAAATTACATCTGGACACTATGAACAGCTAAATATATACCAGGAATGCCAAATCTCATTCAGATCAAGCATGACATATATTTGGCTGATTATACGATAGTGGCAAGTGAAATCTGATGGACGCCTAGCGTAGCGGCTCCTAGCCTCCACAGCTTCTCTAGTCGACCAAAGCAAGTGCAACAGACTATAGTCAAGCCTCTCCTACTGCCCATGGAATGACAACACCAGGATACCCGCATGAGACGAATCCTCTCAATATGAGCCTAGAAGGCTCACTCTGAATCTGCCTTCTGCACAAAAAAATTACAGGTGGCACATGAGACTGCACACTCCATCTGGCCATCAGAGGCACCATGAAGTGCACATAATCTTTAGGATTTCTGATTGAACGTTCGAAGGCCAAAGTTACCAAAAGTGCCATGTCATGCCCTGGCCAAAGCTGTTGTTACGGGATCCCTGCACATGGATGCGCGCACAAGCCCGTAACCTTAACATCAAGACATCCTTCACTGTCTGTGACTCTGCTCTCAGCTTCCTCCAATGGAAGGCCCTCTTTCTCTTTTTATAAATGGTGTGTGTATGTATGCGTAAAAGAATTATTGGTGTAAACAATAATTATGTACTGCAGGTATCATATCTGGGCCATGCTGGTGCATGCTGGTGCTACTGTATGCTAGGAGCCAGCTGGAAGTTGGGTTTTTGGTAGCGCCAACAAAACGTCAGGGCTATATATGCCACAGCTACTACCCAACCACGCCAGCGTAGAAGGCAAAGGAACCAAGGTCACTTCCTGAAACTGAGGGTCCCTACACCATCTGCCGTAAACACCTTAACAAGCGTGCCAATCCTGAGTCAGTCAACAGAAAGCCATCTCTAATTGATAAGCACCCTCTTCTCTTACACTGGTGACCCGGCCCTATTGGACTACCTAAGAAAACTAGAGGTGTTCATAGAACACATACCCCACGTGCACGCGGAACGTCCGGTGCCGCTACAATCGACGTGACATCTCCGCCGAGGCGTATAGCTACTGTGTTCGTGTCTGGTCATATCCAAGGTGTGGGAGTGACTGCTTACCGTAATGTGAAGCTGAAGAGGTGGGCGGGCCAAATGTTACGAATAATAGGAAATAGCTGGAATAAACAGCCTAAACGATAGTCACAACATCTGGGAAGTACATAAATCGTGGGAAAGTATTGTTTCCTAGCGGTCACCTCGAAGCATGAAGTTTCCAAATGCACTACGTGTCCTGTTCTTGATGGGACTCTGAGGTCACGAAGAGGTGGAGCCGATGTTATGAATTGTTAGAAAATACAGCGAAACGAAGCGCCTTGAGTTCAGTCAGGTACACATAGAGCAGGGTTTTTTTGCTATTGTTTGACTCCCTTTCGATGGTTTATGAGTATGTGGTGAGATTTCAAAAAAAAATTTGGCAGACAGACAGATAACTGACTGACTGACTGACTGACAGACAAACTTGATTGCTTAACCCTGCTTCACACATGCACTCGCGGGTTAAAAAGATCACCACTTCCTGAGTGCTCCAATTGACCTCTTTATAGGCGGATGCTGCATTTATGCCAACTTTTTGCTGTTCTGCTATCCCTACATCTCCTTTTTTTATATACATTTTTGATGCTTTTTTCACTTGTATGTGATGTGATATCTCAACTATGTGGTTGTAAGATGATGTAATTACTACCTGGTTCTTCTCTGCAACCATGGCAACCACTCTGTGCTTAAAACAACAGACTTCTAATCAATGACATAACTATTGAATTCTGCTGACATAATTGGTAGAGATATGTACAATGCCCCACGTACAATTATATAACTATAATCCTCTGATGCCCAGACATGATCGATCACCTAGCTGCGGAACTTCCCTGATGCCTCCTTCCTGAGCACCTAATGGACCTCCCTGCCATCCACCCCTCCTCCCTCTACAGTATCTTCCACCCACCCACTGACATATATAGGCACACTGCAGGCCATCCTTAGCTGGACATCACCATGGCAACAGGGATAGGGGCTGCACTGCTCGTCAGAGCAAGTCGGAGGAGTCACACATACACACACCAACACCTGCACACTATACCAAGGCATCACTATTACCTGGAGTGTAGTTCGATCGGACGAGTCACACATACACACACCAATACCTGCACACTGTACCAAGGCATCACACTATACCAAGGCCACCTACTGTACTGTACCAGAAGACACTCTCAGCTGGTATGTGTGTGTGTATGGAGAAGCCGCTCACACAGCTCAAGAGTTCACTCTGCATCCCTCAGACTCCACATGACGCGACACCTCTCACCTCCACTTCCAGATGAACATTGAATGTCTGGACGTGACAGCTTCCAATTCCTCCTCAAGGAGATTCATCAAACTCGTACGTTTTTGGGTACATGTGAGAACACTAGTTGTGATTTTCAATTATTGAAGCGTGACCCCCAATCCTCCCAGTTCGCGATCCTGGCCTGGGAATTCCTGGCTCATCTTCCAATTCTAATTGAGAGAGAAGCTAGCTCCCAGTGATGACAGAAGGATGGAGCCACTGCTCTGAGCACGTGCTGGCAGTGAGTGAGTGAGTGTGTGTGTGTGTGTGTGTGTGTGTGTGTGTGTGTGTGTGTGTGTGTGTGTGTGTGTGTGTGTGTGTGTGTGTGTGTGTGTGTCATTGGTGAGTGGACTCTCTGTATGCTATATACTAAACAACAATGGCTGTATGTCCATTACTAAACTCTCCGCCTCTCATTCCCTCCCTCCCTCCTCCCTCCCTCCCACACGAGGTTTTGAAGTTGAAAGCCTGTACAGTCTGAGCATAAGCAGCTGTAATGCTGAATAAGTAGGCAAGACTGACAGGAAGTGATGTAATCACTTCCTTTCTGATGAGATTCATCTAAGATGAATCTCATCAGGCCGCCATTCCCTCCCTCCCTCCCTCCCTCCCTCCCTTCCTCCCTCCCTCCTTCCCTCCCTCGCTCCCTCCCTCCCTCCCTCCCTCCCTCCCTCCCTCCCTCCCCCCTCCCTCCCTCCCTCTCCCTCTCCCTCCCTCCCTCCCTCCCTCCCTCCCTCCCTCCCTCCCTCCCTCCCTCCCTCCCCCCTCCCTCCCCCCTCCCTCCCCCCTCCCTCTCCCTCCCTCCCTCCCTCCCTCCCTCCCTAGTACAGAAAGGAGTGTTTCAAATTTCCCTGAAAAATTGCATTCTTAGTGCAATCACCACTTCAGGCACACCTACGATGGACACACCTCTGTGACAAAAAAAAGGTAACTCAAGTCAACAGGCATTTTCCGCAGGTGGGCATGGAGATCTGGGCACGGGACTAGACACAGACATGCAGTTGACTAACCGGCTTTAACCTTTGTACCCTGTTGGAGACAATAATCAGCCCTCACCAAATTGTAAGACCAGTGTTCTGGCTAGGGTGAAGGTCAAAGTTCACTAGTTATTTCATATTCACTCCTGCTTTACACTGGGACAGATATATGAGACACCAAGATGGCCGTAGGGTCTGCACAGTTTAGAAGCCCAAGGGTCCTGTGACCAAAGCGTAGTGAGTCGCTACCCTAGTAGTGGCAATATGATTGGTCCATTTGGTGTAACCATCCCCTATTATGAGTGTGAAGTACTCTCCAACTAGCCTCGTTCCCAGGCCCCGCCCAGCTTTTCGTCGCTTGCAGTACGTTCTTTCGTGCAACCGAAAGCGGCGTGCGGGCCTGGGAACGAGGCTACTCTCCAACCCTAATAACCGTGACGTGTTCACAAATTGTATTGCAAGGGAAAGTGGTTGACACCACTGGCCAGGAGGGAGACAGATCAAGTGCAGACATCTCACAGCAGAGAGGGATAAAAGTGAGGTGCATCTGGATCATTATACTATAGTGTGAAGGTAACCAAACCCATATGTAGCCTCGTTCCCAGGCCGTTCCCACCGCCAGTATTAATTTTCATCGCTTCCAGTATGAAATACGGCGGGGGAGGGCCTGAGAGATCTGGTCACGTGCGATGCCATCAAGTAGACACATGGTAGACACATAGAGGGTGGTGCCCAACGAAGAATCTCGACGTCCTCTGTCGTACTATCCATCCAATGGCTGGATATCAAAAGCGTTCGTAAGGCAGACGATCGATACCGTTGTTCACAACACCGGGGACGGATCACGCGAAACAGGTATTTTAACGGTTGGGCACCGCCCCCGTGTGTCTACCATGTGTCTACCTGACATCATTGCATGTGACCACATCTCCCAGCCTTCCCCCGCCATATTTCATACTGGAAGCAATGAAATACTGGCGGTGGGAACGGCCTGGAAAATATATGTGCATATGTAGTGTCGAGTTCATAATAATTGCAAATGTGTGCTAATTGTACTGACCAGATTGAATGTGTAGTTGCCTAGTTGAACCGTCTGGTCCAGAACTCCTCATTTCAGAGATGTGTCCTGTATGACCCACTCAGGGTCAGAGTAGAGGTCAAAGTTCACTGATGACTTCCCATTTCCTTGTTTTAACTTCATGGTCCATTCCTGCCTTTAGGTGCGCCTCTGTAAAACTTTCAGACTATGTCTGCTAATTATTATGGGTGTCTCTGCTGCATACCTTAGTTGCCTACGTAGCTCTGATTACATAATACTATGAATATACAGTCATGAGTACAGCATTAGGCCACTCCCCCTTCCCCCGAGGCTTCTGTGTGCATTCACGTAGACTCTCTTCCTTCTCTCCAGGGAAGGTGGTCAACAGCTGGGAGGGAGAAAGACTCTCGTGATGATCTGACAACTAACAGAATGAGCAGGGAGACTTACGAACTGGTAGGTTACATATGGTGACTTGGGGACTGGCTTTTCGTGCCTTGCATGGGAGTATATGTGTGTCTGAAAAATGCTCTCTTGAAACCATTATGTTTGTCTCCTGGGAAGGTGGTGGGAAGCTTGGAGAGAGAAATACGCCCATGAGGTTCTGACAACTAACTGGAGAGATACAAACTGGTAGGACCTGTTGTACTCCCAGCAGTCCGAATGTGTAGTGTGCTGGCTGATAAAGGGGCACAACATTAAGTTTGCTTGTCCATTGCACCCTGGCATGTTGTGAGAGCGTAATCCACCCTACGTTTGTACCTTGCATTCCAGCGCTGGCCAGGAACAGCTCTAGAACTCGGTTTTACATCAATTGAGAGCTTGCACTATTACGTATTGAAAACCATACTCTGTTTGCATCCATAGATAGAGCCATTCAACTCGCGTTGTGCGAGGTATGGTTATTGACCACGCTTAGCAATTATTGTCCTCGTATACTACAAGCTCAAACTTCAATTCATCGACCTCTCTACATTCGAGCTTCAAAATTTCCACTGACAGTTATCCAATAATACTGACCACGCCCCAATGCCCCACCGGGCATTACAGTTTGCATATTATGTAGTTAGTTATATACTTTCTTCACACAATCAATATAGCTACAGTGTAATTATACACATAAACACAATTGAGAGGCAAACATGCATAAATCAAACGCTCTGAACTGAGGCATACATTGCAGGACACATCGATTCTTAGCAATCAACCAGTACCTCTTCGATACATGTCTCGTGCAATCATCGACTGCAAATTTTCCTTCCGAGATACCATCTTCGTAGTCCATAAAACAGACACAGCAAGAATTGCAATGTCCTCTTCTCTCATTGATGTACGCCTTTTTGCCCTTGGCTTATCTGGGTCATCAGTGTCTGTATCTCTTGTTCTTTTCTTTTTCTACTCTCTTATGCCAGGGCTCTCAGCTACAGACGCACTTTCCTTACTGCTTGACCCTACCTTTGAGGCCTTGACTGACGGAGACTGGGATTCATGTGTTTGCGGGATATGCGGTGTATGTCCTCTGTTTGAAAGCGACGACGGGATTCGCAACGACTGTACCCCGCTGACAGTTGGCACAGTAAATACTTGTTGTCAAGCCAAAATACCTCTGTGGGATAACTTGCAACGTGTGTTTAATTGTCTGAAAGGTGGTGTGGCCAGCTCCCAGATGGTATTGATGGAAGAGTGAATACCGAGAAGGGGTGGCAGTACGTGGCTAGCAAAATCGTGGAAGCAGCATGCAGTCTTTCGGTCATCACCATCAGAGATTATCCAGGTGACTGACATAGCACCATGAATCCCACTGAGTTGCAGAAACTCTATCATTCTCAACACAGAGCACCTTTAAGTCTCCTCCTCTGCTCTTGAAACTCCTAATGCCAAGCCATTTGGATGCCCCGAGAAGCTGCATGGTGGCAGACCTAGTCAGAAGGGGTAGATACCACCCCTTGTAACTACTCGCATATTCACGCTGCACACATTGCCTTGCTACACATACTACACACGCACACATGCACGTATTCCACACACCATGCACACACACAACACACATGCATACACACTCACTGTCATATGCCTCACACACACACACAGTGGCCCGTAGGGTCATTCCGCTGCATGTGAACAGAAGTGACCGACATCCAAGCGGCCAACATCCAGTGGCTGCAGAAAGGCGGAAAGCAGCCGCAGTACGGCAAAGAGCGGTCACAGTGAGGCGGAAATGGCAGCCTCGACATCGAGTGGTCAACCTTGAGTGGCCGACTTCGAGCGGCTGAAATTGAGTGGCCAAACATAAGACTAGTTATGCGGAATCATAATGTTTACATTACCACTAATTATTGCCTCATGATGGTCAACACTCTGCATCTAAATTGTACAAGAGCGATACTGTGCTGAGCTGCTTTAAATTTTAATCGTTGAACAACTTCTCACAGGTCTATTGGTAGGTTATTTGAAGCAACCATGCAGTTCATGTGTGCCATGTAAAGAGTCATGTGATGTAATTGATCGGCCGCTCCAGGTCGGACATCAGCCTCTGCTCGGACACTTTACTGCAGCCACTTTCCGCCCTACTGCGGCCACTTTCCGCCCTTCTGTGGCCACTTTCCACCTTACCGTGGCCGCTGGATGTCGGCCACTTGATGTCGGCCACTCCTGTTCAGAAAATTTACGCCCGTATGGGCCACCGTACATAATTGTTGTTGCTGAGTATTCTGACGAAAATCGAAACGTGTCACCTTGCTCCTCCAACAAGCTAAGAATGCCGTACTGCTGCGCTTACTGTAAAAAGAGAAGGATTGTTTTAACCAGGCTCTGATCACCATAGTTGTATAATATATCTCAGTGCCTCCTCCACTGTGGTAATCAAAGAATGTGCCCACAACCACGTACAAATGCTGTTGTTTTGCTTCACGTCTAATGTTTTATAATTATAGATATGTGGCTTATCTTTATTGTTTACCCATCTGTTATTATAGTGTAAATGATCTGCTTGAATGCACATTGTTTGGAAGTGCAGTTGCGTACACTTCTATAGCATTCCTATAGCTACGTCACCTGGAACTAAGAAACTTGAACTAGGTTTTCTCAACAGGCCTACTACATTTTCCTATCTCCTACTGATAGGATCAAAGTAGGATGCACTTGTGTGCTCATTCCTTGATCACCACAGTGGAGGAAGCACTGAGATGAACTGAGGTGACCAAAGTCTGCCATGCATGCAGCTGCACCATGCTGACTGGCAGAGTTTCCGTTGTCAGACCATGCACAGAGTGGCATCGTACTTGTAAGTGGTGATGTACTTGTATGGACCACTCTTACCTCCAGCCACGCTTTGAGTCACCTTCTTCACTTATTATTCATTTCAGCGAGGGGGAGATATCCTCAAATGCACAGCTTTATGGAGATGTCCACACACGGAGAGCCTCCCGGTCACACTTCCTATTAACAAGACCTCACCTCATATTGCTGATCGAAGACTCCTCTGTTCATCCTCTGGGATTTACTGTCCCTACCAACACCAGTCTGCACCATAAGGACTGAGACCTTTCAGTCTCCTTTAAATGCTTGAAATCAGCTCTATGAATTGTTTGTGGTGAAATCACGGTCTAGCTGATACCTTTTATCTGTCAAAACAACTAAGCCGGTCAAACCTTACTAAATTTAACAGTAATTACGAGGCAGATCCTACATACTTCATGCCGCAATCGATCGTAAACAGTTTTAGAGTGATGCTTTATTACTGATGCAGCTACCAAGCATTGTGTATCTCTGTAGCTACAGCTAGAATATTTTAGGGTAGGTAGTTTAAGTTTCTATCTGTAGCTACTGTAACAACCTAGCATAAGTACAATCCCTTTCATTTATACATCTTTTGTAATGTCAACCAACTATACAGGAGCAAACAAAGCAGTCAAAGGAGCAAGCAAAGAAGATGGAGGAGCAGACTGAACAGCTGGCTGGTGAGCTGAGAGAGGCACTTGAGAATCACCCAGATGGCTGCAAACTGAACCTACAATGACTGTGCCATTAATGAATTGAATAGTAAACGTGGACCATAAAACACTGTACAATTTAGGGTGTCAAGTTGCATAACAAGTGGTCATTAATTAACACTACTATGAAACTTTGCTGTTTTTTTCTGAACTCATAAGATTGATTTGTCCTTTATATTGTGGCTAATGCGACCAGTGAAATTGTTTGAAATGGCATTGACTGCAATGAAGTTTTGCATTGGTATTCCATGTTTCTGGGTTGTAAAATTCAAGTTCAATAAGCACCAGAATGTCAATCAACCCCCTCCTGTTCATGAGTCTTCAGAATGTTCACACTTGCAATAAAGAAAGATGGAAGCTGTGTAGTCAAAGCTCTGGCATTCCACACCTTGGTGATGGATCATCGCACCATTCGTACTCATGAGGTTAGAGAGCTTGGGCAAAGCCATCTTTTGAGAGTCCATTCTGTGAAAACTGAGGTACATGTAAACAAAACCAAGCAACCAGCTTCATGCATGATAACCTGAAGCATCAGCTGCATGTGTTTGGGGAACACAAGTGGAATGGATGCCTGCATCATGAGGCTGCATGTATACAGCAGTGGAATCTTGGAAGACCCTATATCTCCAATGTGCAAACTGGCATTGAAGCTCTAGTTATAGGGTGAAATGATGATTCAATTCTTATTCATACACTACTGCAAATGGTGTGCATTACTAGTCACTTCCTGGCCACATTCCGATCCAACTCCACACCATTGACACCGCCCAAATTCAATTCTACCATGATTGTTATTGTGGCCAAAAATTAAGTTAGGCTTGTGTACATTATGCTGGCATAAATTTGAGCATAATAGGGGCAGGAGTTATATGAGTGGTTAATTTTACTGATGTGCATCAATCCACCAATGCAGCACAAACATCCTCTACCGCTATACACAATACGTACACCAATCTGACAGTTTCTTGAACTTTGACCTATTATTACTTTGGATTCCAATCATGGCTCAATCAGTCATGTGTGGCTAGAACTAAAATACAATGTCATGAACAGTAGCTAATGAGCTAGCTAGTGAACAGTATGTAGTGGCCGCTACAGAAATTTAAAGGTACTTTGTATGTTCATTGTATGAAGCAAAGTTGAATTTCAAGAAAGTCATAATAGGTGACTTTTATCTCAGTTTTGAGCGTAACTGGTCCTTTGCAAAAGCATAATATGGAATGTCTTTGAGCATATAAATTATATAGGAGAATAGCATAATAGCCACAAGAAAAAGCATAATGTACACAAGCCTACTATAAGTGCTGATGTCACCAATTAATATTTTGTTCACCTCTGAGTTTCATCAACAGTTACTGGGGTTGTGGATTGAAGGCCTGATAACGTAGTCTCACATGCATGACTAGACACTGTTCCGAACAGAGTTGGGCTACACAAGACTATACTGGTATACATGGGCTAGCTACTCCTAGCTCCCTCCATAGGAAACTAGCTGCATAATTATACAAGTTAACTACGTATAATTATAGCTGCACATTCACAGGTGAGGACAGCCACTTGTATTCTTTGTCTCTGAGGCTGTAAATATTTATTTCAAACACATAAAGTATAGTTTTTACTTAGGAAAGTTAAGCAAAGTCAAATGGAATCTTGACCTAGCATAGTATGTCAACATGCCTTAGTGGATGTTCCTTTCAGAAGGAAATGTGATAGCTATTAAGTATAGGCTTCACTTGTGCGCTCATTCCTTGATTGCCTCTGTGAAGGAACTCAGGTGAACAAGGGCTCCTGGTTCCGGTTAAGACACCCCTCCTGTTAGAGTGCACCATTGTGCTGTCATCAGCCAGGGCTGGAGTCTGCACGGCAAGCATATTAAAGTGCATGATTGTCAGGATGATGTTGGTACGTATTGTAGCTATTGTCGTTAGAGACCCGAGAATTAGCTAGCTACCCTTGTTGAGTTTTGCAACAACCAAGGAAAGTTCTCAGCTATGTATAGCTATAGCTAGTATAACTATGAGCCTCACAAAACTAATACCAATGCTAATAATGGTATACAACACTATAGTATAGATAGCCAGAAACCGGAAGCGCTATCAGTTTACCTGACATCATAGCAATAGCTATATTACTTCTCTGTAGTCATGGATACTACAATATTCACCACAACTAATTCTGTCAGTAATCTCATGGCAATGAAATTCAGAGCATGCTCATTATATAGTGCCAATAAATGAATATGCCTATCATCCCATAAGGATGACAGGAACAGTTTCTGCTTAATGAGTGTTATACCTGAAAGTATACCAAAGAGGGTAATTATTGCGTTCAATTTGATATTTTCAATTGGTAACTGTATATCTATAATGGTACTGTAGTCATGAGGTTAATTGTTGCTGCACTCAAGCTTATAGGTCATACGTGGCTGAAGAACCTTCAGCATAATCATAGCTACACCCACTGTGGCTACACCCTATAGTCAGTATACTTCTTGGTACACTCAGTTAGTTGCTGTTGTAACCCGAGAAACAAGGAGTGGACTGATATGGAAGAAAGACAATCATGCCTAATATGCTTGATGTCACTGTGAAGCCCATGCAAGCCAGTTTCGAGTTCCAATATTGTTCTCTGGACTTCCTTCTCAGTTTCCTTCTCACTGGCATATTATATATATACCAATAATAGGGAAGAGACCCATGATACATTGTTACAATCAGGTTACTTTGTTTTGAGCTGTACCTAGGCGTGTGTACATTATGCTGCATAATGTTGAGCATAATAGGGACAATCAATTATGTTAGGGACAGAAATGCAGCACAAACATCTTCTACTGCTCTTCGCAATACACCAATCTAGTTTAAATTGTAATCATGGCTCAGAGAACTAGACACATGAACAGTAGCTATATATGTAGTGAGCTAGCTATAGCGAACAGTAAGTATAGTGGCCGCTACAGAAAAAGTCATTTTAAACGTATTTGTATGTTCCAAAAAGTTGAATTTCAAGAAAATAAAAAAAGCAACATAGATGACTTTTCCTAAATTTGAGCATAGAAGAATAGCAAAAGAAAAAGCATAATGTACACACCCCTAGCTGTACCTAATCTCCTTAATGTGTCTGGAATTGCAGATGTTCCACGAAACAAGACTCTTCTGAATTTCAACCCAACCTCTACACCCTATACATTCCATGAATTGTGCTGTGAGAGATTTTTGAGGGAGTACATACACGTGCAAACCTCCCACTCAGGCTTGCTCTAGCACTGAATTAGCATGGGGAATAATACTTACATAACCAAATATTTCCCTACGACTCAATAAATTTTATCAACTTGCAGTGGCAACAATTGGAGACACTTTTGGTGGGTGAAGCTACTATTGTGAATGCACTAACCAATAATTAATCATTGATGATTTGATTAGTACAGAGAGTTACATGCCTTACATATGCACAGCAGTGCACATGACAGGTGTATAATTATAGCTACATGTTACAGTGAATTCTGATGAGGCCTCCAGAGTATAATATTATCATGCACTGAACACACTTGTAGGGACAAAGGAGATGCTAATTTGCAATGATTAAGCGTAGCGTGCATGTAATCATTCATGGTTACTTTTGATACAACCTTCGGCCCACATAGTCAGCACCCACCTTTATGTCATTGTCCGTGTACACTGAAGATTGTCAGTTCATGTCAGAGGAGAATGGAATTTCCAGTAGGGTGCATGCTAGGTGACTAATCAATATTCTTCTTCCACATTCATTGTCCTTTAGCTTCTGTAAGTAGAACTTCATGCATGAATGTAGCAGTATATAGCCTACATGTAACCTAACACAAGCATCAACTTCTTTTTAATGGTGTCCAGCACCAAAAACAACAAAAAAATCAAGACAAGAGAAGAGCACACTAAATGTACCGCAAAAAGACGTAATGAACACAAAAGTCCTCTACTTGTTGGCCTTCCTGCCAGCCAAAACAGCGGCAGTGTTGTTTTAAAGTTGCTACGATCAGTCTCTATAAACAAAAATCACTCTCTAATGATTATTGTACACCTATTTCTGTAATTGTGGGACATTCAACTTAGAGTGTCAATGCCATAGACTGACAATAGCAGCAAGTAGAAGCGCTATGGCAGTTGCCTTCAAATTGGAAGCTGAAGCAGGAGTATCACTACCGAAAGATGAACCAGTTGTACTTGTAACTGAAGAAGTTGTATTAGTGGCATCAGTGACTGAAGCAGTTGGTGTTGGTGGTGTTGGTGAGCTCACAACGGGATCAATCAGTGCAGGCAGCTCTTCTCCAGCTTCAACTAGGTGACCACTGGGATAGCCATGCTCAATGAGGATCTGGAAGGCAATACCAAAGTCCTCATGCCACTGGGTGTTGTTTTGGGCATATTCATTCACAATACTTGCTGTGCGGGATTCATCACAGTCTAGGAAGAGGTTCCTGCAAGAGTCGTTTGTCTCTCGCCCCATTTCATCTGGTGAAACTTGTTTGAAGAGTGCCTGTAAGCAAATTTGTATCACGTCATGAATAATTCCTGCATGGCCACACCTTTGTTAGTACAGCAAATGAATATTGCAGTATGATGTCATAGCTAATTACCACAGTACTAGTCTAACTGGTAAGCTTATATCCAGAAGTTTGTGAATGTTGTTTATCCTGCAGTTTAGTGTGTTTCAGTAACATTAATGTTGCAAGAATAATTAGGTATTGTGCAAAGCTGGGGAGCATGCAACAATAAAGTACAAGGGACTGAATGGTTGTATTCAAGACAGTGCTATGTAGCTAGTTTTCACTTAACTGATGTCTGGTGCATAAACGTCATGTTAAAGACCCATGCATGATACAATCAGCAATGGAAAGGTATAGATAGTACTTTGGTTTGAGCTGTATCTAATCTCGTTAACAGCGTCTGGAATTGCAGATGCTCCAAGAAACAAGACCCTTCTAAATTTCAACCCACTTACATTCCATGAATTGTGCTGGGAGAGTATTTAAACGGAGTAGATGCACGTGCAAACCTCCCACTCAGTGCTTATTCAGTAATACTACAAGCTACTATATACTACGTGAATATCAAGACGTTCATGCACCAGACATTGATTAGCAAAGTGGAACTGGAAACTACATAGCACTGTCTTGAATGGCAAGAGATGTCCCATACAATCGTTTATTTAAGTCCTTGTTGCATGCTCCTTAACTTCGCCTACTACAAGACCTAATTATTTAATACACATAAAACTGAAATGATATTCATGCAACACTTTACTATCTAATTTGCAACATTCATTTTACTGAAACACACTAAGCTGCCTGGGTAAACAACACTCACAAACTTCTGGATATAAGATTACCAGATAGCATGCAGGACAGTGGCAATTAGTTATGGAATAAGTGACATCATACTGCAATATTCATTTGCTGTACTAGGTGTAGCAGTAGTCTCAGTACCAGACTCCAACCCTCCCCCTTTGGGTATGGGAGTCTGCTACCAAGACTATACTATACAAGCTGTACAGCAACACAATTTACTCTTCATTGAAAGGGGGTACAGGCTATAGCTACGTTTAGGTGTCCTATAGTATAATATGTACATGGTGTACCATATTATTCTTACCATGTCGGTGTTTAACATCATTCTGCTTCCTGGTGGAGGACGCATTGGAGGCATTCCGGGCATTGGCGGTGTCCGCTGGAAATTACCAGTGTCCCACTGAAACCTTGGATTCACTCCAGGGGGGGCATCTGGAAAGTTGAGTTGAGATTGGTGCCACCCATTGTTACGGCCTCTCAACTGACGATAGAATCCATTGTCAAGCCTGTTACCAGGAGGAGCCCATGGTCCCTGAAACCCACTGTTTTGTGGTGCAGCCTGTCCAAGTGCGTGAGCTCCAATAATAGCAACAACCTGCCTCTCTGTCATTCCCATGCCATCTCGGAACACCTCCATCACATGCTCGAGATCTCCATGGGCATTGGGGAAACCAAAGTCATTGTCAGAGTTTGGTGAAGTAGAGCAGTCTTTTCGACCGTAGCGGATGACTACGTTTGGTATGGGTAAGGTACAGTTTTCCGGCAAACCAATGTTAGAGCAGTCTTGGTTCTGTGCTCCAGCTCTCATTCCCACAATGCCAGCGATTGCATAAAAGTCTGCACGAGACATGCTTGTGTTGCTGAATCCATCGTCATAAATGTTGTTCAGTGCTGTGAATGTCGACTCAAGACCTCGATTTTCAACATTGTTGACATCAACACATCCATTACAGCCAGTGGCACAGTCATGGAAGATGAACCGCACGACCTTAGCAATTGGCTGAAATATAATCATACATGCATGATTGTAATGTACTTATCAAAAACAAAAAGTAACTCTCTTCTGGGTAAAACAGAGGCCAGTCCTCAGCAATGCCTCTCAGGTCAGCCCTAGTGCCTTGTACATCTCTGAATTGGTTTAATTTGACATGCATTAATCTGAGGGCTCCAATGCGTTAACAATTACTGCATAAGCTGCATAAATATAGATAGGGCTTGCAATGGGCAACCTATATAACCGAGTGGTGAATCGTACCAAAAGCCATGCCCATTGTGTGCAAGCCCTCAGAATGAAGGCGAACGTAGCTAACTGGATGGCTTGCAACCTTCTTTGTAGGACCCACATTCTGGCTGAGCTGACCAAACCCTGCAAGTATCTTGGCATGCATTACTAACTTCAAATCTGTAATGATACGGTCAGACCATAAGGCTACATGATCATGATAATTCCAACCAGAAATTTCAGTCAGTTCTATCCTGGTCTTGTATCACAAAATGAATGATAGAAATCAGCATTCAAACTTACGTTCATAACTCTTCCGGGACCTTGCCTCTGAACTAGGAACTCGGTCATTATACTGTCAATAGCTCTGTCTTCATCCGCCTGTGTGACTGTTGCAGATTGTCCTAGACCTGCCGTCATACTCAGCAGCAATAGGAGTGTTACCTTGGAGCTCGCCATCATGCTCTCCCTGCTCTCCCAGAGTCGTTTACTTGAACCGATAAAAGACCGAAACTTACTAGCTTGCGAATCACGAGTTAAGATATTTGGAACTATATGTCTTCACCCACAACTAGACAATGGGATGCAAAGCAGGTACTCCCACCTCCAGCTCCATAGCGCTATTTAGTCTCGTTCCCAGACCCCCTCGGGGCCTGGGAACGAGACTAAGCGCTATCGCTTATTCAGGATCGATGACGTGATGCAGGCTTACTTCCGCTGTATGAAATCGGATTATGCGATTTATAGCAGCAGCTTTGAGCAGGATTTTGGTACAAACTGTTGCCAGAAGTGTTGATGCGAACGACGTGTCCTTCGAGATATGTGTATTTCTGGTGGTCAAGAGTCTACATAGCTATCCAGACTGTTGAGTCTACCCCCGTCTTTGTGTGAGAACGCTGTAAAGTCGGGTCCAGCTTGAAGCTTCTCAAGATGGTCAGATTCAAGCGCCTGTAGTGCAAGAACGCAGGATGCTATGAAGACCGGACATGCGCTAGATGAAAGCCCTATCTCTTTACTTTCGGAAATCGACGTGGATATTGGTCCGGCAGGAAGTACAAGTACATACTTTAGGTATATACCCTAACCCATTGCCCTACTTCCTGCCGGACCAATATCCACTTCGTTCAGAACTAGCTATGAGCTATGAGCCCCTGAACTCAAACCATATTAATTTTCATTGGTTTGTGTGGGTCAATTCGTGTGGCCATATCTCCTGCACCGTGCAACCTATGGGCATGAGACTTACATGATTGGATGCAACGAAGAATGAGGTTTACAAAAATGTGTGGAAATAGTGTGACAACCTCATCAGATTTGGTGCTATGAGCCCGTAAATTCAACTATTTTTTCGTGAATTTGGTTTATACCATCTGAACCCTACAAGCTATGGACATACGACTTACACCATTGGATACAGCAGAGATTGAGGTTTATTATGATGATTGTGTGAAGGTGTTGTTACAACCCCTTGGAACTTTGAGCCCCGTACTCAACCATGTTTTATGTATTTGGTTTGCATAATACATGGGTGAATTTGTGCGGTCATAATTATCTCATGAACCATATATAACGTATACCACTGAAGTTGACTGAACCCAGCAAGTATTCAGGTGTACAATGCATTTAGAAATATTTCAATGAAATGGAATAATGATTGTAAATTCAGCAGGTTTCTAGGCAATGGTGGAAGTAGAAAACCGTCGCCAAAGTGAGTCTTTGAATACCAGACTAACTCGTCCAGAAACAGATGTACTCATTTGCTCACGAGGTGCTGGTTTTAGAGTCTCCAATAAGTCCATCATCACTCTAAGCAAAAAAGATATTGCACGGATGGCTGGTGGCAGAGTGGAGCAATTGACTACTATTTAGTCAAAAGGTTGCAGGTTCAAATCCCACTATGCCATAGGAGAGATTTTCTTCTCTCCTTAGGAGTCGACTCATGCAGTGCAGGTCTATTACAAAGTAAGTGTGTTCTTTCAGGTGTTTTTGCCTGAACTAGTTCATACGGCATCGATCTTTCGGAGGGGATGTAAGACTTAGTTAACCAATTCTAATCGGCAGGAAGTAGCTATTTTTTATGATGTCATCATTCTTTAAAGTGAATAGACAGACAATTCGACAGAAATAGCTCATGGAACAGTAACTGATCAATCATGTTAAGAGCTCATAAAAGCTTGCAAAGTTTGAAATGTCCCAGTTCAGCAGTAGCTATAATAATTTATGTACGCGGTTGAGTGAGTCACCAGACCCTTCCCTTTCCCAATCAGTCCCAGAACCAGACTCTCATACTACAGAAAAGATAGTGTGAGAAATAGGCTTAGGTAGAAGTGCACCATACATGCAAATGGAAAAAATCCAACACATTAAGTGAACTTGTTGTACATTCCGCCTGGTTGCTACACTTCCAGTAGATGGGATAGTCTCGGAATGAGCCTCTCATAATACGGAAATTATATTATAAGTATAGGCTGAGGTGGAAGGATCTGGGAACCAAACTATATGAAAAACAGTACAGGAAGCTTGCACTAATGCAGTGATCCCCATGCAAGAACTATGTCTTGTAACAGGCGGATGTTTATAATTATGTTCAATGGTAATGTTACAATGTCACGTAATAGATTGATTGCAACACCCTGGCATGAAAGACTAATTCATAGTATATATTATGACAGAGTGGGCAAGTATATGTATAAAGTGTTTGTCTACCCACTAGTCCGTGTATTTCAATACCGTTCCGTTTCTGTGGCGATGTGGTTAATGTATCCTATAATAATCATTATCCACGGTTGAATCATCTCTCTGTGTTTCTTATACTAATAGTATGGCAAGTTTTGTGTTCCTATAACTAGCCACCAGAAGGGCTATGGAGTACTTTAAAAATGCTGTAAAGCTACAGAGTAAGGATAGATTGCACGGGTAATAGATATATCAAGGTTTGCCAAGAGAATCTTGGTGGACTAAGGATGCACTGTTGTGTTGAGATGGAGTAAAGTGTATAATATTGCGCTCCTATTTGATACTCTCCACAGTCATGTGTGCCAATGCATGCACTGAGCTTATGCAGATGATCTCTCTTTATAATATTGACGACCTGTTGTGCAATTGTGAAGCTTAGCATGAGCTAGCTACTCATCACACCATCATCAGGAAGGATATACATGCCGTTAGCAACCGTACGTTACCACCTGTAATTTATACAGATGCTAACCCAACCCTAACGCATAATTATAAAATATAGCGTAAGGTTGTACTCGCAGTCGTGTTACTGCCTTAGTTGATTACACCGTGTCTGCAGTCTTCACTCATTATAGTAGATCTTAATAATCAATTTCCATTGCTACAGAAGGAATTCGAATGCATGGTCCATTCCCCAATGTTCAAAAGTTCAGCATTCTGATTAGCTAAACGTCTTAGTTTTGGGGGGAAACTTGAAGTTGGTGGTGTGTGACTGCCCAAGATCTTGCGTGTTGTCACGCACCTTCAGTGTAGTTCCTTCCCCGTGCGTGAACAGAGAAGACCGCGAAATCGGTTAACATACTGCATTCTGATTGGTCAACGTAGACAACTGTGCACTTTTAGGCGGGAATTTTGAAATTCTTGTGGCGCACGATAGACTTCAGCCGAGACCGTTTTGGACGTGTGACTGGCGAGAGGTAAAAGGACACTGTCTCCTCAGAATAGTCATCCCACATTGTGGATTCCATCATCTCTCCTGCCACTTGAGTGTTCATCCATTGTTCAACAGTTTACTTCGAGAATGGGAAAACTTGTATCCTCTGTCCTCATGACGCCCTCCTCCACCATGCCCGCAGTCTATTCTCCTCGAGTCCTCTCGCCCTTGTCCCTGTTGTTGCCAACTGCGACGCCTAAGAGTCCACTTACCCCCTCCCCTCCAGCATACAAGGACATCCTGAGTACGTTGTACTTGGGAGGAGTACCCCAAGTTGCTGAGAGAATCATCTCCCACCTCAACCCAGCTGACATCTGCAGCTCTAAGCAAGTTTGCACAACCTGGAATCAACTTGTCTCCTCTGATGCCAATTTCATGACCAAAGTCAACACCTACCACAGGCAGTGCAAGGAAGATGCTGAAAACCTGCACAAGACCGAAGAACCAATGGAGACCACAGTGTCTCCAGTTAAGCGAAGACCACTAGCTGCCTTCACCCCCAACACACAGACACGTTTCCAGACAACAAAAACAACATCCCCAACTCCATTCAATGGCAAGTGCATCAAGCCCTGGTACGAGGGGGAGATTAGTGGGAGAGTGAGCCAAAGCAAAAGACCCAGGCAGTCAGAGGCCATCTGTGGTACCAAGAAGAGCAAGAAGAGGCTGCGTAGGCTGTGATTTCAAACTCTGATGCTGTCAACCAACTTGGCTGAAATATTCCACTGGTGAAGACAACAAGACTCACTCTCAAGAGGCTGTGCACAGCCTCTTGCCATTTGCTGTGAAGATGAACACAGAACACCACTGAAGAGTGAAGACCATGCAGAACTATATATGCAGTGCCCGCAAAGTACTCTGTAGTCAATTGTATTGCCATGCTGCCAAAAACTTTTTTGAGTCAACCTAATTGCATTATGAATGTATAAACATATGCTCCCCCTATAATGAACAAAAGAACAAAGCAGTAAGACATGACTACAATGTCATACATTATGCATGCATATTACAGAAAGACATAGATTCAGTTGTTAACCGTTAGCTACTGGATCCGAAAGCGGATATCCTGCATAATATAATATAGCTATGTATGAACTAGCTAAATCCGTGAAACAGTGCTGAGTTCAGAAGCACATAACATAGCTCCAAATCTGAGGCAAAACTTCCAGAAAGGCAATACCTATAAACACTGAATACCAGAAGCCTTGCTGTTTTCGATGATACAAGTCTCATGTCCATAGGGTTACAGGATTCACGAGATATTATCTTGTTGACTGTAAACTAGTCACCGTTCATTTCTTATTGTTCCTGCTTCAAAGAAACTTCTGCATGTGGTTGCACACTTTTGATTGGTCTCTTGGTCACCCCCTGATGTTGCAGCTAAAGGATGAGTACTTCGTATTCCTTTTGGGTAGCGTGTGACAGTGTTCTGTTCTCTTTTACTCTCTGCACCTGTAGTTTGTGAATCTCTACTGCAGTTGGAAGGTTGGTCTTCTCGTACGGAGGGGGTTCATAGGAGACTAAATGGGAGCCAGTGGCTCATACAGTCTGTCATCAGTGCCCTATGACAATGGAAACACACATACAAAAATATATTAAGGACAGAACTAGGGCTTTATGTGTGTATGCGTGCACCATGCATGCTGTGCTTAGTACAGTGATCTCATCATGTGCTCATGCAAGGGAGGGAGTGGCATCAGCAGTAAGGAAAAAACACCCACTGATGTGCAAGGCTCATCCCAACCAAGAACGGAGTGCAGATAGCCTATTACATGCTGAAAGCACGTTCCTGCCCAAGTTATGTGGATAGCTACACTGGAGGGGAGTATAACAAGTGGTCTGGTATTGCTTAAAGCCTATGTATAATGCATATTAGTGGGGGACTTTAGATAAAGTGAACTAATAAAGGGGCAGATACAGGCGGGGGCAAGGCTGCTGAAGGCAGAGCATGGAGGCACCTAAAAATCTTTGCCTTCAGTTTTCAGGATGAGATCTCATGGCTCGTTCGTGATTTGCACAGCAAGTTCCATGCAAATGTACAATCATGTACTTCAAGGATAGATGATGCAGAGAGACGTTGAGCTAGCTACTATTCACTGGTGCGCTTTTTGCCTGGTGAGCACTAATTGGAATGCAATTCAGTCAGTGGGTTGGAGGACACACTCCCCGAAGCCCCCTCAATCCACATCTGCAAAAAGTACATGTGTGGTAGTATTCCTTACGACTCACCATAATTGTGATCCAGGGGGGTTAGCCATATTGTAGCGGTGTAACTATAGGCAGAGGTTCTGGCACACACCCACTGCAGAAGAAGGACCAACAGTTAGCCACTAGGCATACACATACATGACTGCACAAGGAGTGCAATGTGCAGTCTCACTATATAGTGAGACTGCACACTCACCGGGAATAATCAAAGAGAAGCAAAAAGAGGAGCTTGCAACACTTAGTCTGGCAAAGCCATCCCTTCACACGGAGGAGGGTCTGCAATAAATACTACATGCAGTTTTGTTGCTGAGGAATCTACTTAGCGTTTGTGAACATAGTTTAAGGTTCATGAATACATTTACACACACAGCAAACACTTTGGCT
Source organism: Axinella damicornis (assembly GCA_963931865.1). Lineage (NCBI taxonomy): Eukaryota > Metazoa > Porifera > Demospongiae > Axinellida > Axinellidae > Axinella > Axinella damicornis. The sequence continues at coordinate 9,179,797 of OZ007507.1, read as the reverse complement.
TCAGTTCACACCACAGGAAGTAATGCAGTAGTGATCGCTGGTTCTGCAATCTGATTGGCGCTTCACTCACGGTAGCAGCGGGACAAAACTGTATATAGGCCTGATTTCGGTCCCTCCTCCACATGCGAGGGGCTGGCTTCGCCAGACTACATGTATGCAACATTTTGGAATATGGCCATCTCTACGATGTGTAATCTAGTAAGTGATCACTCACAGCCAGCAGCAGATGAGCCTGGACGTATGCAGTCCAGTGATGTCAGGTGCCTCATCACCAACTGCTAGGTCTGCCTTGCCACCCTCAAAACTGTTGTTGATGATTTCATGAGCTGTTGAGTCCTGAATGTTAGAGACAACAGTGTATGAATTCAGTCTGTGTGTGTGTGTGTGTTAGGGTTTCAGTCTGTGTGTGTGTGTGTGTGTTAGGGTAGGGAGGAACTATTCTTTGGGAGTCAATTATGACCACGGAAACGTGCATATACAAACATCTGCTAGGGCTTTGTGTGTGTATGTACTATAAGCAGGTTGTGCTTAGTACAGTGATCTCATCATGTGGTCATGCAAGGGAGGGAGTGGCATCAGCAGTAAAGAAAAGACACGCCCTCATGTGGAAGGCATGAAAATCAACCTCGTTCCTGGCTCCTCCCCAGCTATTGTACAGAGAGCCGGCAGAGGAGCCGGGAAGAATGGTGTCGTACCGCTCTGTGCATGGGCCATGTGAGTCCTGCCGTATGCTGCTGATGCCACTACCGCATCCTGCATCCACCAAATATTCACATCTTCCAAGCTCGGCAACCCGATAAGCCAGGCTTGGTTGACCGTCCATTATACTGTAGATGTAATGGCTGTGGTCATGCTAAGACTGAAGTATTTCATGGCCCAGTCTCTCTACACACCTGGCACCTGCAATGGGTAGGTCATGTCAGAGTCAAACCCTCTGAGATCTCTGCACGCCAAGCTACCACGTTCTCTGATAACCCCATCCACGCACATGCATCTAACACAGTAACGTTATTGCAGCCTTGCAGCAAAACGTTGCTGCCTCTATACCCTCATCCCCCCTAGGAGGCAAGCTACCACTTGCCAATGCTCTACCAACTGAGCTACCGAGGCAGCACAGCTGGTTGGGACCAAATCTTAAAGTTCATGCACAGGTGTGTCACCCGTTCAAGGATGGAGTAGCGGGGTTGTCCTCACCAGCTGCATTCTTTGCAACACCTGTGTGCACACAGTTGTCCTCCAATGTTGTATTTACTAATCAATGTCCTAATTCTCCCCTCATATCATCCAACCATTTCTCCTCCACTTGTATACCATGTAATGGCTGGATGGGGGATCCCCAGTGCTCTGCAGGGGATCACAATGCTGTCCCTTGGTTTGTAATGTACGTACTAGTGCTGCCACGATATGAGATATTGTATATCACATATCATAGTGTTTTATATCGCGATATATCACGATACACTGGCAATTGAATTTCACTATACACTATTTGGAGGCTTGTCTACTAGCTGCTCAAACTCGACAGACATTTTTCGCGATTGTGCCACGTGCAGCTGGGACGCCCCACACACCCCATATACGCGTGCTAACTACTATGTCGATATCATGACGTTGTGTATCGTATCGTATCGCGAAATTAAGTATCGTGACATAACGATATATCGATATTATCGTGGCAGCACTAGTACGTACAGTGTAGGTGTCCATGTACTGAATCACTGGCGGATGGAAGGAGGAAGAGCAAGGGAGGCTTTACGCGGCACAATTTTCCCCCACCAGGAGTGTAACAATTAATGAGGTGATCGAACCATGGCAGGCCATCCCTACATGTACATGTAATGTAGTTGTGATCACTCACAGCCAGCAGTACTGTAGCTGAGCCTGGACGTACTCGTCCAGGTTGTACATTCCAGTGATGTCAGACGCCCCATCACAAACCACTAGGTCTGCTCTGCCACCCTCAAAATGGCCAATGAATTCACGAGCAGTTGGTTCCTGAATGTGAGAGAATAGTACATTATATATGAAGTGAGTGCTGGGGAGCTACCCTGCTGCACGGGGACCAAACATAATGATGCATGTTGTTAACCCTTTACCAACCAATGGCTGCAAAAGCCGTCATGAGCTCCCATAAGCCTATAAGAATTTATATTTATATGGGGGTTTTAATCAGTGGCGTAACCAGAAATGTAGAATTGGGTGGGCACTATAGGGGCGGAGATGCACGCTGCCAAAGGCAGTGCGTAGAGGCACGTAGTGCCGATCAGTCCGCGCGAAGCGTGGAATTTTTTTTTTGCCTTCATTATCAGGATGGGCTCTCGTGGCACCTTCGTGCTTTGCACTGCGCGTTCCAGATATATGAGGATCAATGCTGCAGAGAGACGTTCTGGTGAGGTTGGTCACCATCTATCGACAGCACGTCTGTCGACAGGTCAGTCAGTGCCTTCTGCAGTCATGATGTAGCTCTGGCTCTGAAGCCTTATTGATAGCGCTGGAGTTTGCTCTACAAAACTGATTATGGGTTTTAGTTTTGGTGCTTCATGAATATAGACTTACTATGCATAATCAGGACTATGAATACGTAAGATAGGCTTAAGCTGTCTGTGTTCACTGTGTGGCTTCCCACTGCACGTGCGAAGAACAAGGTAGAATTGGCCGGGCACGTGCCCGGCCAGGCCCGCCCTTGGCTACGCCACTGGTTTTAATACTAGGTGTTATACTTTAATACAGGGTTTTGCTTCCTTAAGCTGTTTCTTATGGTTGGTAAAGAAGTTAACAGCAGAGGTAGGGGTATGTTGCCTCTAACAGCCGTCACATGCGCTCCATGTGCACTCACGTGCATTTTGTGCACCTTGTGATTAACTTCAAGGAGATCATGCATGCAAAGAGCAGCAGCCAGCATCAAGTCTCCACGGCTAACATTGAAACTTAACTTTCAATCACCGTCCGACTCCGAGTTACCCCCGGCAAAGTAGCAGGCCCCTCCCAGTCTTCAGTCGACCTCCCCAAAGTGCTAAGAGTGGCAGAGGAGCTCTTGCAGGCTATCAAGCAAAACTCTGGCTCTAGCACAAGGTGCAGTGTAAATCCTATGCAAGCCTGCCTGCCGGCAGCACCGGACTCAGGCCAAGCTGTCCTCACCACTATCACCCCTCATACCCACGCCACACACTGCATAGATGCAGAGCTCAGGCCTACCGGTATATAGCCTCCCCGACAACCTACGGGTCCTGCCCCCCTCACAGCCATTAGCCCACGAAAAGTCCCGCATGGCACCAATCGTGGCAGAACTGCTGTCTGAACAGGGCATGTCTCAGAGAAGCAAGCACCTCACCAATTCTTCCTGGGGCATGGGCTCCCACCCATTCCAAAATCCCACATAATAGCAGGCGCTTACATTGACTTCGCTGATCTCCCCCCAGTCAAGGGTAAGATTCGCCCCCTCTCGGCCCCCACAAGGCAGTGTCATATTGGTGAATGCCTATGATCTTCTCCAGCAGTGTCGCCTCATTCCTGACCTGGCCACACGGCTCCAGTGCTGTGCACTGTACACTGCAGTCATCTGCTCATGGTACCCTGCCTGCTGTAATGACCTGCTGGCACAGATCTTGAAATGGCCCTCCTGGGTAATTTACGACCTCAATATCCGGAAGGAGGCGACTTCGAGGGCTCTAACTGACTGGGCCCAGCTACATGTAGATGCCAGCCTGTTTGCCCAATGCTTTACTGGGCAGAGCAAACAACATGAGCCGTGGTGCAGAACATGCCACTCACTGGACCACAGCTCCGACAGCTGCCCCTCAGCTCCTCCCCAGCAAAAGCACCAAAAAATCGCAACAGCCTACCAACCCACTCTGCCCCATGCTCCCAAGAAGTCTACATGTAGACACTATAACAAAGAACTCTGCACCTGAGAGAAGTGCCAGTGGCATTGTTGTCTCAAGTGTGCTGGGTCTCACCCTGCCTCCCGCTGCTCAAAGAAGCCTGGCACCAAACTGCCAGCCACTCCCCCAGTTGACTAGTGGGGATGCTATAGCGGAAGCAACCCGTAATGAACCGAACCTCTTGTAGCTAGGCCCCCTACATGCCCTACATGTAGGTGGCATCAGACCATTTACAGGCATGTGGTTCATTCCATCCCTGCTCATCACCATGATACTGTTACCAGTGGACTCCTCAAATTGTTTTTGCCAAAAAATAACACCGTCACAGATGCAGAGCATCGTGTGACACAATCATACATGTACATAATTTACCAGGTCCTCTGTTTCCCCTATTAGGCCTCTCCAATTGTATCCCGGACTGTTTACGGTCCCCATACCCATACACAGTACAGTTGCAAGCATGTATGCTGGCGGTGAACCCTCAACTACATGTACCCCAAGAGCTCCTTGGGATTACCACTCCACTGGTCCTATACCAGTGGCAACAATGCCTGTTCACCCAGCACTTGGATAAGCAGTTCTCAGCTTTAGGCATCCAGTTATGTTTCCGCATATAGGATTCAACTACATGTACCAAACCCAACAGCTAAAACCACACACAAAGAACTTAGGCTCAGCAATAGAGCACCTACATTTTAGCCTCGTTACAGCCTCGTTCCCGGCCTGGCTCTGGCCTGGGAATGACGCTATAGAGCACCCAGAAGTAGTGGAGGCTTACCTTCACAAAGAAGTGGTTCAAAGTCGCCTCATCCCCATCTCAAACCCAACCTCTCTTCCGTGGTATCAAACCAATGCCTTTGGGGTAATCCCCAAGAAGAACAAGCCTGACAAATGGTGCTTGATCAGCACCCCAACACCACAGTGTCAACGACTTCATACAAAAGGACACATGCTCCTTCTCCTACATTTCCATTGACGATGTAGCCAGAACAGTATCCAGCATGGGCCAAGGGTTCCACCAAGACCCGTTTTATTACATTTTGTGCACTGAGAAAAACCACTCCACTGACTCCAGTCCCTGTAACCGAAACTCTATTGTGCTTCTACGTCTCATATTTGGCTGATCATAACCTCCCACATTCCACTATCAAATCACATCTATCAGCAATTCGTCACCTATAGATCTCTCACAGTTACGATGATCCACACATCAGCGATATGCCCCGTCCGTCCCTAATTATGAAGGGAATTAAATCAACTCTCTATTGACCAGTTTTACAGTGCAATCACTTGCCCACGATCACAAACATTAAGAAAGGACCTATTTACGAGCTCAGCCAAGTGCGTAAATGTCGATGTACACCATGGAATGACTTCTTTGAGCTCGTGAAAGCAGTTAGCGACTCATCCTTTACTGTCTCATTTGACAGTTTCAAAGTAATGGTAGGAAGGCTTGAAAAGAAAAGAAATCAGCTACTACGAAACAAGAAGAAGGACGAAGTCGGTATTCTTTTTGAAGAGCCATTCTGTGGTGTACACACAGTCTCCACATCACCTGCTGCTGCTGAAGATGATGCTTTAGCAAAAGAAAAAGCTAAGACAGAAGAGCTAACTGCAAAGCTCAAGCACCTCAGTGTGAGAAATGTCAACAAACGGATAAAAAGACGTGACCTCAAAATTTCTGAGTCGCAGGCCCAAGTTCGTGAACTCGACAGCGAAAGACAATCTCAAGATAAGACTATCCACAAACTTGAAGCTCAGTTACACACTACCCACAACTCAGTTCACTGTCTGCGGCAAAGGCTGTATCGATCTAGAGACAAGGTTGAAGCCACCTCTCATGAAAGCAGTGACCTTCGAACCCAGTTAACTGACATAAAAGAAGAATTTTCAGCTAAAGTTGCTTCTGGAGGAGAAGATTGAATTGCTCATCACAGAGGTAGAAGTTGCACGACATGAGCGTGACATCCTTTCTGAACGATTGGATGATTTGATGTGTAACACCATACGCACGAAGAAAGGACAAAAGTTCGTGGACGGCGTACGTCAGTGCTGCCTTGAATTGCTAGCAATGAACGTTGCAACAAATCAAGTTGTAATTAGCGATCAACTGCAATACCACGCGTACGATCTGCTCGTTGCTCTCCTCGACTTTTGTCAGACACTCGCGGGTAACGCGGTACGGCACAGTGATTTGCCGTGTCTAGTCGCTGGCGACACCGAAAGTCTGGAGAAAAAGCATTTCCCTGACGTCATTCGCAATCAACGCTTCTGATTCGTTAGGTCAACATTCCGACCTGGGGACAACTTGAATGTAAGATGGTGCCCAGACCCTTTCCTCCTCCCCCGTGCGAAGGGTCTGGTTCCGAGACTAGGAGACAAGGGGGAGGGGTGTGGCATGGGGACAAGCTAGGGGAAGGAGGGTGGGGCATGGGAACAAGGAGCCAAGGGGAAGGGGGTGTGGCATGGGGACAAGGGGAATTAAGGCGGGTGGGCCCGGAGACAAGAGGCCGGTGTTTGTGGTTACAATCAGTTCTTAACTTGTAGCATATCACGTGATGCTCACCTCAGCGTCTTGTTCAGCACCTGACTCCAGCTCCTAAGGTATGCAGGGGCAGCACACAAGTCAACAACATGCTGAACTTGACCACAAGAGAAGAGAAGTCATACTCACAATTAGTCTCGATTTTTCCGAGGGAACGAGACAATCTGGTGTGTGCAGATACACATCTGCATGGAATAATCGTTTGTCAGAGTTCCCACGGCACTGGACAGGAGACTTTTGATAACTAGTGGGCGTGGTTTGGTGTGCATCTAATAGAAGCATGCCAAAATGGCGAAGTACAGCAAGGGTGACTTGCTTGGTTTGTACCGAGAGGCTCTAAAGCGTCAAAGGGAAGGGGGAGAGCTGGATAAGCTGTTGCAGACTAAGCCGTGGTATGTTCCACTTAAGAAGACAAAGGCATTGACAGAGTTGGAATGTGATACAATCCGAGCCAAGGTTACTAGGAGAAGGGCCCAAGGCCTCGAGGTGATGAGGGTCATTACGGAGAAGGACAGCCTGGATTGCTACATTGGATTCAGTAGAGTGGTGGTTGATATGAATGCATATATTGGAGGGCAGATATTCCCATTTATTGCTGAGCTGGGGGACTTGCATCCACCTCTGAAACGTCGTCCATTGGGAACAGAAGGTGAGTACATACACGTACAGTGTATCTAATGTGCAGATGTGAAAATCGCATCGTTAAACAATACTTCTGTGTTATGAATGTATGCTTACAGTAATTAGGATGGTGTCAGGTGAGTATTGATTACTCTCAAATGGCCTGATCCACAGGAGGTTATTCTATGTGTGTACGTGACTATGTGCTGCACTCGAGTGGAAATAATTCCTAACCTCAACAGCCTCATTCTTACGTCAACATGGGACCGCAAAAGTGCCAATGAGAAGTGAAGCTACATGTACATGCATGTACATGTACACTTGGAGACTTTGAAGGGTACATGTAGGAGTGCCTTGAAGACGCTTCAGGTTGGGAAGGCTTCCAGTTGGAGTACCAGGAGTGCCTTGAAGATGCTTCAGGTTGGGAAGGCTTCCAGTTGGGGTACCGTACTGTCATGCTATAATTGGTCCCCCCAAGGGCGCATCGACTGCCCCCCCCGGACTGTCCATGGCAGAATAATTGGTCCCCCCTGGGACCATTCATGGTGCTGTAATAATGTACATGCAGTGCCAAGCGCTTTCTATCATCTGAAATTGAGTCCAGGCGTTGACGGCATATTTGGAATCTACTCCACTAGAGCTGTTAAATGATGTCAATCTTGTTGAGATACTCCTTTGCCTATGTGCATATGTCACATGACCGTGTCCAACCTCCTCTGGGCCAGACCCAACCTGGAAGGAAGGGTCTGGTCTACACTTTTGTTCTGCAAAGTCAGCTTTCCTGGCGTAGTACAAGGTGTGGACTGTAGAGTGTGTTGGTTCCCCTACATGTACTGTTCATTACCCCACATGCACGTGGTTTTGTCTGCCTGATGTCCGTCCAGTCGAAAAAAAGTTGAGATATTGATATACATTGTATACCAGAAACCTTTGTAAAAAGACTAGCAATTGCAATTTATAATAGCAGGAACAGAACCCTGCTCTACACCTGTATGTGTATACCTGACTCTCGATGCGCCCTTGAAGAACGGCAGAGGGCCTGGTACATTTTATCACGTGCGTGACATCAAGGGTAGACAGAACTTGATTAGGAGTGGTTGAATTAAGCTGCAAAGTTGTGATTGCGCATGTACTTGACTGTTGTATTTTAGCAGTGTCCTCTCGATGATACACAATGATACACTTGAATCGGTAGATGTTTGGTGTGTTCGCATTCATGTTTTCCGTGGGTAACTACCATGAAATTAGCTACCATGAAGCTTGCCTCGTCCTCCAGATCTTGTCCTTCAAGGGGCAGTGGCTTTGGTCTTGGAGTCTGCTTTCGTGTGCTATATTGATCGTATCACTGAACAGTGAACCCGATATCATGCTTTGCCAACTTCTGTGAAGAGCACAGGAGAAGGAACAGTAAGAACGACTACATGTACGTGGGTGCAATTTGAGTTGTGCACACACATGTTATGTCTACCATCTGTCTATCCTTGATGTCACACACGTGATAAAATGTACCAGGCCCTCCACCTTTTTTTGTGCAACTGAAACGGCATGGGCCTGGGAATGAGGCTATGAATCTAGTATGATTATCTCCTTGCTGCTCCTCTCCAGGTCCTAGGATCAATACACCTATGCATTCCACAGATTCTGTGGTGGTTCTCTGGCTGGTCACATCAGAGACAGATATGAAGTCCATTCATTCAGCACTCAGTAAGAGGGATATAGTAGTCAGGGGTCCTCACAAGAGTTTCGGACGGTGTGAATACCAGGTTCGTATCAATTGTTCCTGAGGATTGTGCTAGTTAACATGTACAGTGTTGTCAACCTACATGTAGGGTTGGGCGATACTGTGAATTATATCTTGCCATTATTGCCTGAAGCCATTTTGCGATAATTGCCAGTATTGCTTGTCTTTACTGGCTGCCATTAATCTTCAAACAGAGGTGTACAAATGACCTCAATTTCAAATCATTATCTCAGTAATATGCCGTTGTTAGTGTAAGGATATTGTGATATTTGCGGTATATAATTATTGCAATTGCGATAGTATTGGCATTCTAAAAACCATTGCAGCAGTACACTATTGCGACATTGCTGAATTATTGCCCAACCCTACCTACATGTAGGAAGTCGCTCTCTGTGTGGATGCCAGCACCCTGAACCCCATCCGGCTCTTCCTGATTACCCTCCGGGAGCAACTGACACAACAACACTGTAAGGACCTTCTGGGGACATTCCCACACAGACCCCACTTAGCAGTGCTCACAAGGGGTTGCACAACCACCAGCGAAGCTGCCAGTCGACCAGGTGATGTGGTGATTGTTACAAGATCTGACCCAGAATTTAGACCCCAGTTCACTGAGCTCGAGCACATGACAGAGCTTTGGAAACTGAAAGGGGAGGCCCCCTGGCGGAATGTTACTAATCAGTGGACAGATCACCGCCACCAAATGCAGGCTCTTGCCAGGTTGTATGCAGAGTTGAAGGTTAGAAATTGACCTTTATTGGACCTTCACGCACATCATTAATTTTAGTAACTGTTGTTGCCCACCTGTAGTCCCCGGAGGAGGAACGTACTGAGTGGTTCCGACAATTGAACTATGATAGCAGCAAGTCCCCAACAATGAATGAAAAGTTCAGGAGGATCACACAAGATCATTCTCAAATTGTGCAGGTGAAGTTCATGAAATTATATATACTGTCCACTTTATAGCTTGAGAGTATATCCTTTATCTTTATCACGTTATAACAGGTTACCGACTGCTGGACACCAGTGTCAGATGATGTCTTGTCATATGCTCCCAGTGACTGCTTGTTGGAAGAAGCCCGTGCCAGCATGCTCTATGCCCCCAGCAGCTACCCCCTGGTTGCCGAGTGTCCACCTTGCGTTGATATTAAATTTGGAAGGGCTACTAGCTACAGTGAGGGGGAGGGAGCCATTGTATCCTCCCCAGATGCAGTGTCCTTCTACCATGCAACTGACGAAATCTTAGGCATGAAGTCTGTTGCAGTAATGCAGGTAACTACGTACTTGCTATCTTATTTTAGGGCTGAATTTTCTCAATGATGTGGTTCTTGTGTTGCAGGTTGCCTGTGAAGGAGTTGCTACGAACACTGAGCGAACTCTTTCGGCTGCTGCAGAGTGTGCATACCAATTCATCAAGCACCTTGCAAACTCAGTGCAGCTGTACAGTAGCTGATTTGAACACACACACACATCAAAATACAAGAGATGCTATTGATAAGTGTACGTTGAACAGTTCATGCAAGCGAGGATAAGGAACAGCACACTGAGCACTGGCACCTGTGTGTTGGGAATGTATGGGGAAGGACTTGATAATTGCAAGGGACGGAACAATATATAGACAGCATACATTGTAATGATTGCAGGGAATTAATATACAGTACCTGTCAAGTAGTACAATGTCATGTCTAGTACATGTACCTAGTGATGGATGCCGGCCCTGAGTATAGCCTGCTGCCAGCTAGTAGTTCATTACATGTTGTCAACGACAACATGAACCAACGTACACAATACAGTTCAGGAGGATGCTTGTGTTCGCAACACCCAATCAGACAATTATTGGACCAAATCACTTCCCTATCAGCTGTTACCATGGTTAAGAATGTCAAAAGAAGAGAGTCCGAGGCAAACTGGGACAAAAACACATAGGTCACAGGGTATCGGTGCGCGAGACAAAATTCAAAGGAGAAGTGGCAGCAGGGCTCGATGTTGACATGCATAGGAACCCTAAGCTATATACATGGTGGAAGTGGAGGGTGGACATCAGCGGAAAGTACATGTGGACGACCTGATTAGTTGAGCCCCTGAGAGCCAGCGACCAGCATCATCAGAACCCATATCACAGGGAGACTTATTGAACAATTGTATTGTGTACTATGACTTTTAATCATGTAATGATTGTATTGTGTTGCGTGATCCACGAAGAGAACGCATGATAGTGGCTTGTTCTTGGATGGAGATATTTCAGTACCTGCCAGGTAGAACAGTCCATAAGTATAGTGCCATCAGTGTACAGCCATTGTAGTTGTAGAGCTGCAGCTGTGTACAACAATCACAATGGGAATGTGGCAAATGGCGCAAATATGCAAAGTCTAATGTGGCTAAACATACCCTGGCTCACATAAATCCCAAGGAGGCAGCCTAGTAGAATGCACAGTTAATTTCCCTCTGAAGGAGAGACAGAGAGTATAATATTGCACTGTGTGATGAGACAAAGGTTAATTACTGACAGTCAAGTACATATGTACGTGGTGCTTCGAGATCTCCCCCATGGCCACTTGGCGGTACAGCTTGGCACGCTGGTAGCGGAACCGCAACCCATCACCAGTACTGACGACAGTGCATTCCACATAGATAATAAATTACTCAGGCAAAAGGTAAATAGCATGAACTGAGTTTGAAAGCAGTGTAATGTTCACCAGGGGGCCTACAAGCATTCAGGTTGAAGTTCAACATTTATGATGCTCTGCAGTAGTGCATACATGTACAGCTACATGAGGCTAGTACAATGCTGAGGTAGTGATGCATCCTGAGTTGGACACAGAGCAAGTGAGAGTGGTAGAATGCAACACAAAACATGGTGAAGATCCATTGCTGATCAGGACCACCTCTCTCAGAGTGACAGTGGAGTAGTACCCCATACAGAAGCACAGTGTAGCCTCATTCCCAGGCCTCCGCCCAGATTTATCTCGGCGGAGGCCTGGTGACGAGGCTATGCACAGAGCACCAAAGCACTTGGCAGCCAGTAACAAGCATGTTTAAAGTTGCATTAAAAATCGTATACTATCTGATACACGGGCCTTAGGTGACATGATCTACATGTACATCACTGTACTAGCCTCGTTCCCAGTCCTTCTATGCTACCAGTTTTTGATCGCATACTGTAAGAAAACTGGAGGCATAAAAGGCCTGGGAACAAGGCTACTTGTGCTCTTACATAAAAGTTGGGAAGAGAAGGCAGCTGATGAAAGGGTACAAATGCAGACCGCATTGACCCTTTTGAACTTCTCGTAGTTCTGCTTGTAAGCCACCCTGAAAGATACAAGTGAACAATGATCAACCCTAGGGGCTGATGATAATCTATGTGAGCTCAACTTGTCATCCCGGGTGGGTAGGGTAACAGGGATGTCATAATCAGCCGCAGGAGGTGGTGGCTATAGTGGGCTTGAGAAATGTTGTGCTCATCTCCAGCAGCCTTGACTTCACCTCCAGAGCATCACTACATAAAAGATCATCACATACGCACACATCTAGTTGTTTCTGTATCATGAGCATCACATCATGAATTACTTAGGCCACACCAATGCTTCATGGATCCAGCAGGTATGGACTATGAAAATAATTATTTGGCATGGTTTAACATGAATGGCGATCGGATCGGGCGTTCAGAGCGAATGTGAGTGGTTTGTGGTCGGTTAGAACATGGAATGATCGACCTTCCAGGAAATACACACCATATGGCTTTTGCTTTTTTGCCTGTCAAAATTGGACTGGTCGGTCGATGAAACCGTGTTGACGGAGTGCTTCGTCTTGCATACATGATCTGTTCAATAATTATTGTGCCTCCTCATACACTTCCCTCACCTCTCCCATGGCACTCCCTCACGCTTTGAATCCTGTGTGCTCAAGTTTGTGCGTGGTTCACTGTCCATGTCCGGATATCCGCGTAACCTAGTTGAATTTCAGTAAACCAGTATAGGTGTGCATTAATTAGAGCGTTATGCAACGGAAAGGTGGCTTGCTGCGACTGAAGAAGAGAGCTCCAGACAGCTCGGCGGTGGAGGAGCCCAGTAAGAAGCATGCCCCACACCAGGAATTCAGGCCTCTCGCCTCCGTCAGCGCAAGCACAAGGTGAATGATGAATTTGAGGGTGCCTTTATTTTGTCAGTGATTGTGTCACGTGTCATGGCTGTGTTGGTCATACATGTAGTCTGGCTGTTGAATGTACTTCTTGCACTCTTCCACACTCACAGCCAGTTGCTGTGTTCTTTACTTCTGAAAAACATCCCTAAAACTCTACCTCCTCTTCCACCATCCCAGGTACAATTAGTCTAGCTGCTAGACCCTCCTCTCCCTCCCAGAAATGAAGTAATGGAAACGCGGAAGGGAGAGGAGGGTCACCTGCACAGTTCTGTTGCATGATGTAATGAAGCCATAATGCTTCGTAGACAGTACTAATTTGTGTAGCCTCATTCCCAGGCGCTCGGTAATTGGGGAGAAGAACACCTGGTATCCACTGTTCATGCATGTGCGAGCAGTTCCGTTACATTCTCCGTATAATTCATCGAGATATGTAAGCTGAAATAACATTCGGTAAAATATCATGCGAGGCCATGGTTTCGAAGTCTGTGGACGCCGCTTCTGCCTTTCCGAAGTGGACGCGAAGCACGATACAATCAGTAAGATCCCATAGCTAGATAAATTCGACCTGGCTGGCTGTATGTAGCTAACCTACAAACACTTTCTTGCCTTTTATGTATGTGCTTTATCGCTGTCAGTTGTTCGTCCTCAGCACCATTCCTGGCTTTCCGACCTTACTGAGGGTGTACGGCACGTCTTGGTTGAACAGAGCTGCGTCTTGTAGATGTAAAAGACCCATGTTTCAGTAATGTACGGTCGTGCAACACGGACTAGTATAACAGTAGTTTCCAAGTTCCCCACAAAACCTGGGGAGCCGCGCATGTGCGAACAGTGGATACCAGGCGCTCTTCTCCCCAATTACCGAGCACCTGGGAACGAGGCTATAATTTGTGTTAACGATTTCTAATTGATTGGTGTGAACAACATACATGTATATAGCTATGCAGTGGCGCAGAAGGGCTAGTTGTATCATAGGCAATCTAGGGTTGACTGTGTATGTACGGAAAAACTGTGAACAAGGAGGCGAAAAGTCGGCGAGAACAGTGTAGCACAGAGCTGGGACGACAGTTGGAGATCGTGGTAGGTAGCATTGCCCATGGGATTGCCCACTATTGTGCAGAGAAACTGCAGCTTGCAGATATGCTACGCAGTGACCTTGCCAACTAAAGCAGCAGCTGACAAAGCAGTTAGCGCACTACCAGAGCGCCTGCTCGGCAGCGGGTGGAGTTCAGACCACGGAGTGCATGCTGAGATAGCTCAGCGATCTCTACGAGCAAGGACGCTTGGAATTGCTCTCTTTTGTTCCGCTTTCAGCTCCCAGTATCCCAAGCTGTTGTTCATACCCGAGCACGTCTTCAATATCTTTTGGTTTAACCGTCTCCTCGTACAGTAGCTCGCTCAACAAATGCCATATTAAACTCATAGAATCCTGATTTTTTCTGCACAAGATGTAGCCACAATTCTTACGGATATCACTTGTTATAATTAGAAGAATGTGTGTTATGATGCAAAAATCCTCACCAGTGTAGACCACACCCACAGGAAGTCAATTATTAATTAACTAATAATTTATAGAGTCAGCCAAGCGCATAAACCACATATGCAAAACCATGGACATTATTACAATAGGCAGTATGAACATACTCCGTTTGACATACAAAGTTTTGAGCGTACAAAGTTTCCATTCTCATACATGTATGTACATGTAGGCAGTGTGACGTTATGAAGTACATAAAGGTGATCACTTATAACTTGTCTTTGTATGGTATAACTCGAAGCACTCTCCCAAACACAAAAAGACATTACACTTAGGGCAATAGTTCTGAGTTTTCTTGTCCTTTGTTTTGCCAGTCGTTAGCGATATTTTCAGGCTACAAACTGCACATCGCTGGCGCTTGGAGTGCTTGTAGGAGAAGTGCTCCCCAAGGAGGCAAATATCAGTGGAAACAGGCTCCCTGCCTTTGCTACGGAGGTAGGGAGGACAAGTTGGGGAGGAACGTAGAGTAAGTAATGGCTGAACTAGCTCTTGAACAAGTTTTATGCGAAATAACCTATGACTGTTTATGGTTGAGTCCGGAAAATTTGATTTGTATATAATCCAGGAATTCAGCACACAGATATCTACAAAACGCCAGAAAAGTTTTTTCTACCACTTGAGTGTGCGACGTGTGGTCAAAGAGTAGTAGCTCAAATGCTGATCAGTAAGGTCAACACCACCCATATTTTGATTATAATCAACAATCATGGATGGACAAGGAATGTTGATCTTTTCCTTTGACCCTTTTGGTCTTTCCATGACTTGATCTACAGCCTTCTTATGTAGAGTGCTGATCACGAACACTTCTTTCCTGTCCTTCCACCATACAGCTGTCAGTTGATTGGCGGTCGATGATGCAAATATGTACGAGCCTTGAGGCATGGATTTGTTGGGGGGAATTAGAGCACTGGGAAATCCCTTACGATTAGTACGTACTGTGCCTGTACAATATATTCCCTTCTGTAGTAAGTCAATAAACAAGGTTGGGCTAGAATAGAAGTTATCGACATAGAGGAGGTGGTTCTTCCCTTCATACCTCTGTAATAGATCCTTCACCACTCTGCTAGCAACACCTTTGCGTTCAGGATCATTTGCAGCACCAGTATATACTTGTAGAGCCAAAACATACCCAGACTTTGACTCAGAATTCTTGATCCCAAATTTCGTCGGCTTTTTCGGCATATACTGCAGAAACGCTACCCGACAGCGGGTTCCAACCATCATCTCATCGATGCTTAGTTGTTGGGTGGGTTGGTAGTACACTGGGAGAACACCAGCTAGATGATCTAGGAGTGGCCTGACCTTATAAGAGGATCGTAACCATCTTCCCCATATTTCTTCTGATTCGAAGAGTCGTTCAGGTGCAAATAACGAAGACTCTGGAGGAAACGATCACGCGAGAAAATGGATCGGAACCATGGTGTTGCTAATACTTCACTCTTGCTCCAATAATCTCTGATTTGAGGAAGTCGGAGAAGCCCCATTGCTAAATTTACTGCTATGAATGCCTGTAGCTCCTCAACACAAAATGGAAAATCAACCCCCTTTTGTTGTGCAAACAGCTTAGTTTGGACTCCAACACCATAGATGTTAGTATGAGTTGCAATACTTGCAAAGGTGTTTTGGCTTCCCTTGTTCGTTCAGTTGGCCCAAATTGCCCACTCCTAAATGGAGGAAGTTGAGAAGGTGGTTGTCTTCCAACTGAGGTTGCCATTTTATCAAAACTCCACTGAATTTCCTCCACCCTGTAAAGTCACAAGATAGTTCTGTGTAAGTTGGCTGGCTACAATCAAGTATCAAGTATGTAAACAATTACATGTACTTTAACGTACCTAACCTCCTGACCTTGAGCTGGACACCGTCTACCCCGACTGCCTCTCCCCCGACTGCCTCTCCCCCGACTGCCTCTCCCCCGATGGCCTCTCCCCCGACAGCCTCTCCCCCGACGGCCTCTACCTTCTTTGCTGGTTCCTGTAGTGCTCCTTCCTTGCGATTGTCCACTGGTGTGACTGCCCCTCCTTCCTCTACCCCTCTGAACTCTTCCTCGACCATGCTTTGTGGATCCATGACCATCATCATCATCACTATCTTCACTGGCCTCTCTCCTTCTCTTGATGGGCTGCACTTCATCCTCGGAACTCTCCTCAGTAGTAGTTCCGCAATCGACACCTCTACATTCACTCATGCTCATTTCTGACAATGCACTGCTGTCTTCACCTACAAGTACATTGTAACAACAAAATAGTACACATAAAATATATGTAACACAAATGTGTGCCATCCCACTAAGGATTGCTTACCCACCATGTTGGCAGGATACTGTAAACGATCCTTAGCCTTGGGGGATGAAGTTACACCCACACCTACACATGCACAATGCAGGGGGGGACTCCAATATACACCACAGTCACAGCTGCAACCGCGATCTTGATCCCGTATACTAAGGAAGGGGTGGAGTTGCTATGCATTCTTCCTTATATTATTGGGTAAAAGGGCAAATGTGCATGTAGTCACCGGTCAATGGCTGAAATACAGCACAGTCAACGGTCAAAGCCTTGAAAATCAGTGCAGTCAACGGTCAAACCGCTGAACAGAGCTGGTCAAATTTTTGACCTGTGGTCACAGCTGTGGCTAGAGAATAGTCCCCCCTTGCATGCAACGGATGAGAACACACACACACGCACACACAGAACACAACGGATGAGAACACACACACGCACACACAGAACACAACGGATGAGAATACACACACGCACACACAGAACACAACGGATGAGAATACACACACACGCACACACAGAACACAACGGATGAGAATACACACACACGCACACACAGAACACAACGGATGAGAACACACACACACACACACAGAACACAACGGATGAGAACACACACACGCACACACAGAACACAACGGATGAGAACACACACACGCACACACAGAACACAACGGATGAGAACACACACACACACACACACAGAACACAACGGATGAGAATACACACACACGCACACACAGAACACAACGGATGAGAACACACACGCACACACAGAACACAACGGATGAGAATACACACACACAGAACACACTCACCTTCTGACAGCTCATCGCTGTCAACAAGGTCCTTATCAAGTAGCAAAAGGGAAGTTCTTTGAGCTGGACTAACAGTTCTCGAAAGCCGATGTGGACTTGTTACGTACGCTTGTTCCAGGAACATCTGCCATCTTTCAGCATCTTCGTTGTCTGACGAATGAAAAGACTCCCCTTCACTGGTAGTAATTTCACAAAAGGAATCTTCTGCACTCGAGTGATCGCTCTCCTCATGTTCAGAGTCATCCCTTGCTGTTTCTGCTGTCACATCTGAAAAGGTAACTCGCTTCGCCATCTTTCCAATCAAGGCACGTGTAAGTACCTCTCATACGCATGCGCTGGTGTTATAGTGGGTGCGTGTTTGGCGGGAATTTGAATGTGTGATTATCCATGATGATCTTACCCATATTATAATTCACAAACAGCCCCAACTAGGAGTTTCATAAATGATTGTGGGCTACTTTGACCACTGTTAGGACACTATAACACCAGCGCATGCGTATGAGAGGTACTTACACGTGCCTTGATTGGAAAGATGATGAAGCGAGTTACCTTTTCAGATATATGTGACAGCAGAAACAGCTATGACATAATGGCTATGTCTGTATTAATTTTCTCTCTTGCGAAACCGCAGAGGGATGATGTAATCGCTTGCAGGATTTTCAAAAATGCAAGCTGATTGGTCAGTTCGAAACCAATTTAGTGCAGGTTCTGCTAGACCCTCCTCTCCCTTCCGCATTTTCATTTCCGGGGTGGAGAGGAGGGTAAGCAGCTGGTCTGGATAGTTGTGTCTTGGGGGGTATAAATGAATGTGTCCCAGGGGGGACTATGTTGCCAATTTGCTGTCCTGGGGGGGGGGGGGGGGGGGGACAACTATTTGATAGAATAGCCCAATTCTAACTTTGTATGTTCATGTATGCATGGTGATGTACTTCCTTGTGTAACATCTCCGTGCAGATGGTCAAAAGGTCGGCTGTGACTAGTGACCCAGAGTTGCAAGATTCTCCAGATGCACTGGAAGTTAAAGACAAGAGGAAAATGTGGACCCCCCTCCCACCACCCAATATGGGGCTGCTAACGAAACGAAACCCTGTCATTTTGTCACTGGAGCAGCTATGTGACCTTGCTAGTGAACCAGCAGACCCCACCAGCAGCACCACACCTCCATTGTCAACTATTGGAGGGGAGTACCTCAGCATGTGTGACAAAAGTGGCTGCCATAATATGCCACACCCCATCTCGTCTGAGGCTGTGGAAGCTTCAAAGATCTCTGACAACAACAGTGCTGATGCCTTGGAGGTGGAAGGATGGGATGAGTCTGATGTGGATCTGTTTGATGGTGAGGAGCTGGACGTGGTATGGCGCAACGTAGATCTCACTGTGGACTCCAGTGGTGACTCCTCTGATGGGCTCCCAGCTGTGAACCTTGGAGGGAACCAGGAACCCTCTGGGACCAGCAGGGATTGGCACAAGGCCTCGGACGAGCAATATAAACTGAAATCCCCCAACAGAACTCCTTCAAGTGGGAGTCACATGACTCTATCATCACTGGTAACTGGACATGACATTGTGCTGAAGCAAGAGGACCGGCCCACATTTGGTGGCAGAAAGTTTCCTCCTAAGACAACTGCTGGAAAGCATTCCTCCACAGGACCCAACCAGACTCTCACTGACCCCAGGCAGCAGCTAAAACTTTCCACATCAAGTGAGCCCCTTGGACAAGATTTCAAACCTGCTGGTGCAAAGAGGGCCTCCTATCCATCAAGGGGTAATAGCTCAAGGGGGAGGCACGATTCTGCACTGAGACCACCTCTGGTCACAGAAAACTGCCCAATGTGTGGGACAGCATTCCCACATGAGTGAGTTGCACATCAGCATACTTACTGTATGGCTACATTGGCTAGCAGTGGGCAGGTGCATGAGTACAAGTGGAAAAATGGGCTCGAGCACTCATGGGTGCATGGTGCCGTGGTGGATTTAGTTGGTAGCTACCCCGTTTGCATGTGCAAAGTCTTGTTTCTATACAACTTGACTACACCTTGTTTCTAATTAATGTTACTGCCACAACTTACGGTATCTCATTCTGCATGCTGGCATCGGCCATATCGCTGTATATATTAAAAATCGGTAGGCCTAGCTATTTCATCGTGCATGCTGTGCTAACAATCAGTGGTAGGCCTAACCGTCAAAGTAGCGCACAGGGTACGTGCTCTGCTGAGCACCTCTATTGTTCCCCTCCAGGTACAACCAGTTGGATGCTGACCATCACATTGCACTGTGTCTTGAAAGAGAACTGCTGCTGGAAGATGTGGTTATGCTGGACTAGACCAGATTTCATGTGAACAGTTCTGTGTGACTAGGTTGAGACAAGCAACATCATTTTTGTTTCACTAGTCAAACATCTGATTCAAAGAGAGGTTTCGATAACTACGCAGTTGCTGTACAAAACGGTAAAAGACCCAAGGGCGAGCTTAAACACAAATTGGCAGGTGCTCAAATGCTAAAATTATAATGTAACTGTATGGTGGTGGTTAGGTCTTCAAAAGGTGCATAGGTGATGGGGGGCCGGGAGGGATCATAGCTTTCTCTGTTAAGAGGATCGAGGGGCTATAGACGCTTCCTTAATTGGGACGTCCGAAGTGCTAGTCTCACCAGGCCAGCCTCTTGCCACACCCACTAGTTAGAGGCTATACTAACACCATACCAGATATGAACCCTACCCCGGGCCACATATATGGTCCACAATACAGAAATCATAGAAGAGTATAATTATTATGGGTACTATACAAACTCAAGTTCCATGGAGAACTGAAGTCCTACACATTCGCTATAGAAGTAGAGCATGCGATCAAAATATGTGCACGAAGCTGAACTTGACTGTTTTTCATCTTGTGTAAGGGAGTAGCTTGTCTGGGTATACACACCCACTTCTGCCCCCTCCTGCCATTCAGGTGCAGTGGCAGTTATGTTCTCCACTGTATGGATGGAGGCAAGAATACACCTGGTCCATACAGAACATCCAAACAAAGAATTATGCATACAGCCATGACAGGTCCATATCCTGGCTAGCCACACAGGGGGTCAGTTGAATGGTATCTCAACCAGGATGGTTCCTTCTAGGGCCCCACCACCTCCTCTAAGAATTTGAAAGTCAAAGTCATGTACATTTTTGTGTATATAGTGTAGCTACCAGGATAGGAATGTGGCAATTAATGAGACCTTGACTGGAAAACGTCAGATCCATTGACCTCCATGCCACGCATGTCCAAGTTTGTCATTAAAATACTGTGTCCACCCAGGACACAGCACAGGACTGTCCACTTTGTCCATAAGACAATATGGACATCCAATAACTTTCCCCAAGAGTGCATAAGTAGGTCGCCCGCCCGGAGTGGGCGATCTACTTATGCGCTCTTGCCTTCCCACCAGTCCTATATGGTAACTTGGAAGTCTGTGAGTGGGGTAGAACAGACAGTGGAATCCAGGGCAGCACTTGAGTGTGTGTGGGTGGTACTGTATTCCATTGGACAGTCTCACCTAGTAGCTGTCCTATAACTATGTGGCACAGTGGGGTATGACATACAGTGGAATCTAGGGCAGCACTTTAATGTGGGTGGTATTCCATTGGACAGTCCCACCTGTCCTATAACTGTGGTACAGTGGGGTAGGACGAAAGTGGGATCTAGGGCAGCACTTGAGTATGGGTGGTATTCCATTGGATAGTCCAACCTGTCCTACGTGGCACAGTGGGGTGTGACGTACAGTGGAATCTAGGGCAGCACTTTAATGTGGGTGGTATTCCATTGGACAGTCCAACCTGTCCTATAACTACGTGGTACAGTGGGGTAGGACAGACAGTGGGATCTAGGGAAGCACTTGAGTATGGGTGGTATTCCATTGGACAGTCCAACCTGTCCTACGTAGTACAGTGGGGTAGGACGGACAGTGGGATCTAGGGCAGCACTTGAATATGGGTGGTACATGTATTCCATTGGACAGTCCAACCTGCCCTACGTAGTACAGTGGGGTAGGACGGACAGTGGGATCTAGGGAAGCACTTGAGTATGAGTATGGGTGGTATTCTATTCGACAGTCCAACCTGTCCTACGTGGTACAGTGGGGTAGGACGTACAGTGGGATCTAGGGCAGCACTTGGGTATGGGTATATTCCATTGGACAGTCCTACCTGTCCTATGTGGTACAGTAGGATAGGACGGACAGTGGGATGTAGGGCAGCACTTGGGTATGGGAGGCACTGTAATCACAGGCTGGTTGGTACATGTATGTGGATGGAGGGTGGATGTTCATGACCACATGATCCTGGGGAGTAACACAGGCACTGTCTTGTCCCCTGGTGCAATGGTATCATGAATTTTGGATTATAAGCTCATACTCTTATGACTCTTGGTGGCAAGCATCCACGCACCGAATAGAGGGCGTGCACACGAGTAATAACAGAATGAAACATCACAAACGAACCTCTTTTGCGTCACTCTTTGCATTTAGCTTGGCATTTCATATGAGATTGACGATCCACCTCTCAGCATCATCTGCACTCAAGTTGAGGTTAGCGGCTAGCGTACTGCATGCCCATGGGAAGAGGGGGAAGGGATGGATAAGGACTGAGATGAGTCAACCAGGAGACTTAGGATAGGACCGGTGTTGGCTTAGTTTGACAGCTAGTCTAGCGGCCACCAGGAAGAAATCATTTTGTCCAAGTTAGTAACGGGGATAGTAACGTGTATGTCATCAAGAGATGTTCACAAATACTTAAGTTGGCCAATGCCCAGACAGAGCTCATCAGCTGCAGTCTGGTGAAGCTGCATTGAGCTGGCAAGCAAGCACACCACTACTACGTACATAGTGGATGGTGTGTTGCTGTAGTCTCGGAACCAGACCCCGCGAGAAGGGTCTGGTTCCGAGACTAAGGTAGTTGCCTTCCTCCTCCCTCTTACCTTCTCACACTCCAGTAGCTTCTGCTGTAGTCTCGCGGGCCAGCCTCTTGCCCGCGAGACTACTTCTGCTGTGTCAGGTCAAAGTAGTCCTAGTTGTCTTGAAACCTATTAAATGCCTGGTTTGGTTCCCAGCCCCTGGGAACGTGGCCTGGGAACCGGAACGAGGCAATAATTGAACCTTTGAACTTTGCATGGCATTTCATGGCAAGGAGGGCGTGGCAGTCCCGTGTCCGTACCGTCCGTACTGTATAAGGTCATGTCAAGAAGCAGTCGATACGCCGGCGCCTGTACAGTGTAGGGCGCGCAGCTGTACATGTGAGGTTGAGGGTAAGCGATATACGTAATCCAAAGGTAGTCTCGCGGGCTAGAGTGGGTATGGCGAGAAGCTGGCCTGCGAGACTAACTGGATGGGGCATGGATAATTTAGTAGGCTATATTATCCATGGATGGAGGTGTGGGGCCGGGGGTGCTGAAGGGGCTGAAATACACTGCTACCTTTGCCAGCTATCCTGGGCAGATATTAGTCTCGGAACCAGACCCTTCGCACGGGGGAGGAGGAAAGGGTCTGGGCACCATCTTACATTCGAGTTGTACGTCCCCAGGTCAGAATGTTGACCTTACGAATCAGAAGCGTTGATTGCGAATGACGTCAGGGAAATGATTTTTCTCCAGGCTTTCCGTGTCGCCAGCAACTAGACACAGCAAATCGCTGTGCCGTACCGCGTTACCCGCGAGTGTCTGACAAAAGTCAACGAGCAACGAGCAGGTCGACTGTGATCGTATGTGTGGTATCGCAGTTGATCGCCAATTACCGCGCATAATTACATTCCGTGAGGACAACTCGAATGTAGGCACGTGCCCAGACCCTTTCCTCCTCCCCCGCGCGAAGGGTCTGGTTCCGAGACTAGGATATATGGGAAAGTGTGGCAGCTTTCTGAAATTAAGTGGGCACCATGTTCACAGGATGTCCAGTCAGCTATAGCAGATTACATCCACTCTTCAGCGATTTGCAAATACTGTTGGTTCGACCATTCCATGAAATGAAGTCTGAAAACCTGACACATGGACTGCAAACAATAATGCACACTCACCTGCTGTAGCAGGGCACTAGTCTAGTAGGCTAGCCCCTTGAATTTTCCCCAGCATGGATCGACTCTTGTGATCGCACGGGGAAAAGGAGGGTCTAGAAACTTTGGACCACTTTGCTTGGGCAATACTCGAAATCTGGTAGAGCCAATCAGATTGCAGCTGTCACATGTGACTGTTCAAATCGCTCAGTACAAGTGTTGAGGACTGTCTGACGTTGCCTGCATTTACTGCTCTGCATGCACCACAGACACTATCTGCAAAACGGGGAACATGTATTGGGTCACATCCGGCAGCAGATAACATCCACCCTGGACTGATACGGTAGCAGATTCCACAGAATACTAATACTTCACACGTGCCACTCCATTTACTAGATGCTTAATCTTGGTCTGGTAAACGTAATTCCATGTAATTTCTGAGGATCCTTGCTGGGCAGAAAACATTTTTTTCAAGTGTGGGAGTGTGACATCAAATGATGAAACATGCACCAAAGTGTAAGCCTTGGAAGCTGTGAATATATGCACAATGAATGCATGCATATTTGGCTGCAGTTTAAATAAAGCAGGAAGCAGGAATACCCGATGCAGGATCGGTTTTTGGTGGATAGGTTAGGACACAATCTGACTGAATAGCTACCAGTTTGTGTGCATAATATTCTATGGAGTATGAGCTCAATTGTAATATGATTTTCTTCACTGACTGCAGTATAAGACAAAGCAGTAAAAGATGACTGGGGACAGCAGCAAAGATGGACTGATTCAAAATGAACATGGCACAACAACCTCAACTTCATCATCGGACCTCAAGCACGAACCAGAATGTAGATTGTATTTTGGTCGATACTACGTTCTAATGGTGCTGGCCTTTCTTGCCTTACAGCAGAACCTTGCTTGGATGACATTTGGAACCATACCAAATGAGTCGTATGAGCACTTTGGACTCTCGGATGATGAAATTACAATATTGTCAGGTGAGGATGGTATACGCCACAATTAGCTAAGCATAATGATTACTCACTACTGACCAAGCTGTATTAAACTGGTGAGTGTCATCTGTCTGCTGCTTTTCTGGTAAAATGATTGTAAGTAGCAAATTGCTGTGACATTCGATATCTACCTTAGGGAGGTGAACGCAGTCATTGTGTCATACAACTGCACATCTGTACTCATGGGAGGAGGGGTTGGAAATGTACAGTCCGCTGCGTCATAATGCAGCTACACTAATTAATAGAGTTGCATTCCAACTGGACTGAGCTAAACTAGTCCACATTAATTTTAATGAAGTTTGTTCATATGTAAATGTACATTGAAAATTTAATGTATCGTGTCTAGTGTAATGAAGCAACTTCATTTTACATTGTAATTGTAGTTTATTTCCATGTGATGCATGCACCCTCTTTAAGATACTAGCCGGTGAGTCGTTGCCTGCCTAGGCGCAGGTTTGGTAGTAAGTTAACAGTTCACAACAACTTGACCATTTACATTGAGTTGACCACTCTGTGTGAGCACATAGCATACACACACACTAAACAAAAATTAATTAGGACAATGCCTTAGGGTGTTAATTACAAAGGGGGATAACAGTTGAATTCCGACCCCTCCCCCTGAATAGAAACATGATACGTTACACACAATCCAATTTTATTTGTCATACTACAGCATATGGACCGATTGTCTACATCCCACTGGCATTCCCCTTCATGTGGTTCTTGCAGCGTTTTGGTCTCCGTGTAAGTGTTGTGTTGAGCACCTGGATAAATGCCATTGGTGTTGGCATTCGATGTTTTGTTCCAGATGGCCGGCAATGGATCTTTCTCCTCCACATTGGCCACATTCTGATTGCATCCGTGGGACCCACTGTGATGAGTTCACCGCCACAGCTAAGCTCAGTGTGGTTCCCTCCAAACCACAGGACATTTGCAACAGCCCTCACTACAATGTCTCAGAGCTTTGGGATCGCTCTAGGATTCATCATCGTTCCGTACCTCACACGACAGTACGACATCCACACCATGCTGTATGTCCAGGCAGAGATGGGACTCTTTGTAGCCCTCCTTGCTACCATCTACTTTCCTCCTCGCCCTCCCACTCCACCCAGTCTGTCGGCTGGAACAGAAAGGATCAACTTCATAGCCTCCTTGAAGGCACTTGTTTGTAACAGAGGATTTCTATTGCTGGCAATTAGTGGTGGACTTGTGAATGGAGCAAACATGTAAGCAACTTGGACTCTTGTATACTGCATCTGCATTCTCACCTAATATTGTTCACAGTACAACATGTACAGTACTGATTCTCAATACCTTTAATCACAGTAAGCCCCACCTTTGAGATGGGTGGGGCTTACTCCTTCCCTACCTCTATAGTGGAAGTTAGTCTCATGCTCAGCTGTCCATGCGTGCCCCACAGAGAACGTCTGGTGGTTTGAGTGAGATCATTCGAGTCTTGTCACTACGTTCACCTTTCTCATCTAGGATGGCCAATGAATCGTAGAGTGCACGTGTATGTGTTATGTCACCGAATGAACGAGGAGTCAGAAACAGCTTAGTAAACAGCTTGTAGCTATAGGGAAGACTTACCTCATAGTTGGTTCATGACCCCCTTCTAAATTTGAACATCTTTCAGCCTTCTCCAACAATGGTTTTATGGCAATACCAGACTTAGACGGTATAGTCCCCATGGCCTTTATTAGCACCCGGGGGTTAGTGACTGCTTGAAAGTAAATACAACAGAAAGGAACTTCTTTATTCTTAGTGCAATCAGCGATTGCAATTACGTACACCTTCGCTGGACACACCTCTGGGACAAGAAATGTAACTCAATCCACCAGACATTCTCCACCGGTGGGTGTAGACGTCTGAGCACTAGGTGCACGGAATTTACGTATCTGAATTCTACATGATGTTGAATGGCCTACACATGAAAACTGTCTGTTTATATCCAATGACCGTAGCCATTGTACAACCTTAACATTTTTGTTTATTATCCCTTCATTTTACTAGGGGCTTTTCATCTGTCCTGAGCATCATCATAAACCCATCATCAGGTTTCAATGACCTGGTGACGGTCAATTCAATCAGTGAGTTTTTCCGTAGCAATGCGTGGCTCGGGGCGCTCAGTTCTCTTGCTGGTGCGGTAGGTGGGCAATTGACTGGATTGCTGGCTGACAGGTGTGATTATAGAAAGGTCATAAGTGATTAGGGTGTACCAACACCGTTCATAGTGGTGTGTAGGCAGACTGTTTACATTGGATTAATGTAGGAGTGATGATAGTGATTTTGAGTAGCCTTGGATGTTCCGAATGCAGCTATATAAGCTATCAACTTTGTTTGGAGATATGAGTTTTGCCAAATTCTTGTTTTTGGTGCATGAATGTCAACTTAAATTAGAGAGAGGCAATTTTATTCTTCTCAGGCTTCAGAGACGATTCAAGATAATCTTGCTCATGCTGCTGACACTGGCTACACTTCTTTGTGTGTGGTTTTCCCTCTCCATCTATGGGTATACAAGCAACAGTCCTATCAACATCTTCATCACTCTCTGCCTGGTGTACTTTTTCTCATTGGCCACTACTCCGATCTACCTCGAAGCAGCTGTGGAGGCCACATATCCAGTGCCTGAAGGTAAAAGCATAGTAGTAAAAGATTATAATTATGACGGGATATATGATTTGTATACCCAGCTAGTATGCCCATTTATAAGTTATTGTTCTCAAATTGGAAATTGGAATACTCTCTTCTAATTGGTTGTGTATGAAAATGATCCGACTATAGCTAGTCAGATGTCCACATTCAGCACATATACGTAAGAAGCATGAATTAAGCGTAACCCCACCCTGATTGATAAGCCTATTACTATCTTGTAGTACAATTATGTGTGCATATATCTGTGGCATTATGAGTATATACTTCTTCCACTGCATGGACATGCGTTATGGCCATCTCGGTACATATGGGTTGCCATGTGACCTTGACTGGAATGGTATATTTAATTCGTACATTGTGAATAGTCGATCAGTCTTGCAAGTTCCTGATAGCTAATCTTGGAGCAGAAACAATGTATAGGTGCAGTACTGACTAACAACTGAAATGTCAGGAGTGAGCGCCATCAGTGATATCTACGTATAAAGTCGCTAAAACATGATGAGGAGGGCTACCAACAGAGCAAGAGAGTTCCTCAAGGAATATCCAATTTCAGACTGGGATAGAGCTGCTTGAAATTCCTCTACTGCATGCATGACCTGTCAAAGCTTGTCTGTTATCCATGCAGTCTCTCTTTGCTGCAGGTTCAAGTGGTGGCTTTCTTACAGTACTGTCAAATGTTGCAACAGTAATACTGCAGGTTTGTATTGTACATAATCATAACATTGGTCTCATTCTCTATAATAGAATTATGGGTACCTCCTAATGACTAGATCAGAGGATCTCAATAAGACAGTGGATCAGTAGCTTATGCTTTGTTTCGCACTTGTGTTTGGTCATGTAACACATATCGTTTGAGCTACATGTATCACCGCTTGATCGCTTTATGCAAACAGTACTAGAGATGTCTCTCATTAATATTCATTTTCTACAGGTCATAGGTCTGCTACATATACTCTCCAACCAACACCCAGAAAGAGCAAGAGCCATGGTGTGGGTTCTAACTGGACTGACAGCACTTGCTGGGTATGTTACGTGTGCCATGCACAGTGTGGTTTAGAAGTCCACAATACTTCAGGATATGTGGCATGACTGGCCCGGCATCGTTGGTTTATAGGTGTACAGTGTGAATGTGTTTCCTCTTCTTTGGGTGACTGTATCAATCCCTTTCTGTATCATTCCACAGCCTTGCACTCCTGCTGTTTAGGCAGGAGTATAGAAGACTGAATCTTGACCGCCAACGGTAGAACAGCCTTATTATTTTATATTATTTTTACAGCTGTAAACTTGCTACGCTATATCTTTTTTATGGATGTGAGTGCTATATTATAGTAACTCTTATTTATTGTATGAAGCTGTATAATATATACAAACACCTGATTATTCTCTCAATGTGAGAGGTTTCACTGTATAGTACTAGCGCTAGGCAAGTAAAGCACTCGGCTTTGCTTCATGTTATTTTGCACTCAAGGAGCTCTCTTAGCTGTTTAGAGCTTGAGACCTGGGGATCGATGTTCAAGTTGCCTATAAGGTCGACCTCTAAACAGCTAAGAGACCTGAATAACCATGCAGCCATGATTCAGAATTACATCATGAATTTTGATGACAAGATATTCTTTTGGTATTAATATAATATGCATCTTACGTATTGCTCTCCTGGGTGGATGGGCTTCTTCAACATCAATATTAATGTTCTGCTGTATGGAGAACATTCCCAGGCTCACTTAACACTTCCACAAACTGATGGCAGCTACTGAGGCTCACAGAACGCATATCACTATGCGTGAACTCCACCTCAAGGCTCGTCGTTCCTGCATGCATGCATAGATGATATACTTCCAGGTGCTGCAGGCTAGCTACAACTATGAGCCCCACCTCCCCAAAAGTGAGGCTCGAGGCTAGCTATTACGCCTAGTTTATGAGCCCCACCTCCTAATATATATGAGGCCCGTTCCCAGGCCATACAACTGCATGGAACCAGAACTCGGAACTAATATTATAATTATACATGAGAAGAGAAGCTTGTTCGAAAAGCGTGATTCGTAGATCCTCTCATGCTACTGGCCTCCTGGACCCGGTGAGTTGTTTGCTTTCCAGGTTCAGGTGGGTACCAGATCCCCCCCTCCACTTATTAGATCTAGACCTGGAAATTGATGATGGTCAATGCTGAAAGGAGCAGCTCTTTGACTGAAAGGGCTTGCATCTAAATACAGTACATTCATAGAAGTTAGCTTAAGCATAAGCAAGAGCGGTGTCCCAATGGGAAGAGGGGTGCACTACTAGTCTCGGAACCAGACCCTTTGCACGGGGAGGAGGAAGGGTCTGGGCCGGCCGCACATGTCTACAGTTGAGTTGTCCTCATGGAATGCAATAATATATGTGTGGTAATTAATGATCAGCTGCAATACCACGCGTACAATCACAGTCAACCTGCTCGTTGCTCTCCTTGACTTTTTCAGACACTCACGGGTAACGCCGTACAGCACAGCGATTGGCGACACTGAAAGCCTGGAGAAAAATCATTTCCTTGATGTCATTCGCAATCAACGCTTCTGATTCGTTAGGTCAACATTCCGACCTGGGGACAACTCGATTGTAGGTTGGTGCCCAGACCCTTCCTCCTCCCCGTGCGAAGGGTCTGGTTCCAAGACTGACTGGTGCACTACCTGTGAAGCAGCAGCTGGGGATTTTAATGTTAGCCTGGGTAGTTCACGCTAGACCTGTGCATGGAAAAGGAAGTTCTGGTCACTTCTGCTGAATGTTGGTAGCATGAATGACTGTCAATGGCGCATTGTGTTCCAAACTGACGTCACTGCTTGCAATGACCTCAGCCAGGAGCTTATGAGGGAGAGGAGCGTGCAACTGGATTTTAGCAGAGCATATGCCATGCTGTGAACATTTCTCACCTATGACCTTGACATGTCAGATCACTCCTTATAGCTAGAAAATGGGCGGAAACCTAGGTTGGTGGTACCAAATCACCTCGGACAATCTCTGTAGTCAGCTTCTCATGTTCAACATCAATTTGTCTCCACTACACACAAATTCCATATCCTCCCTCATCAGCCTCCTTAGCCACGTTCCCAGGTCGCGTGGGAGGAGAGAAAGCGCTTTCTCTCCTCCCACGTACGTGGCCTAGGAATGAGGCTACAGCCTCCTCACCTTGGCTTTCTTGTGGGCTTCTTCCTGGACTTGCTGGCGCCTTTGCCTTCTCCCTAGGCCTAAGATTTGAGGCATGGCTCATGCTCTTTCCAGCTCAACTACTGATCATTCATAACATCACGCATGACCCTATGGTCAATTAACCCAGTAGCTTGGAAGTTTATGATTTCATTCTGATGTCACGGTTGCAATATTAGTACACGTGATATGGGAGTTGAATGCTCCACTTGTCTTTGGTGGCTCATAAGCTCCTGCCTTGAGAATTCTGCTCTTACATGCAGAAAGGGGAGGTGGGCGGGTAGCAAGGCGACAAGCACATGGTGTGTTTATACTTTTGCATGGTTTCTTTTAGGGGGGGGGGCATTCACCCCCCTTGAATGATACCCAAGAAGTATTATGTATGCAAAGCTATTCATGCCTCCCCCCCTTACTTCGCCGCGCTACGATTCCGCCCCCCGTTGAACGATTTTCTAAAAGAAACACTGTCTTGGCTATGCTGGTAGAAAGCCTTTGCTCAGACAGCACAGTTCACCATTTCTTGTTACGGAAGCAAATCCAAGGAGGTCTCAGTTTCCTTTTTCAAAGCTGCGGAGCTACATGTATGTATGGGTGTACCACAATGCAATACCGTCTGGCTATGCCACCAGACATTAATGGGGCATTCACCAGATATATAAGGCTGCACTCATTCCTGGAGTAATCAATCTTAGGGTGGGTAATGTTCCATATAGTCTCTTGAAAATATGCCCTTGCGCGGTGAACTTTAGTGGCTGCTCAAAGAGAGGGGTGGGCGTATTTTTGCAAACCTCCGCTCTCGAAAATAGTCCACCCATTTCAAAAGTAGGCCCACCCGAGTACAAGATGTGTAATCAAATAACATGCAAATATACGAGTGCCATACTGCAACAGTCATGAGCATTCTAGCAAGACTTTACTACTACTACTCCTGGAGTTTCTTAGTGAGCAGGAACAATCTCTTTGTGTGAGTAGCTGCAGGAAAAGCAAACAAGACACCACAGGAGTGCTTGAATGACGTGGAGCGCACAGACCATCTTTGGGGCTTGCCAGTTGGTGCTGCTTCTGGTATAAGTATAGATCTACTACGTTGACGCGGAGGTTATGCGATTTATCCTCCGCGGGAAAGTTTGGCTGAGGCGAAGCCGAGGCTAAACTTTCCCAAGGAGGATAAACCGCATAACCTCCGAGTCAACGTAGTAGATCCGGCTTCTAGCACAGACATAACCTCCAATTGAAGTTAGTAGCTGGATCCGGCTGCTAGACAGCTACAACTCCTTTGATGTACCGCGGAGGATAAATCGGTTATCCTCCGCTATGACGTCATAGTGGAGGATAACCGATGTATCCTCGACGGTACATCAAAGGAACGCCCACGCACTGTGGTAGAATTGGGACTTAGGTTCTGCGTGAGCAGAGAGGGTGGAGAGGTAGCCTCGTTCCCAGGCCTCCGCCCAGATTTTATCTTGCAGCCGTGGAGAAAATCTGGGCGGAGGCCTGGGAACGAGGCTAGTGGAGAGGTGGGTGGGTGCAACAGCATGGCCATATACATGTATCTGGACCTGACTGGTTAGAAAGCTACTGCACCTTGACTAGGAGTGCATAAGTAGACTGCTATCCTTGGGGGCATGGTTACACCGCCAGATCCAGATGTGACATTAATTTATGAAGCTGACAATGGATGCATCTGCCTTAAAAGGATTGGAATCAATGATCGACCTCCAAAGAATAGAAATTAAGTCAAGTCCTTCCCAGTCTCATCCATCCTTACCAATCACATTCCACACCTTGGAATGCCATTAATTTGTTGTGTACCAGTACGTATGTATGGACAATAAGTTGATCCACCGACCTCCTGTACTTTCTTTTGATCATATTCAGGTGATCAGTAGCCATCTTCCTGAGGATGGGGACGGTAGGAAGAGCGGTAGCCATCGGTACTGGTGTGTTCTTGGGGGGAGGGATTGGCTTCTATCTGAAAGAGACCTACTATGTCCGCATAAAGGAAAAGAAATGTGCAGAGCTGGAGGCTAAGTTGCAGGAACTGATCAGGACTAGGAAGAGGAAGGAAGAACTTTTACGGACTAGGAAGATTGGGGGTGATGGGGAACATTAGTTTTGCAGTATAGTTTCAATTCCTGTTATGAGCACTTCAGAATTCAGCACATCCATCAGCTAGACAGTCATAATTATTATCTCCAACTATACTATTATATAGGGTACACATAACAGATTGATTGTTCCCATCATTACACTATAGCTGGCTCACTCTCAGGCAGCATGGGAGTCCGTGTGGCCTATATTTAAAGCTCATGTAACCTCTCTGGTATCATAGATTGCATGGGTGCATGGAGTGTTTTGTATACAGTCCTGTATAGCCGTACACCATGACTTGTTAGCCTTGTTCCCAGGCCCCGCCCAGCTTTTCGTCACTTGCAGTACGTTCTTTCGTGCAACCGAAAGCGGCGCGCGGGCCTGGGAACGAGGCTAATGACTTGTAGTCCTCATAACATGATTGATGTACAACAGTGACTGATAGCGATCTTCTGCTACATATTTTTTTTATGGATGCACAATCATGATTATCCATGGTTGCATATCATGATCACATGCACTGAAATGCGATCCATCACTAATCCTGCATTTGATCAAGCATTAACTATACATGTACACTGAAAGAGTATGATTATGACCTGCATTGATGTAAGGTGAGCCAAGAGATCAACAGCACAGTGAGAGGAGGAGTACAGATCAGTGTCTGGAATTAGAGTGAGAGATTAATAGGCATGTCGTGATTTTTTTCTTCTGGCATAATGAGTGGCTAATCTGTGAAGTCTGGAATGTCCGGCATTTCCACTGGGGGAAGACTGTCCACTATAGTGCTTCCAAAGTCATCTTGAATGTCATGGCTATAGCCTGGTGTAGAGAAGAATGCAGTCAGCCACAGGAATTGAAATTCAGATACAATAATTATTCTCTAGGTACATGTACAGCTACAGCTGTTTGCTAGATAAAGAAACCTCAGGTCATTAGCCTAGCTCCTACGCACAAGCTTTGTCTCCATGCTCAAGCCACAATGGCAACAAGAAGGACCTAGTGACACCTGTAAAGTCAACAGCTTGATTTTGGGTAGGCTCTTACTGTGAGGGAGGCATTGGGCCACTACTACCACTTAGTGTGAGTTTGTACATGTACATGTAATAGGGGGAGGTTTTTATGCTGTTTCTGCCAGATTCATGACGTACTGAAGAGTGAGGCCACTGTGCTCCAGGTATATATTCTGGCATCTTTTTTTAGCAGCAAACCACAGCTGGTGTGGACAGTGGTGGATGCTAACCAAACAACGCAAAGTGCAAAACAGCAGCATGGGCACTCTTTTGTGAGACTACACAGTATTATGGGGTAATATGGGCTACATTTGTATCTACAGCATCTGCCAATATTGGTATGGGCCCAGAAATGAAGAAAGAGGTAGACACTACCTCTGTATGTATGTGTACAAATATGGAGTGCCAAAATTGGAACACCAGTACAAAAATTTGTGATGAGGTCGCTCAGAAATGTTATGAGGCCACTCAGGAATAATATTATGATGTCACTTAAAAATATTATGAGGTCGCTCAGAATGATGTGAGGTAGCTCAAAAGTGCTATGAGGTTGCTCAAAATGTTGGTGGTCGCTTATAATTGTTATGAGGTCGCTCGACCGCATTCCAGCAAAGTCAACTAGCCTCAAGATGAGAGCGTGCGAGGGTCTGGCTGCGCCAGACTAGACAAAGAGCCGCGTACGGGTTACAGTTTGCTACTGCGCATGCGCGGTGTGCGCTTGCGGTTTGTAGTTAACAGTGGAATGTGTGTGCGAATTTGGCGTCAACGTTTTATCGCTGAAGTAACATCTAACCGTATATTAGACTGGATTTCAATTCTACGAAGAAAGGGGCAGGGCGGCTCGAAAGGTTTACCGAGATAAACATCCTGTTTGTGAGATATTGTGTTGTACTTGCCCGATCAGGCGAAAAGCGAATGGCTTTATGGTATGAACACAGCGAAGTGACAGCAGCGAAGTGAACCGGCTCCGAGCCGCCCGCCAGTCGGTTGAAAACTTCCCATGGATGCTTCCAAGCTGGCCTGTTAGCCCTTTCTGATTGCAAAATCTGATGCCAAAATTCGCCAACTCGACTTTGAACTTTGATGCCACTGCCCATGTTGGCATGTTGTACTCAGGCGCTAAGATCATACCAGCTAGAAGGTACTCATATTGCTGTTACTGTCGATTACACTTCGCTTCGAACATGCGTATTGCGTGCCAAGTTTAGCGGCAAGAACTTCCTGTGAGTGGAGCTTTACGGAAATCGCACGGCCCGCAATACGCTGGAGTCCGGAAGCTACGGGCACTTTGCGTGAGTGTCATATTTGTAGAACACAGTTTCCGTAAAAATCCACGGAATTACACATGTTCGAAGCGAAGTGAAATCGACAGTATACGTCGTTTTTGTTGCGTGTCTCTAGCTAGTTCCTGCGCGGAGGGACAACGGTAACTTGTACGTTATGTATATTAATGAGCAAACTGTAGCCTGTAACTGTAAGGCTCTTTTTAGTATGGTGAAGCCAGAATACTATATGGTCAGAGCAAGCGTAGATAATGAGCCGCATATGGTTCTATTGTCTATGGTAAGAGCAAGCACAAATAATAGTACATGCCGAGCTTATTACAAGATTAGCAGCACAGATGCAAGTTGCAGAACAACCAAAATTATACAGTAGTGCAACTACATGTAGCTACATCACGCACAAAAAACCTAGCTTACACAATGCATCCCAATGGAGTCATTATCTCACAAACCCAAACTTTGCACTCTCGGAGATTGAAAATACCAATAAAAATTAGTAGCTGACCAACCTCATGACATCATGAGATGTACACGTACATTGTACATGTAGTACTAATTAAGCAATCCCATGAGTCCATGACTGGACGACCATGGCATTACTAAGCAACCTCGGCAATGACCAATGTGACCTCATAACACTTTTGAGCGACCTCATATCATTTCTGAGCAACCTCATAACATCTCTGAGTGACCTCATGTTCAGGCGTTCCCAATTTTGGCACAAAATGCTTATATATAAACTACATACATGTATATAATGATACCTTTCACATGTTGTAGTGAAATTTTTGGTCTGACATCGGACTCCATTGAAAGGGAGGCCATCAGATCTGGGAGCGGTAAATCATCTAGTAGGGGGAGGGGAGTTGCCAACAGGGAACTGGCAAGGCTCTTGAAGTAGGAGGGAGCCACAAATGGAGGATCGGAGATGTCTAATGGAAAGAGAAAAATACCATGTTTCACCATCATCACATTCAAAGGGATTGTCTAGCATAACCATGGACGGTCCCATGGGTCTTTAGGACATCCTACCAGTCCCACACATCCTCGTGTACACGTACTCCTGTGGGATCCCAGTGTCCCACTAGAATGAGAGGGGGCCACCAGGGACATCCCACACCATCGGCCTCCTACGCCCCCCCCCCCCGAGGTTTTGGTCCCACCATCCCGTCCCAGAGACCCACTAGGATGAGAGGGGACGACCCGTAACACCCCACCCACTACAAGGATGAGAGGGGATGACCCAGGACATTCCACAACATCCTCCTCCAGAGGCTTTGGTCCCACCATCCCACTAGGATAAAATGGGACCTGCCCAGGACAATTCCACAACATCCCCTCCAGAAGCATTAAAAACCCCAGAGAAGAAAAGTGGCTAGTACATGTGGCCTTAATCCTGGCACAATGTATTTCACCACACCAGTCTTTAAAAGTTTGGGAAGGCCTGGCAGATCTGGTCACATGTCGTCAGGTAGACAGAGGTTATATACACACAAGGGGGGCAGTGCTGGGTGTGCTTACATCTGTACATTGTACATGTACTGAATTCATGTACTCTTTTCCATTGGGTTTTCAGTCTCCAAACTTCACACCAGTACCACTAGTACTACATGTACCGGGGTAAGTATGGGTTATACAATGTATCCCTGGCCAGTGGGATATACATGTAAGACCCGCGGGAAAGGTCAGTGCTTGAGTGGAGCTGAGGAAGTGCCTTGGGGTTTGCCCTCGGCACTTTGTTGCCTCCACTCAAGCACTGACCTTTCCCAAGGGATGTAATGGGTCTTACACTCTACGTACATCCCGCTGATCAGGGATACAACTATGCTTAGGCTATTCAAAGTTGAGCACACAGTGTAGACATTGAAACTGTGGTGTAGGCACTCGCCGATCAGTGGCAGAGGCATCCGCGATACTTGACTGAGGCAGCGGTAAAGGCACAAGTCCTTGGCTAGACTAACAAAGCTACAGTAGCTCTTCGTTTCTCATGCATGCGATCACTTACAGTATGCACGCGCAGCCGGCTGCGGGATATACATTGTACTTGTACAAGCCATCAAATACTGTAAACAACCTGATAGGTTAGAATAGCCTAAGTATAATGTGATTGAACCTTGAAAAACTTGGCAATGAGAGCTTATGTTATTCTGCAACATTCGCGTACATCTACAGTCATGCATAATATTGTGCACAATTATACTAGCTGTGGCACGATCCAATCGAACGCTAATCATTCAATGTGCACATGGAACCTGCCCTACCTCCTTCCTACAATGTGGCAACTACGTACAGTGTAGTACGTACTGGTTAGCAAGTGCCTCCATGCATTCTCTATAGGACTTGAAGTTACTCTGTATCTGCACCAACCTCTGGAGTCTAACAAAAGCCCACCTCATACAATACATGTACATGCACAGTTACACGTATACATACAAGCTCACCTTTATCACCTTTGACTGGCATGAGTTCGATATCTGGGAACTCCTCTGGTGCAGCAGCAACCACCTTTTGTTGTTGTTGAACTTGAGCAACAGACACTCCGCTCCTCTTTCTCACAGTAGACTCCCTGCCAGCTTTAACAGTTTTTGATGGCTTCGTTGGCCCCTTGGGTTTCTGAACCGATAGGGTTTGGCTCTCCTGTTTCAGAACAGTGGAAGGCGTCTTCTTTGCATTATTGCTGAGGTCTCCAAGGGCCCTCCTGGGGGTGGTGGTCGGCTGAGAGGTGAAGATCTTCCCAGGATGTACATGCCCAGGGTTCACTAATGAAAGTGGGATGGTACATTCACAATTCATGATTGTGCGCTGTATTTCACCAAGCAAGGGCTTCTTGCAGGCTTTATCTTATAGCTACACGGGCAATTTGGGACAAAGCTTTCATACAAAAAATGTCAGGGGGAGGTCACACCAATAGCTTTGAACAGCTCTTTCCTATTTTTGTGGTCTGTTGACCGTGCTGATTTTGCCCATTGCCCTTGGACCATGCATATGTACAGGTGTATGTAGCCACATGTAGATTGAATCACTCCGCACTGCGACTCTACCATTGATCGTTCACAGCACTTTTTGAGCTGCTTTGACTATTGACACTATGGTCACAGCTTCATGTGGCTATAGAGCAGCTGCCAAAACCATGTGACAGAGTACATATGTACATCCGCATGGCAAAACAACATGGAGTGCAATGGCAGCTGAACAGAAACTGTTAGCTCACTTGTACTCCAGGTCGTGTAGCTGCTCGATCTAATCGGCATGGTAAATGCGCTACAGCGACAGTTGACACAGTAGTACATGTACTTTGTAAGTTCCGAGCTGCTTGTGCTTCTAAGATCACTGTAGAAATTACAACTTTTTTGCCATGCAGTCTTATGAAAGAAACTGAATACAACGGAGGGTGTTTTGGTTGTTTTTGTGGCCGGTAACGTCAAACACAGCCGCTCCAGGGTCTATGGGAGTGACCTGGCCTTGAACACACAATTCCAAGGGTTAGCCAAGCCTCTATACAAGCTAGACTGTTAGGTCCTAGCCACAAGCCACTACCCAGTGAAAGTAGGGTGTGCTTTAATTAGAATTGTAGTTTGAATGTCACTATCCTGGTCTTGAAATGCTTGTATCCAATACAAGCATTTCAAGACCAGGGCCGGAATTAAATATAGCTGTGTAGCATGATGAAGTACTGAAGACAAGAAAGACAGTCCCTCACCTGAGCCAGAAACCTGCTTTTTTGCTGTGTGAGATAGAGCGGGTTTGGACGCTTTTCGCCCACCAACTCTGTTCTCCTCTGTCGCCTTTGAGCGGGGAAAGCTTCTAGCGACAGCCGTCGACATGTTGACTGGGGGATCAAGAGAAGAGTACTTGAACGACACTCAAATCTAGAAAGTGTCACCTGAGTTTTGCTTTCGCGGGACAACCCTTCGAATTGACCAATAAATTGCCAATAATGGTAATCTCCATGGACAACCGATTGCACATGCGCAATGGAAACGTAATGAACACGCACGATTCCAATTAGAGCCTACTATCCTGACATTTCTCGTTTTCCTAGAAGAATGAGTACCAAGGCGCACCCTCCAGAACTCAAGAAGTGAGTAGATTACATGTATAAGGGTATTTGTGATGTTAGAAACCCTGTAGTCTCTGGGAATTCCAACAGGTTGGAGACCCACATAATTCTTCTCAAGACTCCCTGAAGGGGTTCCCCACTGAAGCATGTGAAGACTGTCTTTTTGGTCCCTGCCATGGAGTATAATTATGGCCTAATCTTAACCCATTGACCTCCTGTTGGAGGTGGACCATCCAGGGATACACAAAACACGTGGGAGTAACTCCCTTGTAGCCAGCGTTCAAACCTGATGATTGCTAGTGTCCTAAGGGAAGGAGTCTAGGACACGGCCAGAGAGCAGTTTGTTGCCCTGCACTGAGGAGTGCATACCATTCATAGTGCAGCATTCAGACATGCTACCTGAAGTGTACCTGTATGTAACTAATGAACGTTTGAGTGTAAGTGGCAATTACACTTGAAGTGTACATGTAAATGTAAGAAGTGAACTGTTCAACCGCTCGACTAATGTGCTGGAACACTTAGTTAGCCTGATGAAGGTCCACACCAGACAGAAATGTTGCTAGTATTGCTGTTTAATAAATATTGTTTCTTTTAATAATTGCCTTAACACAGTAAGGATCGAAGTTGTGAGCGCAGCAAGTCTTACTTTTCATGACTGTTCATTGCTGGATTACATGTATATAAGTAATTAAGCGACAAACCAACCGCTCTATGGCCATGTCCCGGACCCTTTCCCTTGCATGGTGTAGAATGCAGTCATGCCACCTTAGACTAACATACATGTGCAATGGAGTATAGTGTAGCTATGAATTGTACATGTACATTGTACACTGTACTTATTTATGGCAATCTTGCTTTTTCCTCAGGTATATGGACAAGAGGCTTCAATGTAAGTGAACTGTGATTACAGCTACAAATGTACAATGTGTGTTACATGTACATTAAACATTGCAGTGATCTACATAATCTTTTTTGTATGGGGGATAGAAGTCAGCCGTCAAAGGTAATCAAATGGGATTACAATGTACTATCTCGGTTAAAACTCTTTAGGGCCCAATTTCTTTCTCTAGGTCATTTTCAGTCAATAGAACACTTAAACATACCCTAATTTCTGTTCCCTGGTGTTGCTGGGCTTGAAACTGCCCACACAGGTAATTTCAGCTATACTAAACGTATACGTGACTTAACCACGCCCACCAATTAACAGACTTGCAATCAAGTCTCCCGAGAAATGGCAACCTGCTGTAGATGAAAAACGGGTCATGTACACTATGCTTGAAATGGAGGCCCTACAAAGCCAGACGGCTACTTTCTGACCCCATTTATGCCAAAAACGATGGAAATGGCCCTCCCATTGCTGACCAAGACCTTTCTACCGTGGAGCCCAGACACGGCCATGCTGTTTGCACCCTCCGGGTGCATCCACCCACCTCCCCCTGTCCGCCCTTTCTGCTGTCGCAGAACCTATCTTCCAAGGACATTGCCGGAAGTCACATGATGAAGCTGAAACAGTATTATGACGACATTTGGCGCTATGGCCCTAAAGGGCTAATCACTCTAGATTATTTGTTCGTTGTATTGGAGCTGGTTGGCAAGTTTGCTGTTGCTGCATCTGAATGGCTGCATTCACTCAGAATTGTTCAACTGTTGGACTCTTGTTTCCTTAATAACGCTGCTTGCTGAAGTACCTTTCAACTGGGTCTTAACTGAAAACTTCGCCCAACAGTTACTTATGAACCTGACAGTGTATGGATGCTGGTTGTCCTTCTCACGCATTTATTGACTTATGAAAGTAATTTGTGATGATACAATTAGGATGATGTAACCGTTAATGTGGGGCAGCAGACAGTTCGGCTCCCGGACCATGGTTTGCTACATAATGGTGGTAGATTGTTGCATGCTTGTGCAAGAAGTTCCGAAATGTTTCCTGGAAAACCTGCAAGTGCGTTGTAGCTTCAGGTGTGAAAAGGGGTGCGGTTGTGTGAAAGATATCCACTTCCGCAAAAGAAGTGAGATAAGAAGATACCTGGCAAGACCAGTCTGGAGACCCTACCATAGGGTACCGGGTTGAAGGGGCAATCAAGATCGGCCTTGATTCACCTGTAGAAGAGAGTGACGAAGAAAATGATGAGACAGCACCAGATAGTTATGAGAGAATAATACAGTCATATTATAGATGCAAACTTCACTGAGCTGCCCCCACCCACCTGAAACGCATACACCAGTATATTACATCTGGAAGACTGCACAAAGAGCGCATCACGGCATCAAAACCGTTTGAGAAGGGTACAGGCTCTTCAGTTCTAAGGAAGTACAGTGGCCAAGGATCACCTTTGTCGCATTCAGATCATCCGGCGCCTGGCTGCACCAGAAATATCCCTGTGGTAGCTTTCGAAATTGTTCCGCAGCCAGCCAGCATGTACCCCTCTACTGGAATAATCTTTGCATAGCGTTTGCCTGGTTGACGTCTTTTTCTGCTTGGAGCTTTTGTTGTGTTGGCTTTGTGGTGATGGTGTCATTTTGACTACTGTCTGATACAGCGTATGCTATCGTACGAGTACGCTTACGCAGGCTGGCTGGTTGAATAGATGTGAAGGATGAGTCGTAAAATGTTTGGAGTGATGGACAGCCGAGTCTTAGCACGGGTAACCTTGCTCTTGGCCTGCCAGAGCTTTAGTCCCCTCAGCGTATACTCGAGGAGGGGCCACGATGCGGCGAATGGATCACCCATCCCCCCAAGGATCTGTAGGTGCTGAATAGCAGACAAATACCCCTTGATAGAGGTATGTTGTAGCCCCTCTTCCGCCAAGTGAGCCACAAATGAACACAGCTGGTCTTCTGCTAATGGGAATGGGGACAGGCTTGAGCGTTGACAAAAAAAAACAAGATATCGCTTCTGACCAGATGCATATGTCCTCTTTGTCAACGGTGCTAAGGAGTTTTGAGCAAGGTCTCTAGCCACGCGCTCCAAATGTCTGAAATCCAGGGGTCCCTTACAGATAGCCGTCTCACTAGCTCCACTGGTACTGGGGATGGCTCGGTCCGGGCCTCCATCTTTCGGGGGTGATTTGCTGCTGCCCTCTCCCGCTCCCTCCGGAGCCACCTTGGCCAGTATCTTTCTCATAAGGCGTTCCTCCAAAGCTGCGAGCTCCTCATTGGGAACCACTACCGGGATGACTGGCGTCTCTTCCGACATTTCGCTGAGATGTTAACACTTGCCTAACAGTTGAGCCAAACAACACGCAAATACGCCGCTGACCAAGCCGTAACTACCCCGAGGATCAGCTCAACAATACCACACTGACAAAACTAGCTGTCACCGCCACGAGGAACAGTTGCTCAAGTACAGCTGCTCACCACGCATGCGCAAGGACCTCCCCCCATGACCTACTACTATTAACCCTGAAGCGCTCATTCCTGTTAACTTAGTTTAACCCAAGGGTTAAACCACAGGGCCAATAACACAATCATATATATATACATGTACCTTCCTCTCTTTCCCTCCGACATTGATCCACGTGTGCAGAAAAGGCACCCGTGGGAACGTTTACTCTCTCACAGAGAGGACACTGGCGATACTTTGCAAAGAAGACAAATGAAGCGATTGGCATAGCACTCGATAAAATAGGTTCACATGATTGTGACACCTGTTGGCCTGCCATATGTCCTCTGGGCTCCACTACCAAAGTGGTCTGCTGAGTCACTGTATACTAAGACGCAACACCAGTAGCAATGCTGGAAGTAGTTAAGTATGGAAAGGTG
This sequence comes from Axinella damicornis, assembly GCA_963931865.1. Taxonomy (NCBI): domain Eukaryota; kingdom Metazoa; phylum Porifera; class Demospongiae; order Axinellida; family Axinellidae; genus Axinella; species Axinella damicornis. Next base: position 9,137,171 of record OZ007507.1, on the reverse strand, counting down.
CCACAACACACTCGTACTGAATAGGAGCCCATGGACCCTGCTCTTGGCCTAGTAGCTACCCTGCTCTTGGCCTAGTAGCTACCCTGCTCTTGGCCTAGTAGCTACCCTGCTCTTGGCCTAGTAGCTACCCTGCTCTTGGCCTGGTAGCTACCCTGCTCTTGGCCTAGTAGCTACCCTGCTCTTGGCCTAGTAGCTACCCTGCTCTTGGCCTAGTAGCTACCCTGCTCTTGGCCTAATACATAGCTATTACTAGAGTCACGTTCCTTCGGGAAGATCCAGAAAGGAACTGCAAGGGCGAAATACTTTTTGCTCAGGTATGGCCATCAAAACCAGATGGCAAGCAAGTGGACAGGAAACTGAACTTCTTGAACATGCCTGTGATTAATGCCACATGATTATCAGGTGTTCATGATGACAGCAAGATGCAACATACATAATTGTAGTCATGACTTATTACTAGAATCAGAAACCAAGGGAACAAACTACATGTAAGTGCACAATGGTACTGCTTGATACGGCCAATACATGTAGCTCTGTATTCTAAGTGAGGCTATCTGACGAGTGAGAATCATTCTTCTTCGAACGTTGCTTTTGATCCTTCAGAATATTAAGTTTTGCACCATATAATTAGGTAAGTGACTGTACAGCCATAGATGAGGGTACGTACTGCAGTAAATACCTCAGTACAGATAACACCGGTAGAGGGATCATGGTCTGTCTGTGCATTCACATTGGCCTGATTAGCCAACAGTAGGTTTACACTGTTGACACATCCATGGTGGCTGGCTCCTATCAGAGGTGTCCATTCATCCTGCATTGGGTGAGTCACACATTATGTGCATCGATGGTAACCTTATTAATACTTCATCAGTGGGTTGCAATGCTCGTGCTCTTGGTTTGAATGTTTCGGTAGAGGTACCCTTATATCATTGTGACATAGGTGTAGGTGACATACATTGTACATGTAGTAGAGGTTCCAGGTACATTGTATCTATATACGCACATAAATACAGTGTGTGATGGCAGGCCCATGTGAAATTGAATATTGGAGTGACTGCCCTCAAATCGCTTCAGTGAAAAGCACTGAGAAGACAATGTCCTTACTTCCTCCTCAAGCCTCAAATTGTTTGCCTTGCAGTTCAACAATTTTATTTCTGCCTTGCTACACAAGGCCGTAGGAGTAGTTACCGTTCTCTTCACGTTCACTCTGTCGCCCCCGCTCAGTTGGGCTTGAGTCACATCCTGCACTGATTCGAGCTGCCATTCCTTACCCTTTTGTGTGGTTACTGTGCTCTTCACATTCACTCTGTCCCCCCACTCTGTTGGGCTTGAGTCTGAATACAAGAATTAATATGCTGCTCAGTGATAGTGTAGATTTACTGCAGCCATGAAAAGAGAGCAAGCAAAAACCCTGTTTTAAATTCCCATATAAATTCTTATGGACTCATGACGGCTAACAAACATTGACGATTTACTGTCATTGATAGTAATACGCTCACCAGTGGGTGTAAAAATGTACCCTATGTAAGAACTTGGGGGTTGAAGAGACATTTATTCAAGGAGGCATATTCACATGGCCAATAACACCATCATATTATGTATATACCTTCCTCTCTTTCCCTCCGACATTGATCGACGTGTGCAGAAAAGGTACCCATGGGAACGTTTACTCTCTCACAGAGAGGACACTGGCGATACTTTGCAAAGAAGACAAATGAAGCGATTGGCATAGCACTCGATAAAATGGGTTCACATGCATGATTGTGACACCTGTTGGCCTGCCATACATGTATGTCCTCTGGGCTCCACTACCAAAGTGGTCTGCTGAGTCACTGTATACTAAGACGCAACACCAGTAGCAATGCTGGAAGTAGTTAAGTATGGAAAGGTGCCACAACACACTCGTACTGAATTGGAGCCCATGGACCCTGCTCTTGGCCTAGCAGCTACCCTGCTCTTGGCCTAGTAGCTACCCTGCTCTTGGCCTAGTAGCTATTACTAGAGTCACGTTCCTTCGGGAAGATCTAGAAAGGAACTGCAAGGGTGAAATACTTTTTGCTCAGGTATGACCATCAAAACCAGATGGCAAGCAAATGGACAGGAGACCGAACTTCTTGAACATGCCTGTGATTAACGCCACATGATTATCACAATGGTACTGCTTGATACGGCCAATACATGTAGCTCTGTATTCTAAGTGAGGCTATCTGACGAGTGAGAATCATTCTTCCTCGAACGTTGCTTTTGACCCTTCAGAATATTAAGTTTTGCACCATATAATTAGGTAAGTGACTGTACAGCCATAGATGAGGGTACGTACTGCAGTAAATACCTCAGTACAGATAACACCGGTAGAGGGATCATGGTCCGTCTGTGCATTCACATTGGCCTTATTAGCCAACAGTAGGTTTACACTGTTGACACATCTATGGTGGCTGGCTCCTATCAGAGGTGTCCATTCATCCTGCATTGGGTGAGTCACACATTATGTGCATCGATGGTAACCTTATTAATACTTCATCAGTGGGTTGCAATGCTCGTGCTCTTGGTTTAAATGTTTCGGTAGAGGTACCCTTATATCATTGCGACATACATGTAGGTGTAGGTGACATAGTAGAGGTTCCAGGTATCTATATACGCACATAAAAACAGAGTATGATGGCAGGCCGGTGTAAAAATTGAATATTGGAGTCACTGCCCTCAAATCGCTTCAGTAAAAAAGCGCTGAGAAGACAATGTCCTTACTTCCTCCTCAAGCCTCAAATTGTTTGCCTTGCAGTTCAACAATTTTATTTTCTGCCTTGCTACATGTACATATAGCTTCTGGTGTCAGTGGAGGCCTCTCATGCTTTTATCCTTCTTGGTAAGGGGTTGCGGATCGCTGGAGGTTGTCTGCACTTAACTGAAGCACTCCAAGGGAACACTGTTGGCACTGCAGGAATCGGCAGTTCTTCATTTCCTTCAAAATGCAGGCTGCGAATTCTCGTGTTGTAACTCACATTGATGGGCTTCTTAATACTAACTACCCATTCATGCCTCAGGTCAGGGTCTTGAGGTAGTTGATGGAATTTTTCACATTCTCAAACTCTTGCCTATAGAACATCCAGGTATGCTGCTAATCTGATACCGAGGCATTGGATGCAGCCAAATGTTCAAGGGCGTGGTTGTGTGTAGTTTTCAAAATTCACGTTCACATAAAAAAGTCCAAACGTACTATCCACTGACACTCACAAATTAGCTAAATATACAACTCCTACAAATTGCATGCTCGTCTTCATTCTCAGCGTGCAGCACCCTATCATACTAACTGAACTGACGTAAAGCAACACGTATACCATTTCCGCAGGTTTTGTCCTCTTCTGGGCTTGCCACTCTGTTCGCTTACCACCATTGCTTCGTATTCCCCCCAAACGTCATAAGTAATGGATAAAGGTCTATTGACCCAACCCAGCAGGTTTATTGCCTGTACGAAGAGTCTCAGGTGTTTCAGTTGCTGCGTTTTGTAAAACTTCTTAGTCTGTAACGTAATGTAGTAAACGTGTAACGGAAACGACTTGGCAATGTCATGGCAACGTAATGTAAACCACAGCCCCTCTTTGAGCACATGACATTGGTCACTTCGCACCACAGCTGAAACATGGCCGACTTTTATTGGTCTGTACATCCAAGTCCGAAGCCTTGAGTTTAAACAATGTACTGTGCAGCCGTTACCAGCCCCCTTGTTGAAATGTACAAATATTTGGCAGTCACATTTTGCCTACTAATCCCTGTGGCCACACTCCTGTGACTATGCCTACTTCACGTTTCAAGGTAAAACATGCACTCAGTGTGTCATACTAGTGCTGATAAACAGCTACTACATGTACATGTAGATTAGGACGTTCGGTCAGAGACTGGTCCAGAAGGAGTAAAGAACTCCGAAGGCATTGCTCAGTTCTATTCGGACCCATTACACTTTATTGTACGCACCATCACCTCTCATAGTGTCGCTGAAAAGTATTGACCGTCCAAACGCACTACTGAAGTCACCAGTGGGATCTTCCCTCTCATCAGACACCCTCCATTGTGGGATCCCCGCTATCCTGCACCAACTGCAGCACTTCCTCAAGTGACAAAAACGTTGACATCACCGATATTCACCGTTTTCCCCCCAACAATTTATGGCAACACTATACTCATATCAGCAGAAAGCTTAGCACGTGGCAAATCCATATTCGAGCGTTTACTGGAATATTCAAGCAAAAAACTTGTTTTGGGAGTGTACCATGCACTGGGACCCTGTTGCGTAATGACACTTTACTGTTTCGGCAAGCATCTTTTAATTGGCATCTGCAACTCTCAAGATACCGGTCAGGTGGTGCTCCAATTCTTCAAGGGTCACCAGCTATATAGAGGTAGATAGATATCCGCTGTACAAACTGTACATTTATACTTCAGGCTCGGCATGTGCAGTTCAACTTAGCACGTGGTGACGCGAAATCCTTTGCGGTCATGTGATAACTATTATATAATAACCATGCCCTAACTTCTTAGGGAAATCCATAATGCCGGTATACCGAAATTTACTATTATGCATGAAGTGATGCCGTCATACTAGCCCCCATCCTATCTACCGGGGGTATAGGGTTGAGCACACGTTTATTTCCTGTGAAAGTATAGCCTCGTTCCCAGTCCCATGCCCATCACTTGCAGTATGGGAAAGCGGGGAGGGCCTGGTACATGTACATTTCCTCACGTGAGCATAACGAATGGCCTTTTCAGAATGAGGACGCTACATTTTGCATGTTATTCAACCATCTGCACGTTCAACACTCGGTGAGTATGACAGTTGCCCCCCGGCTAGCTTGATACCTGGTACCTTTGCTCTTGCTGTTCCGAGACCCAGTACGCCCGTTTGGGTCTTTCTACCGTCTTTCTACCCCTGACGTCACTCACGTGAGGAAATGTACCAGGCCCTCCCCGCTTTTCCGTACTGCAAGCGACGAAAAGCTGGGTGTGGGACTGGGAACGAGGCTAGTGAAAATATTGGTGCATGTACATGTGCTTACAATGTGTGAGTACGGTATTCTAACTTCCACTTCTGCATTATGATCATGTTAGGACATGATTCACACCATTGTATCATAATATTATGTTTCCACTTTGTTTATGCAGTGAAGCTGAATGGTGGCCGTACGGTGACTGGCGTCCTGCGAGGGTTTGACCCCTACATGAACATTGTGATGGATGACACTGTTGAGGAGAGATCCAGCACTCAGAAGTTCAAGATTGGCATGGTGGTAAGTGCATGTACACTGGTTGATCCTGCTGCAGACTAATGAAGGTGTGCCTTGGTGAAGGTGTGGTCTAGTACAGTGCAGTGCAGTGCCCCCAAAATTGTAGAGTTCATTATGAGATTCATGCCATTCTAACATGACCACAGATTGTCTACAGGGAAAATCCCTAAACCATGTTGTCCAGTGGTTGCTACAATAGCCCAAGGACAGTGGCCATAGTATGTAGTGTGAGCATGCGTATTAGTATGCTAGCACCCTAATAATCAGCATGCCCATGTCTTACACAGAGCCCTAACGTATGTAGCGTGTAGCCTCGTTTGCAAGCCCCTCCCCAGCTTTTTGTTGCATACTGTACGAAAATGCTGAAGAGGGCCTGGATGATCTCATCCTGTGCACGAGGGCTTGCATGTACCGTAGTCTCTCGAAAATACGCCCACCCTCGAAAATACGCCCACCCCCCTTTTTCGTGACAAGTTGTTGCAAAGGGTCATTTATTACTCGAAAGTACGCCCACCCTATTAGCTCGAACAGGAAAAGCACTTGAATAGCTCCGGAAGAAGCACTGTCAAAGAGGTTGGACTAAGAAATGAAGGCTGGCTATCGTGGTACTATTTGCAATGAATTTCATTATGTTGCATGCCATTGCATAATTAGCTGTGTACTGAATGCATGACATGAGACCGTGCAAGCGCTGTGCATTGCATGTTTGTGTCTTCGCGTGTGCAATCGCCTTAGCGTAGCGCTAGCAGCGCACTACGGATTTCTAGGAAGCAGCAGCAGCAATCGGCAAGTCCCGAAGATAGTCTGCGCACTCTATGTCATTCAAGCAGTCCTGCTGTGTCTTGTTTGCTGTTCCTGTAGCTACTCACACGAAGAGATTGTTCCTGCTCACCAAGAAACTCCGGGACTAGTAGTAGTTAAGCCTTGCTAGAATGACTGTTGCAGTATTGCACTCGTATACGCATGTACTTGGGTGGGCCTACTTTCGAATTGGGTGGGCCTACTTTCGAGTCAAGGGTGGGCCTATTTTCGGGAGAAGGGTCCTCGAAAATACGCCCATCTCCCTCTTTGAGCAGATTCTAAATTCATCGCCCATGGGCGTATTTTCGAGAGACTACGGTACATGTACTATGTTTAGTTTTATGTGTGGTTTTGGATTATTGCCGTCATGCATCATATCAAGTTTAAATGTTCTGGAGACAGAATCTGCCTTGTTGTTGACTGTCACAGCACTTGGTGCCGCTCAGTATGACAGCGAGGAGTCCTTGAAGGGACCTGTGTACTAGTCCAAAATGAAAAGCTTGCCTAGCCTGAGTGTTCGCTCACATTTGCCACTTGAAACCACCATTAAAACCATGTTCATATTGTAACATTTGCTGTCAGGACTCACAGATGTCATTGTGGCCTTTCAAGGACTCCCTGCTGTCTCACTAAGCAGTCAACAACTGAGATGTTCGCTGTGACAGCATCTGTGAGCAATCATTCGGTAATCCAGGGTAGGCTAAGTTACGTGAATTACGGGAAGTTTGTATTGACCATTACTATATAATGTTGGGATGAATTGTAGAGGGTCTGGGACGTCTTGTGAGGAGTGCTGGTGTCTGCTCCGTAACTTGTCCCTCGAGTCCTTTACATGAATATAGTCTAGCTGTCATACTGGGTTGGAAAACTACGAAGGAAGACACAAAACATTTCATGCAGTGGTGCTAAACATTACAGTTACCGTAGTGTCCTGTTAATATCCCCCCCCCCCCCCCCCCCATTTTGCACACTACTGTCACATCCTGCCCAAAGTGGGGAGGGGGCGTATTTTCAAATATGCAATTAGTCTTGACTATACGCCCCCTCAAAAAGTTTTGCTACGTTTATGACACTGTCAAGGTTCATGTTCATAGCTAGAAAAGTACAAACAATCGCCAGTTCTGTTCGTGGCCATCGTGCGTGGTCTCCCTACATTGGCTAGAATATCGAGCTACCACTTCAACCCGAGGGCCATAACGTTCACGATGACTTCGCAGTAGCTATCCTCCAGAACAACAGTACTGTCGGTCATGTACCACGGGACATTTCCTGGTATTTCCTGCAGAAGAGTGTCAGCGAGATGAGTTGTTTCGTCGACGTCAACGGTGACTACTCGATCTGAGACTGACGATCTGAAATAGTTGCGCACGTGTAGGTTAGATATTCCAGAAGACGTTATAACAAGTCAAACTACCCTGTGCAAGAACTTTGGCGGAAAAGAGGTGGAGGGCGTATTTTCGAAGGGGTGTACTAGTGGGACACTACGGTACATGTAGCAGGGAGTCCATTCTTTATTGATGTCTTCATGGAGTAACCTACAGCCAAATACATGTGTAACTACGGACAGATATTCCCCCATTTTAATTTTAGAAACAATCCGTTTTGTCCCAATATGAGCATGTGCACTATACATGTATTGTGTGTTGCTGACTAACTGTGTGTGGTACCTTATATGGTTGTGAGGAATTTCTTGGTGTGTGCATGTGGAATACCTCCAGGTTTTCCCAAAAAGTTTGGGAGTTTGTATTGTCTGTTGACTAGGTTTGTGCCTCCTCCCAAGTTCGTTATGCTTCACACATGATTGCACAAAACATGCATTTCCAAAGTAAATGTATAGCAGTGTTCTGTAGGTATGGTGGTGGGTAATGCACTGTAATGTCTATCTCTGAGAGAGTGTTTATGTGGGCTCATTGTTTGGACTTTGTTCACTGTTACAAACTTTAACTGCCCCAGTGCCAATACAAGTATGTTGTTCCAGCTGTTTGGGGAGAGAGAGAATCATGTATGTGTAGGATTTGCCTACACCTCCACACAGAGCAGCTTGTATCCTGCTCCTCTGCCATGAGTCACTCAGTGAGGTAGAGACACGATTTGTGAACCATGTGCATTTACTTCTTGGATGGCTACGACAGTGACCGACGAGATCACTCATCGTAAAGCTCTGCTCTTCAATGGCTACAGCCATGGGAGCTACTGCATGGCAAAAGAAGACAGCGACCTGTGCTTTCATCTGTTAGTGCCGTATGAATACATGTACGTAGTGCCCTGCAGATCGCATAGTGTACTGGAACAGTGTGCAGCATGTAAGAGTTTATAAGTATTACCGTAGTGCACGTATCAAGCGCCCACCACGTATCAAGCGCCCACCCCCCTCTTCACGCGAAAGTTACTGCACAGGGTCCAAAAGTAGTATAAGGGCCCACCCATCACAAAAGTTTTGAGCAGCATAACCTCTGGGCGAGGTTGTGCATTCAAAAAGGCCGACTTACAGTCAACTACGGCGAGTTTAAAGACGCATGATCAATTTCTATGCATCAAAAATGGGCTTAGATATTCATAGCCGGTCATTGATATTCACAGCTTACCGCAGCGCTTGTTGTTTATACAGTGCTGAATGGGTGGGGGGATACTACATGCCTAAGTAGTCTGAGTACGCATCTAGCGCCCACCCCCCTAGCGCCCACCCCCCTGTTCAGCGGCGTTCTATTGTCCCCAAACCCTGGGCGCTTAATACGTACTCTATGGTATACAGTTCTTGTGCTGGAATCTAATCAGGGTGATGAGGTCAGGTATAAAACCTGGACTGTGGAATGGACTATGGACTGGACTGGACTGATCAAAACGGCCGTATACAGACAGCAAACGCCACCAAAGCTACGAAGGGTTGCTCCCTCAAGTTTTTTCCTAGCCTGTTGAGGCATCATCTCCTCCAGTTCAAAGGTCAACAGGCTAGGAAGCAACTTGAGAGAGCTGGAACAACCCTTCGTAGCTTTGGTGGCATTTGCGGTCAGTTTACAACTGTTTTGATCTGTCCAGTGCAGTCCATAGTCCAGTGAGTGAGTCCACAGTCCAGTCCAAAGTCCAGTCAATGATACTAGTGTCCAAGTCTGCCATCAAGGAGGTTGGGTTTAGGGAAGCCATAATGAAAGGACAATGGGTCAGGGTTAGGGTTAGTAGGATACCGACACAAACAATATGGCTCCAAGCCTTTGATGGCGAACTTACAATCCAGTCCAAAGTCCAGTCCACAGTCCAGGTTTTACACCTGCCCATTAATGATGTCATCTGATGCAAGGATAAACTAAGGACATGGATTGGACCACTGGACTGGACTAGACTGGTGGACCTATGTTTGGCCCCAAAATAGCACAAGAGTTTTGAACTCCTGAACTGAAATGAACAAGTTATGTTGCTGCATTGCCAAGGGACTAGTCACTCTGCCAAGTAAGTGTATAGCTGCACACTGAATGCTGTGCCGTGTGAATTATGTTGCCAGCTTCCGTCTGAGTTGGTTGCTTTTACTTGCTTGAGTTGTTGTTTGTGACTTTGTCCCTTCAGAGCAGCAGGCTTGCTCACTCTCCCCTCTGGCGCTCTTGCTGATGTCGTTCTTGCCCACACTGATTGTGCTCTTGTCTAGCCTGCATGTTGAGTCTTTATCCCCTCAGCTGCTCTTTGCTGGCACTCTTACTGGAAGCATCAGCCAAGATCAGCAGAACGGACAGGGTAGTGAGGCTGGAAGCTTACAAGGGCACAAAAGCACCAGCAAACTGTAGCTGAGTTGGACAGAGGCTAGCTAATGTTTGCCCCACACAGTCCGGCATTGAGCTATTTGCCTTGCAGAATGCCTTCTCTTAGGGATGAGGCTAATAATGAGTCTAGGAGTTCAGTTCGTTTTGGTTTGATAACCCAGGAATGCCGCATCTCCAATACAGAAGTGATATGACATCATCACTGAACTCCTTGAGTTACCGTAAATGGCATTGCTGTTTTTCTGGAAGGGCAAAGTGCAAATTCCTTTATCTCATCTGACCAGCAACCTGGTACTGACCAGTCCACCTCTGACCTTCAGCTTGCCTGCTAGTGATTAGGGCAAACCACCCTTCAACAAGGGCTTTAGTGGGATTCCAACCCAGGATAGAGCCTGAGTTGAGTGCTAGAGACTCTCGTACATGTACATGTGATTCCCATGGACAATCCCTCCTGTCCTTTATGGCACAGTGGGATTCCCAACTGGGTACAGATGGATTCTGATGGCAAACTTGGACATGAGTGGTAGTAGTCATGTAGTAGGGAGCTGTTGCCATCACTTCGGCCTTGTCCCATTGTGTTTTCAGTGCGTTTCTTCTGCAGGGTTCTGCCAGTCCTACCAACCAATGTACACTGTACACTTGTTGGCAGTCTCCACATGGAACCTCTTATACCACACCCTTCCTCTTCTCCAGCAACTGCTTCCTCACATGTAACTGTTTGAGTTGATGTGATGGTCATGGCTTGGCACCGAGTGGGTGACAAATCTGTTCAATCAGAAGGTTACTGATGTATGGGCATAATACATGAACAACTTGGGAGACACAGCTCAAATTTCCTAAAGCTAGGGGGAACTCTTAGGAGTTGGCACATGTATAATGCATGTGAGTTTCCCAAAAGTGGAGTAAATCCAAACCATTACATTCCATTCTGCCCACACTGTTTGTAGGGAATGCATCACACCCATGCATTCTGTTCTGCGCCGAGCGCGTACACACATGTACAATAACCATATCTGATAATTAAGACATGTTCTCAGCACCTAAATAGAAAGTGAAACCCATAACCGGCTGACCATGGTGACCATATGCGTACATGTAGAACCTGAGAGCTATCCCATTGGGAGGAAATCCGATTAATGTAGCCCTTACCTAGGCCTATTGTCTGTTCGTGCTTTGATGTAGTTGATTCCGCAAGTGATCGATGCTGACATGACACTAGTGAACGTGTATTTTCAGTATTTATAACATCATCTGCTATGCTATGGTGGTGAAGCCAACAGTGATGTATACACTGACCAGAAGGCGTAAGTTCTGAGGCCACTCCCACCGATCACTGTATGCATGTATTTCCAGGGCCTTTAGGAGGAGAAACTTAGTAGTCTCTGATCTGTGAATGCTCCACCCCCTCATCCTCGAAGGCAACAATAAACATTGATCACAACAGCAACATCAAAAATGCATGGAATAATAATGGAAACAGAATGAAGCATCAAAGCCTGCTCAGTGCCCTGCAGAAGGTTCACGTTCATCAAGAGAGACCATTGCAGGTTTGCTTTGTTGACATAGTGATTGCCTCGTAGTCTCGGGCCTAGAGTGAGGCTAACATGTACGTCCAGTACCCCTGTACCCTTACGGTGATGTTGCACGTACCATAACTAAGAAGTTACGCATTTTCATGCGCTCGAAAAAGTACACAAACTACAGGCAAAAAATTTTCTCAGAAAAATTAATAGGGATTTAGTGATGGCCTGTCACATTCAAATTATTCCACCTCTCGAAAAAGCTAAGAATGCCATTAACCAGCCTCAGTCCCATCCCGTCACTAAATTCTACATTTTTCAATGGGATGGGACTGAGCCTGGTTAATGGCATTTCTCCTTGTTTCTTAGCTTTTTTGAGAGGTGGAATAATTTGAATGTGACAGGCCATCACTAAATCCCTTTTAATTTTTCGGAGAAAAATTTTTTCCTCTAGTGTAACTTGAGTTCTGTTGTTCCCGCCCCATGTGGCAAGAAAGGTCGCTCAGAACACCAGACCCTCTTTCCACTTTTCAGGGAGGGTCTGGGAACAACACTTTGTGATTGTATGAGGTAGGGTTATGTATGAACGTACAGTATACACCCACACCTCCATGCTCCGAGTGTGTGGTTGTATCAACAATGCAGATGGCTGGACTTGTATATTTGAAGGGTTTTAATGGAGCAAACTGAAGCTGCAAGACTTACATTGTATATAGGTTCCAGGTAACATACTCCTTGATTTGCTTGCTGACACACCTGGACTTGTGACCAAAGAATGTTGTGTCAATTATGCCACTTCTCAAATTGTGCGAGATGCTCTACACAGCCTCATCCCTCTGTCTGAGACTGTCTCGTGCATAGAAAATGGGTTACTCATAATGGGCTGACATATCCACCGAGCAGGATAGCGAGGCAACTAATCATGCAGTGTGGGGTACAATCTGAGCTAGTGTTCATATACATGTATGCATGCTAGGAGTACACATGTAGTCAGTCTAGCTGCTAGGCCCTCTCGGCTGGGCAGAGTAGGGCTAGCGGCTAGACTGAGATTGTGAGTAGGTGCAGTTTTGTATGGAAGTAAAGCTGCAAAGATGAAGTTTAAAAGGGCCAGCACGATCACACTTGGACAGCTCCTGCTCCATAACTTGGTAGATCTCACCTAGCTTAGGGGTGGGCGATATCAGAATAATGTGGTCACGATATATCATGTGTTAGTTATCACGATATTCGATATTATCACGATAATGCGTTTTGGCTAGTTTATTTGACTTCTCATGCCACACTAGAATATTTCTACAAGCCAGGCATGTTGTCATAAATTGCATGTATACACTATTTAGCTACTGCATGCCTTATTTCTGCAAAAACAACACCACTAATAATGTGAACATGATATGACGATAATTTTAAACCACCACAATACGATTATCATGGGCTCTTAATATCGCGATATACGATAATAACGATATATTGCCCACCCCTAACCTAGCTCACACCGAGGATTGATCAAGCGGGAACAGCTCCGGTAATTTCACACTGCGGACTGGTACTGGTTGAACAGAGTTGGAAGTGCAGCCCCTACGAACCGTGTGGCAGTGCTATATATACCACACGTGACTACACTCCACAATTACATAGTTGCCTTGTGATATATACATGTAGGCCACTCCCAGCATTTGGAAGAGCAGTTTGCACAAGCTGTGTTCAAGTCACGGGGCCACAGTTACCAAATTGCCAGACGCAATCCCCCTTTTTGCCTTGACCTGTGAACCAACAACCAACCATGACATCATAAAATGACGTGTGGTCCAAGAAATAAGATATACGGATGTGCACGAGTAATGGATACGTGCAATGGAGGTTGACGAGCGCATCGACGATCCGAGGCCGTGGAAGAAGTGCGTCCTCCTACCAAGAAGCTCTGCAGTTGTGGGGCAGATCTCTCATCACTAAGCGTATATCATGCCAGAAAACACTTGGCTGGGTCGGATCACTTGAAGGTACAGGCAGCGAGTGGGCTGCGGGCGGCCACGTCCACCAAGAGGACGCCTGTGGTGCAGCGCCCTTGTGCAGAGCTGATATTGAGGTAGCGAGAGGGCCTAGGGGGGGATAGGGAGGCGGTTTTGACGGCATAAAAGGCTAGAATCACTGCGGGTACCAAATTGCCACTCCGAGTACTTTTTTGCCTGAGGGGAGAAACAACCAACCAAATAAAGTGGCATTGCGTCTGGCAATTTGGTAACTGTGGCCCCATGGTTCAAGGTCTACCTTACATGTACATGTACTTCAATTTGTGCTGCTGCTTCCAATGAGGCTTCTCTGTGTGGTATGCCACATATCCAGTAGTAAGACTTCCAATTTGTAACTCAGTCAGTGCACATATTGGGGTCCACGGTGCAATTGACGTCTTTACATATTGGGTTCTGGACTGACCTGGACTAGTGCTGCTCATGTTGACCTAATAGTCCCTCCTCTCTGTAACTGGTGTACTAGAAGCACCAAGTTGCCTGGTACCATGTAGTGGGTTAGGGTGGAAACAAGTCACCAATTTTTCTGCCTTAGGACAGTCACTATTTGCTTCTTTGTTGGATTGACCGAGATCCATGTAACTCACAGTTTACTTAGTCTTGTCACAAAAGTGAGGAGAGCTTTACCATTATGTATGCACTTATTAACCGGTCTCTCCGGTATGTACTTCTTGCTGGACCAACATCCACGTTGATTTATCCCTATGTGTGTATGAGTAGCGTATATGGTATGAATGTTCTTATTTTGGCTGGTTGTTCCTCTGATCTTCATAAAACTGCAGGCAGGGGATATACAGTATTGTTCTGCATGCACTGACACTTGTGTGTGATAATTGTCTGGAACTATCCTTGTATGGTGGTGATCGTTATGTCCCATTGGATGCTACTGAATTTGCCCTACCAGTTACACTACCCGGAGTACAGTTGCCACTTGTAATGATGTTAGTTTTGGTCAAGCTGTTGTTTATGTGGGAGGGGCACATTCCACAATATTGTATGGTTTGTGGCTAACAGGATGGTGAGATCATCTGTAAATCCTTCTTCCATCCAGGTCATTCGAGGCAATAGCATTGTGCTCATAGAGGCTTTGGAAAGAATAATGTAGTGCACTCTCTCTTCTGATGTTACTGGTGAGTGGGTGAAGCTCCCAAGTTACAGTACACCTGATGCCGCAATTTGGAAACCTTGCCGTCGCTGGTCCGGAATTCCATTACAAACGCAAACACAGAAGACCTAAACGTGAATGCAGGAGGCCTAAACGAACTCCGGAAGTTCTGTAAGTGAAGCTGCACTGTTTTTGGAGCTTAGGTATGTACAAAGCCAGAGCTCTTCGGAAGAAGTCTTCCACGTCTTCAGAAGAAACTCTGATTCTTGGAAGATGCTTCTGGTTTTCGAAAGAAGCCTTCCGATTTGTAGCGAAGTCGCACCACAAAACCGGATCGGGAAAGGTGTTCCGAATCGCGGCATCAATTTTAAAGATACATGTACCGTACTTGGATGTCTGTACAGCTGCATGCATAGTACACCTGTAGGACATTGGTGCGCGTACCTCATTAATTGTGTCAACAAGATGATGGCCTGGTACCCCCACTGTGGTATATCCTCAGGGAAATTTTCTGTGGTGGCTAAGTTGGACTAAGGTTATCCCCTGAACTATTGATTTTAGCATTTCTGGTAGTAGTTGTATGGATTGGTCTTCCATTGGGTTTTGGGGGATCTATTTCCTATTCTGGGGCTACCAAAACATTTTGCTGGTATACAACTAGCATTCCTTGCCCTTCACCTGGTTCTTACTTTCTTACAGGTGGTGCTCTCCTCTTATCCCCATGACTACACACTTCAGCCTGATTTTCTTAGAATTGCTACGTTTTCAACGTGCAATGTGATTTCCTGATCATGATTGCAGTGTACATGATGATTGTGCGTGTGATCATGAACTGATTCATATTAATGATACTGAGTTACCATAAATTCTCTGCCTTAACTATATACCGCAAAATTATAGTGCAACAGGTACCTGAACCCCAGCCTTGTTCCCAGGCCTTCCTCGCCCCAGCGTTTGTAGCTTGCAGCCCTGGCTTGCAGGCAACAAACGCTGAAAAAACGTAGATTACCAAGCCTCGTTAATTGGTTTATGGGCGTGGTATGACTTCTGAAAATAGAATCGTGATTGTAAGAAAAGAAAAGCACTCCATGATGCATCTCCAATCAATTCGTCACTCCAATCATGCATTCTGGCAAGGAGTCAACTAAAAATGTAGCCCAGACACACCCCCATGCATACATGTATGACTAATGCAACTTGTGGCACTGCACATGGGGATCTCTTGCATGGTGTCACATCCAAGTATGTTGTGGTGTGTATCTAGTACTGGCTTCACAAGCGTAATTGATTGTGCTATGTAGCTAGCTATATGGCTTTTGCTAGCTCTTATACTGGCTTCAGTGTACATGACAACCATAAGTAGTCATTGCTGTCAACCGTAAATGAACAGAATTATTTATAGTCATGGCATGTATACGAGATATTCTGACTGCAGTTACTGTGGCATGGATAGTTACAATGTCATAAAGACTAATGTGCAGTTGTTAGCGACATGCATGACCATTCTAGTGATGGTGAGTCTGTTTACAATTCAAATATCTGGATCCGCTGGTTCATCTCATCGGCAACCACAATCTGGCCCTTTGAGTTCACACTTACATGGCGTGGTTGGTTGAATCTTCCCTCCTCGGATCCCTTTCCCCCGAAACACATCTGGAATTCTCCCTGTTGTGAGAACACAGACACTCGTGAATTTCCACTCTCTGTAACAATGACCAATCCATTGGTGTCGACTGCAATGCTGTATGGAGTGTTGAGCTGTCCAGGTTTGTCTCCTTTGTACCCAATTGGTCGTATGATTCGTCCGTCTTGAGTCATCTTCCAGATGCAGTGGTTTTCCTGATCGGCTACCAAAAGGTGCCCTTCACTTGTCACTGCTATGCCAGCTGGTAGTTTCAAGAAGTCATTGCTTTCTGATGCTCCAATACAGCTTATGTGCTTTCCATTTCGATCTAAAATGTGAATGCAGTTCTGCTGCCAGTCTGTGATGAAGACCTTTTCATCACTTACTGCTATCCCCCATGGATCTCGCAGCTTGCCACCTTTCTGTCCGATGGACCAGGTGGTGAAAGTGCCATTTGAGAACTTCTGAATTCTCCGATTTTCCCTCTCCAAGATGTAGATGTTTTGTTCTCTGTCGATGGCCAGTGCGCATGGGCCCCGAAATTGACCAGAATTTTTACCTTCACCACCAACTGTGTCGATTACTTTTCCATTACTGGCAAGAACTTTCACTGAATGGCTGTGCAGATCAGACACAACAATCGAATCACTATGGCCCACTGCAATTCCACATGGGTGAATGTCATCATGTGTACGACCTTTGTGGCACATGATCACCCTTTTTGGTTTCTTGGTGGCTGACTGGAAGCAACCTTGAGGGCTGCACTGTGGGTGGCCGGAGAATCTCCTCTTTGGAGGTTCATTTTGGATCATTCTTGGAAGGACTGGAAGTGAAAGTTCACGCATATGTTTGGCCAAACTAGGTCTGTATCTAGACCGTACCTGCTTGGTGGTTTTCTCTGCACCCCCTGCTGCAACTTGTGTAGAACAACTGGGTATAGCGCTTTGCCCAGTTTCATAGTCTGTCCCCTGGGGAAGAGAACCGTCTGCTTGGAGTGCTGCACTTGTTTTCTGCATTGGTGTGATTTTATCAGGTGAAGAGATCGCAGAGAGTTTACTGGGTTCCAGGTTGGCATGCTCTGTGTTGTCTGTCACAAGTGTGCCAAGTTTGGTGATTGGAGCACAGAGTGACTGGTCGTCACTAAAAAGGAGGATTGAATCCTGTTCCTGTGAAGAGATTGATTCCGATATCGTGAGGATGGAGTGCCAGTGTGTGTTCATCCTCTCAGCAGCAACCTTTCTCTCTGTAAGAACAGACTGGGCATCCCTTGGACTCTCCAGCAGCTTCTCAATGCAACTGATGGTTTCGAGAATCGTAATGCGATCGTCGTGGACGTTATCCTCAAATCCACCTAGCCATTTGAGCTGCCTTGTGCTGTACTTTTCAACAGTACCAAGCAGAAACTGTTCCCGCTCGTTTAGTAGCTCGCGCGCACGGTCGAAAAAGGCAGCAATGTTGGCCTTAACGCTCGCGGCATTGGCCGACATGGTCTCCTTTCGTTGGGCAATCTTTCCTACCAAACCTTCAGCTTTCGTAACAGCTTCCCAAGCCGGTGGTATAAGGCTTTGTAGTGCTGCGAGGTCTTCTGACAACACGGCCTCGGCTTCTTCGTAGTTGTGGTGGCGGTGCAGATCCATCATGCACCGACGACAGAGTAACTCACTGCAGTCTCTGCAGTAGTATTCCTGCGACCGGCTGTGTTGACTGCACAAAGGCAATTGCCACGTGTCAACGAGGACGACAGACTGCGTTTCTCTTCGGTCTCGGTCGGCCACGATATCCACCAAACTTTTGAGTTTAAAGTTGGTCGGCAGGCTGTTCACATCGTTATTGGGAATCTCTGTGACCGCACGGCAGTTGGGGCATTGCACAGCATCGGTCTCGTTTGCGTCCGTGTCGCACGACGGTGTTTGAACGAGGTCTTGCAGGCATCTGCGACAATACGAGTGCGCGCAGGACAATAAAATAGGTTCATGGAGAAAATCTAGACAGATCGAGCAGACCAACTCCTCTTTAACTTGCCTAACGCGGATCGAACTTCGAGAAGTCTGCCGTGGACTTAAAGTTGACATCGTACAATTTAATGTCATACAATTACTTCTTGGTAACGACCCACAGAATTGGACTTTATATAGGACCGACACAGGAAATGATCTGCATAAAGACGCGACACAGGAAATGATCTGCATAAAGGCGTGGCTTACCCAGCGAAACCTAACACTAGCCTCGTTCCCAGGCCCGCGCGCCGCTTTCGAAAGAACGCCGTACTGCATGCAAGCGACAAAAAGCTGGGCGGGGCCTGGGAACGAGGCTACGCTAACACCGCATGATCGCCTTATGCGAGAGCACGCCAGACCTCGCGACACAGAGAGCTGCCTGGCGCAAGTGCATAGGCACGAGGGTGAGTCAATTCTGGAATCATAGGGATAAGGAGTGGAGGCCAGCCCATGCAGGCTCAAGACTACAAAATCGGACTCAGCTTAGCCCCGTGCGCATGCGCGCAGCAAGGGTACGTAGAATGATAGGTTGTCTGTCCATGGAGTTTCAGCAATGAAGGCCTTGTTGAAGAGTTTATTTCAAAATACAAGCGTCGGAATTCAGAAAATACATAACTCACAGTTATTATGCTGTTGTGGCAATTGCCTCCTTGTGTAGCTAAATAGACTAGCTCTCTGAAACAAGGAACAAGAAGAGGATATTGCATGTAGTATACAATCATGACATGGTATGCATGCTAGCAGCCTAGAAGCAGGCTGGCTGTAAGTGTTATGAAAAAAGCCTGTAAGAGAGAGTAGGACCGATGAATTAGGTCCAAAGGATTAATGATTATGATACAGCTGCCACGTACGGTGCAAATGAGCATGACTGTATTAATAGTGAGTGAAGCAACTGACTTGTGAAGCCGAGACAGTTGGAACGAAGGTGCTATAATTATACGATCGTATGAGACCCAATCCAGATAGCTGAAAAGCAAAGGTGAAATAAAAGTGTCCGTGCTTTGCATGGATTGGATCATCACTATACACACCTCTATGCACTGTCTTTGACAGTGGCAGTACCACTCGCTAGTGTGTTGTCCAGAGATCGAGTTGTGTTGTCCGGTGGGTTGTCCACATGCAGTGTGCTTGTTGTCCACAGTGCGCTTGTTGCCCAGTGTGTTGTCTGCAGTGTGCTTGTTGTCCAGTGTGTTGTCTGCAGTGTGCTTGTTGTCCAGTGTGTTGTCTGCAGTGTGCTTGTTGTCCAGTGTGTTATCTACAGTGTGCTTGTTGTCCAGTGTGTTGTTCATGCAATGTGTCTTGTCCTGACGAACAACGTTAATTATTGTGCTTGTCCCAGAAGCCAGTGGGGGGGGGGGATACATCTATGGGCTCACCCCTAGTTTACTTTCATGCTGATTGCACCATCACCACACAGTGCATGATGCTGAGAAAGATGTGGCATGGAAGTAGCAGAGCAGTGGAAAGCACCAAGTAGCCATGAGAGCCCTTCCTGCAACTGTAAGATGTGATGGTTAGATTTTCCGCGATTTGCATGATGGTTTCTGCTATACATGTAAGAACACAGCACGGAAAGTGGGAAGCAGTAGATAGACGTATAGCAGGGTAGTGGAAAGTACCACGTTACCATCAGAGGCCCTTCCTGTGACAACTGAAACGATTATGGTAAAAAAACCATGTGCTTTGCACAGTTTCTCGACTCCTTCATAGCTACTCTGAAGGTACAAAGTACCTCAGCGTGATATACTGGCTGTTAGTCACAATGGCCTAATCCTGATATATTTGTGCTGCTACACGTACAGCCTCGCTGTTCTCAGGTGCTTGGTACGGGCGACGGGTATCCACTGTTCACACATAGCTATGTTCTACACTCTCCATAATTATAATCTGTTGAGATGCAACAGCTGGAGAACTATTCGGTAAAATATACAACTGCAGCATGCAACTACATCATGGTTTCCAAGTCTGTGGACACTGCTTCTGCCTGTAAATGCAAGGGCACAATACAAAATGGTAAGACCCCATAGCGAATACGAAGGCATTCTAAATTGTCATTCATGATAATACGTGCTGTATTGCTGTCAATTGTTTGTCCTTCAGCACCATTCGTGGCTTTCCGACCTTACTGAGGGCGTATGACACGACAGAGCTTGGTTGAACATAGCTGTGTCTTTTAGATATAAACGACTCCTGAATTTTAGTAAATAAATGTACAGTTGTGCAACACAGACTACTGTAGTAGAATTCACAGTAGTTTCCAAGTTAGAAACCTGGAGAGTATAGCACTTACTTGAACAGTGGATACCAGGCACTCTTCTCCACGTACTCACATTGCTGGGCTTAAAAGAGTGCCCATGGGTAATTTTCAGCCATCCTAAGGATTCTAGAGGCTGAAAATTACCTTGAGAAAAGCTATCAGCCTAAAGAATTAATGCCAATTGTAGGTATGCTCTCAGTAATGATGCTGGCTCTGTGTATCTCTCTCTCTCTCCCCTCTCTCCCGTGCAGTGTGGATTAAGGGAAGAAGTATGTGGTGCACATTGATCCGCTCATTGGAGAAGTACTGAGGGCCATCCACAAATTTCAGAGGCTGACTTTGAGAGTCTACAAGGTAGCACATTTCTCCCACTCTGTGTCCTCATTTGAAATAACGGATAATAATTATGTGACTGGATTTGTGGAAAGGCTCATTGCATGGGAAAAAAAAGATTGCTTTGACCTACTGTATTGGCATGCAGTCTATACTGCATTGGCATTGGCATGCACAACACTGGGAGTCTTCTTGGCCAGGAAAACACTCGAAGGTGAATAGTAAGTTGTCATAAAGGCTTATTTGGTTTCTGCGTCCATTTACGCCAAAAATGGCCCTCTCAACGCTAACGGCTATACATGGCCATGTGTAAGCTCGACTGTCTTGAGTCAAGACAGTCAAGCTTACACATGGCCATGTATAGCCGTCTGCCTTGTAAGGCATCCATCTCCACTGCTCAAAGCCCATTTTTCAGACAAGGTGGGTTGGCATTTCCCGGGAGATTTGATTGGAAGTTCATTAATTGGTAGGTGTGATTAAAGTCACGTATCTGCTTAGGACATAATTATACCTTTTCCCTAATTTCCGTCCCCTCACATTGCTGGGCTCAAAACAGTGCCCTGGGTAATTTTCTGCCATCCTAAGGATTCTAGAGGCCTTGAGAAAAGCTGTCGGGCTAAAGAACTAATGCCAATTGTAGATATGCTATCAGTAATGATGCTGGCTGGCTCTGTATGTGAGTGGATCTCTCTTTCTCTCTCTCTCCCGTGCAATGTGAAAGAAGTATGTGGTGCACATTGATCCGCTCATTGGAGAAGTGCTGAGGGCCATCCACAAATTTCAGAGGCAGACTTTGGAGAGTCTACAAGGTAGCGCATTTTCCCCACTCTGTGTCCTCGTTTGAACCAGAATGGGAATAGCACCAGCAAAGAGCAAAGGATCCATTGTAGGTCCTCAGTGGCCCAGGGGTAGTTTGTTGGGTTCGGTCGAACCCCCCTTCCTTACTTTCAACCTATAATTTCAAGCGCTTGCTTGCAGCGGTGATGATTGTCGAGTGCTCAGTTACTAACTAGCTGCCGCGCCGTTACATTGCAACTCCTGGCTGAAACCAAACAGCTTGGGAACGAGAACACGATCTAGTATTATGTTGCGTGAGCGAAATTTGAGCAAGAAACGGAAGCACATGGTGGCCCCGGGTCCTGCAATCCTTTTACATCTGGAACTTGCAGTGCAAAGCACAAAGGTGCCATGAGAGCCCATCTGATAACTGAAAAATAAAGCGAAAAATTTTTTCCACGCTTTGTGTGGACTGATCAGCACTACACGCCTCTGTGCACTGCCTTCGGCAGCATCCCTGCATAAAGAACCCCCTTTCTAAAATCCTGGATCCGCCCCTGTCCTAGACGGTATATGTGACTGGATTTGTGAAAAGGGACCATATCTCACATTTTGTGAATTAGATTAGCAATACCAATGACCAGTCCTACCTTTGTTGGGTCATCCATGAAACTGATTTGGAAGCCATCAGAATTACCTTTGCATAGTAACAGTTGCATAAAGTAACGCTGTCGCCGACAATTGAAACAGATTTATGGTGCCCCGTGCACGTCCACATTACGGAAGCAAGCACAATGTCATGGTTGTGTCTTTGATGGTAAAAGCGATGCAGAAAATAGCTTGTCTCAACCGACAATGAGCAAAAGAACTGTAACAGAATATCCTGGGTATAAAGCTGTGTGTAAAGATAGACGCGCCGTTTAGCGGGCTGTTTAGTTTCCCTAGCAACTCCCTCCACATACACGTGCTTGTGACCAAATAATTATGCCAAATTCATTTGGACAAGAGGTACATGGTTGATAGTGCACATTAGTGTGTGGGTCAGATTGAGCATAATGCTTATCCTTTATGCACACATACTCACTCTCAGAGAAAACTAAAGGGGATGTGTGAGACTTCAGACAAGCTAGCAGCAACCATAGACCCAGATAGCCATCCTAATGTTGCCTACATGCAATGGCACAGGTGGGAAGATCCGATCCACAGGTGTTCAGATTTGCACTGTCACATTCCCTTCCGACTTAGCTACCTGTATTCTTGATGCTAAAGCTCTCAAATGGAATCACACGATCAAAACTATCAAAGAAGCAATTAGCATTCATGGCCATATTATACTGGTAGTGTTGTTAGAATTGGATTCTTTTTTTTTGTACTTCACTTGACTCGGGATTTGGTGTACACATAGCCTCGTTCCCTGGCCTTCTACACCGCAAGTGATAAAAAACTGGAGGTGCATGTATAGGCCTGGGAACGAGACTATGTACACATGTAAATAATGCTTCTTGCTGTGTTCTAATTATTGTTACTTGTGTGTTTGAGGACGCCCTGTGCAGGATTTACATGGCGGTCAAAGTAGATGTTTCAAAGAGAAGACTTATCCAATAAAAAGGACTAGTATGCATATAGCCTCGTACCCAGGCCTTCAATCGCGGGGGGCCTGGGTACGAGGCTAGTATGCACAGAGGTCACAATGATATTGTGCAAGATATGACAGCTGCATTCAGGTCTAGCTATGTATGTAGCTCGCTACATGCTGAGAAAGGTACAAACTTGAGCAGTTATAAAGATCAACCAGAGAGGATGTCCGAAGCGTGCATGAGAGCAAAATCCAGATCTCTTCCTCTTCTGCATGTGAATACACTTTATAGGCTTGAATCTGCTATAAGGACACTTGTCTCACATTCAACTATGCTTGGTTTTGGTTACTCAAACTGGAAACACCAGTCTACATTTCTCTTGGCATTACAAACTGCAAATTTCGAGAGACTTAGGTACACGGCTTGTGCAATGTATTCTTGAGTCAGTTGGGTAGATGCATTTACAAAGTACAAAAGTTGTTCTTTTGGTTGTAGTATAATTATTTAGCCTCATTCCCAGGCCCCACCCAGCTTTTCGTTCGTGAAACGGAAAGTGGCGCGCGGGCCTGGGAACGCAGCTAATAAGCTACAGCTGTTGTTTGTCTGCTATTGATGTTGTAGTCTGGTGCAGAAAGTATACAACATGTATAGCTACACCCAGTCCTCTCCAGAGATGCTTACCATCATAATAGTGTTGTTTTTTTTCTTTATGAATTTGTGCATAAAGTACAGGAATACCTCTAGGCTAGGTTACATTTCCATAGATAAAATAAATATAAGATGCTGCAACATTGTAAATGCTATGTGGTGTGGAGTGATATCAAAACTGTATTTTAAATGACTGCAAGTTTAAAGGTTGTAGATTGAACAATGTTAGAAGGGAAGGCGTTCCATAAACCTGCATACACGTTGTGGTGGAGTCCATTCTGGATCGAGATCCACATGCAGCTCCAATGCGGAGTCATCACTATGCAATGTTAGCTTTAGGCCTAAATTGCATGGGGAGAAAAGGATTGCTTTGACCGACTGCATTTGGCATGCAGTCTTAGTCTATACTATAAAGGAAGTTCAGAGGTTGTGGACCTAGCCCGAGGCACACATTGTTATAAAATTATTGGTTTTCACAAGGATGACAATGAACTTTATAGCCTTGCATGCCCAGACCTTTCCCACTTCCAATTACTGCAAGACTTGAATTGGAATGAAATTATTTTAGTTATCTCAAAAGAAAGGGATCATACTGGTATAATGCATGCAGGATATCCTTTCAGATCCAGTATAGCTATGCAGTTAATCAAATATAATATATATATACACAACTGAATCTATTATGTCTTTCTGTCACAATATGCATGCACAATGTATAACATTGTAGTCATGTCTTACTGCTTTGTTCTTTTGTTCATTATAGGGGGAGCATGTTTATATGAATACCTTTTGTGTATACTATTTTTGCCTACGTTCATAATGCAATTAGGTTGACTCAAAAAAACTTTTTGGCAGCATGGCAATACAATTGACTACAGAGTACTTTGCAGGCACTGCATATATAGTTCTGCATGGTCTTCAGTGGTGTTCTGTGTTCATTTTCACAGCAAATGGCAAGAGGCTGTGCACAGCCTCTTGAGTGAGTCTTGTTGTCTTCACCAGTGGAATATTTCAGCCAAGTTGGTTGACAGCATCAGAGTTTGAGATCACAGCCTACGCAGCCTCTTCTTGCTCTTCTTGGTACCACAGATGGCCTCTGACTGCCTGGGTCTTTTTTTGCTGTGGCTCACTCTCCCACTGCTCTCCCCCTCGTGCCAAGGCTTGATGCATTTGCCATTGAATGGAGTTGGGGATGTTGTTTTTGTCATCTGACTGTGTGTTGGGGGTGAAGGTAGCTAGTGGTCTTCGCTTAACTGGAGACACTGTGGTCTCCATTGGTTCTTCGGTCTTGTGCAGGTTTTCAGCATCTTCCTTGCACTGCCTGCGGTAGGTGTTGACTTTGGTCATGAAACTGGCATCAGAGGAGACAAGCTGATTCCAGGTTGTGCAAACTTGCTGAGAGCTGCAGATGTCAGCTGGGTTGAGGTGGGAGATGATTCTCTCAGCAACTTGCAATTGGGGTACTCCTCCCAAGTACAACGTACTCAGGATGTCCTTGTATGCTGGAGGGGAGGGGGTAAGTGGACTCTTAGGCGTCGCAGTTGGCGACAATAGGGACAAGGGCGAGAGGACTCGAGGAGAACAGACTACGGGCATGGTGGAGGAGGGCGTCATGAGGACAGAGGACACAAGTTTTCCCATTCTCGAAGTAAACTGTTAAACAATGGATGAACACTCAAGTGGCAGGAGAGATGATGGAATCCACAATGCGGGATGACTATTCTGAGGAGACAGTGTCCTTTTACCTCTCGCCAGTCACACGTCCAAAACGGTCTCGGCTGAAGTCCATCGTGCGCCACAAGGAAATCAAAATTCCCGCCTAAAAGTGCACAGTTGTCTACGTTGACCAATCAGAATGCAGTATGTTAACCGATTTCGCGGTCTTCTCTGTTCACGCACGGGAAAGGAACTACACTGAAGGTGCGTGACAACACGCAAGATCTTGGGCAGTCACACACCACCAACTTCAAGTTTCCCCCCCCCCCCCCCCCCCCCCCCCCCCCCCCCCCAAACTAAGACGTTTAGCTAATCAGAATGCTGAACTTTGAACATTGGGGAATGGACCATGCATTCGAAATTCCTTCTGAAGCAATGGAAATTGATACTATAATGAACAGCTTGAAGACTGCAGACACGGTGTAATCAACTAAGGCAGTAACACGACTCATTCCTTTAGGAGTACAACCTTACGCTATATTTTATAATTATGCGTTAGGGTTGGGTTAGCATCTGTATAAATTACAGGTGGTAATGTACTGTTGCTAACGGCATGTATATGCTATTGACTGAACAATCCCTGACAGTCAGTTCAGATTCTCCATGTCATAGCTGGCTTCACAAGCTGCTGCATATAATTGTGCTAGTTATGTTAGCTATGCAATCAGTTATGCTGCTGCGATAGTGTTACTCTGTGCTGTAATTATGGTAGAGTGCTAAAGATTTACTTGCTGGCACATAATTAAATTGTGGCGATGGGGCTTCATGTGGGAGAGGGGGGATCAAGGGAGAGAAGGTGGAGAAGAGAGAGGGGGGAGAAGGAGAGAGGGGGAGGAGTGAAGGGGGGATGTTAGGTACTGTGAAAGTAAAAGTAGTAGATGCATTGCCTTGCTAGGCTACAGTATTGGTATGGTTGATTGAATCTTCCATGATCAGCTTTATCTTCTGTTGGGAAAATAAACTGTGACAGGCCCCAACATTCTGTAGCTAGCTAATGTAGTGATGACTTATATATCAATTGCAACACCAAGTTTTGTCTGTCCAGCTTCATATCATTGTTCAGGGCCTAAACACCCCCATAATCACTACTAGCCCATGCCAAGTGGAAGCTTTTTGGACACTATACTATCCCATAAATGTAGGTCCTGCCATTGTCTCTATCATTCAATACCGTCCACCTGCAGCTGTTCACCGATCTGGCACTAAAAGTGTGACCTTTGGTTGTTGCTGCTATGCCCAGCTGTTGGCTTCAATAATCCATTACTGTCTGATGCTCTACTGCAGTCTAGATTCTTCCTTCTTCAATTCTACTGCAGGTCTGTAAATGAAGCATCATTTTACTGCTATCCACAATAGTTTACTTCCAATGTTGGTGAACTAGCTCTCAGAAAATTTTCCTATATGGCTCAGAGCCTCCAAGATCAATGTAGCTATGTTCAGTTCACCAATTTCTTGCAGGCATGCACATATATAGTCCCCAAAACTGATCAGTATAGAACAAAATATGTGCACTATTAGGAGTGTTGGTGATTTTGTATGGCTAGCTACTAGGAATGAAGCCAGACGTGGGTGGTAATGGAATTGTGAAGGAAAAGGTATAGTGCCCTTTCCATGAGCTTTTCCAGCAAAGAGTGATGGGCGTATAGAAAGCAATTGATACCTCAGTAGTAGCTACATGAATTTGGAGATGCTGGTCCATAAATAGCCACACTGCTTGAATGTTGATGCTCGTAGGCATTTGCCATGCATTATAGTGACCTTGTATAAGTAAACAGGGTTTCAGTGGGGACATAATTATACAGACTTGCAATGGGTAGCTTGAATTGTCAGTTTCATAGCCAGATCAGGCTTTGAGCATTCAGGGTTGCAATTGTGATTAAACTGGTGAACAGGCTCCTGATACTCAAGATCAGATATCAATCATCGATATCCACTGGATCCTTGGACTTCATTCTCAACAGTGTTTACAAAACCGTCAATCCTAGCCTCGTTCCGAGGCCGTTATCAATCCAGAATTTGGAGCACAACTATCATCATGTATAGGCACTATGTATGCATGCACATTCAGGCTGCTGACTGAATCCTTGTAGCTGCATGGCCTGGCTTCTGTACAATCCTATAGATAGCAGAGTGAAACTGACACCCTCAAAGTTAATATCATTGCTGGCTTCACAAGCTATTATAATTGCGATAGTTATGTTAGCTATGTCTTTGCTGTTTAATGCTGGCTTCACTAATAAGTCGAGCTATGCTATTCTGTTTACTGGCTTCTCATGTATGCTGTAGATTCACAACCACAATGGTAAACAGTTCACTTGCCTGCACTGAATATTTTACAAGCACTGTATTTGTTGAAATAGCCAGAGAAATATGACTGTATAAAAATTATGCTTTAGTAATCAAAATAATTACCAAACAGATGATATATAGACTATAGGGTTGGCACTGGCAGTAATACTGGTATAGAACATGTAAGTCGTGTGTGTCGGCTGAGTGCATATTGCACATGTCACAAGAATAAATGGACAAACACACAAATGTTAATTGTAATGGCATGCATGGCTAACGTCATGACCATTCTGTTGATCTGTTTGTTAATTTACAATTCAAATATCTGGATGCGTTGGTTCATCTCATCAGCAACTACTATCTGGCCTTTTGAGTTTACACTTACATGGCGTGGTTGGTTGAATCTTCCCTCCTCGGATCCCCTTCCCCCAAAACACATCAGGAATTCACCCTGTTGTGAGAACACAGACACTCGTGAATTTCCACTCTCTGTAACAATGACCAATCCATTGGTGTCGATTGCAATGCCGTATGGAGAGTTGAGCTGTCCAGGTTTGTCTCCTTTATACCCAATTTGTCGTATGATTCTTCCGTCTTGAGTTATCATCCAGATGCAGTGGTTTTCCTGATCCGCCACCAAAAGATGGCCTTCGCTTGTCACTGCTATTCCAGCTGGTAGCTTTAACATTATGCTGTCCGATGCAATGCAGCCTAGATGCTTCCCATTTCGATCTAAAATGTAGACGCAATTCTTCTGCCAGTCTGTAACAAAGATCCTTTCATCGGTTACTGCTATCCCCCATGGATCTCCTAGTTTACTTCCCTTTTGTCCAATGGTGGTGAAAGTGCCATTTGAGAACTTCTGAATTCTCCGATTTTCCCTCTCCAAGATGAAGATGTTTTGCTCTCGGTCAATTGCTAGTGCGCATGGGGCACGAAATTGACCAGAATGTTTGCCTTTACCTCCGAACGTGTCAATCGCTTTTCCATTACTGGCAAGAACTTTCACTAAGTGACTGCGTACATCGGACACAAATATCGAATCACTATGGCCAACTGCTATTCCACATGGGTGAATGTCATCATGTGCATGGCCTTTGCTGCACATGATTACCATTTCTGGCTTCTTCGTGGCTGTGAAGTACTGCATTGACAAACTTTTGGAAAGTTGCTGAGGCTTGCATGCTTGCTGGATGCTTGGAAAGATTGGCAGAGACTGTCTATGCATACATTTGACCACCTTTTGTGTTGTTGCCATCTCTTTTGTTACTTCGTAGCTTTTCTCATCAACCTTTGCTGCACCATATGTAGGATCTCTGTAGCAGGTGGACATGGTATTAGGCTTTGGTTGCCCAGTCTCGTAGTCTGTTCCCCGAGGAAGAGTACCGTCCACTTGGTGTACTGCACCTGTTTGCAGCATTGGACCAGGTGTCAATGGGTGACGGTTTCTGTCAGATGTAGATGTGACAGCCTTCATAGAGGGACTATCAGCTGCAGGATGAATGTTGGCATGCTCCATGCCCACCATTAGTGTCCCAAGTTTGGTTATTGGAACACACAGTGACTGATCTTCAGCAAAAACAAGAGGCTGTTCTTGGGAAGAGATTGATTCAAAGGTTGAGAGGATGGAGTGCCGAAGTGTGATTAACCTTTCAGCTACAGCCTTAAACTCTGTTAGAACAGACACATCCCTGGAATTCTCTGACCTCTCGATACGTTTGATGATAGCAAGAATTGAAATGCGATCGCCCTGGACGGTATCCGCCAGTCCACCTAGCCGATTGACGCTTGTTGCGGTGTGCTGTACAACATTACCAAGAAGAATTTGTTCCCGCTCGTTTAGTAGCTCGCGCGCACGGTCGAAAAAAGCAGTAATGTTGGCCTTAACGCTTGCGGCATTGGCCGACACGGTTTCCTTTCGTTGGGCAATCGTTCCTACCGTATCTTCTGCTTTCATAAGAGCTTCCCGCGCCGGTTGTACAAAGCTTTGCAGTGCTGCGAGGTGTTCCGACAATACGGCATCGGCTTCCTCATAGTTGTGATGGCGGTGTTGATCCATCATGCACCGACGACAGAGTAACTCACTGCAGTCTCTGCAGTAGTATTCCTGCGGTAGGCAGTGCTGACTGCACAAAGGCAATTGCCTCGAATCAACCTGCATTTCTGATTGCTGAAGAATTACTTCACTGGATTGTTGCTTATCGCTTTGTGATACGATGTCCACCAAACTTTTCAGTTTGAAGTTCGTCCGTAGGCTGTCCATGTCATTGTTAGGGACGTTCGTGACTGCGCGACAGTTAGGACAGTGCACCGCAGAGGTCTCAGTATCGCACGTCCGGATGAGGTCATCCAGGCAGCTTCGACAATACGAGTGCGCACAAGACAACAGGATTGGTTCACGGAGAAAGTCTAAGCAAATCGAGCAGATCAACTCGTCTTTAACCTGTTTAACACAAACTGAACTCGATCGCGAAGTCTCTAGGCCCAGACTCGGCCCTGACATTGTGAGATATACTGTGCGAGTCCAACAATGGTAGCTACCTTTATAATTGGCGCGATGGCTAACGCAGGAAATGACGCAGTGCGTGCACGGAATTGAGGAAGGCGAGCACATGCGTGAGCACTTTCCTCAATTCCGATCTTTATTCACTGGACCAGTGGACTGGAGTTCAGGACTGCACTGGACTGGAGTGGACTGGAGTCCAGGACTGCAGTCCAGGACTGCACTGGACTAGAGTTAGTATAGCCACCTGTATTGTTCAAGTTCGCATTCATCATAGAGTCGGTATAGACTCTATATTTTGGTATACGACGTAGCTACACGCAATAGCGCTAGCTAGCTAGCTATATATGCTAATATCTCTCCAACTTAGCTATAAGCCTTTAGCTATAACCACATACCGTTCATCTTCGAGTGCTTTCATGACCAACAAGACTCTTCGTGTCGCGAAAGTACCACACCAGGTAATGGCTTCCGCTAATCCGGGTGGACGCAATCATAGATAATACGGATTGCGCCCTAGCTGATTGCGCCCGACCGGACATATCGCTAGCGGATCACGTCCAATCTAGGCATCCGCGATGACACCGGCCTCTCCTTCAGACGGGCTAGCTCAACGTCGCCTCAATTTCTCGCGATGGTTTACGCACGAAACAGCAGCATTTATACCGAGCAGTGCACCGCTTTGTCTCACACCAGGCGGCTGCGGCTACTCACTCAAAAACTATGGCTTCAATTGGCACGCCATTTTAGTAATTTGTACGCATGCGCACATAACGATGCTGTGTGAAATTTCTGAAGCTATCGATATGGTCCTCTCTGATCCAGTGAAGGTTAACAAAGACTCATCCGTCTGATTGCTGCATACAACAAAGGCTCACTTGCCAGCTTTTTCTTTGTGTGTTGTGTGTGAACCCTTTCCCATTTCCCTCTCCCTGACCAAGAAGAGTGGCCAATGGAGCTGTCACATGTGCTCCAGGGTGGTGGTCGTGTGTCAAATATCGCCGTCTGAGGTCTCCATATCTCAGTTTTTGCTGCTCTCAGGATGTGATCCCTCACTTCGACGTGACAGCCGGCAGGTGCATTGCACTTCTAACTCTGTGTATGTTGTTCGTGTGCATTGTACGTGTAACTGCCATTGTTGCTGTTGTATGCTGCATGCCCACACTGGGTCAGTCAGTAATATCAATTCAATTCACTTAGCAACGATACGAGAAACGTCACAGTGGGGAAGATGCATTGCGTTGTGTTGTCTCAAACGAGGCACACTTTACAAGACTGAGGTAAGTCCCTGTACGCATGATTTAGCTATGTTGCTAACTACTGTATTCTGTGAGCAGGGTGAATGCCTATCTCAAGACTCAAGTATGGTTCAACAACGTAGCCTAATTATGTCCCTAGCTAGCTACTATAAACTGCCTATGGTCTTCAGACAGGGAGAGCTGGCTTTGCAATCCATCCAGGGAAGGGTTGACTTGAGATGCCTGGGCCTGATTCTTCAGCCAATGCTGGAAGTGTAATACCTGAGTCATACCAAGGCAAGGACACCTACTGCCCAAGTGCCTGTGAGGTAGCTGACTTCTGCTCTGTGACGGCAAACTTCAGCTCAAACATGCGCCTGCTGCTAAAATATTTACATAAACAAGTAATGAAAATGTAACAGGATACCAGAACGGCGAAAAGTATGGATGCAAGAGAGGATGATCGAACATAACAGTGAAGTATACAATCCCCCCTAGCATATCTTTTTCATTATATGGAAGAAGATCTCTGTGGGGGGGGGGGGGGGGGGGGGGGGGGGGGGGGGGGTATACTTCACTGTTATGTTCGATTATCCCTCTTGTTTCCTTACTTTTTACCGTTCTGGTATCCCTAAATCCTGTTACATTTTCATAACTTGTAGCTAATTATAGGAACACTTCTGTCCAGTCATTGTAAACTCCCTTACTCATGCAATATGTCATTGGAGGTAGAGTCAGTACACTACCTGAACCAGAGATTATTAATGACGGAATGCGTTGCTCATGTACATCAGACAGCACCATTCACACAGTCTTCGAGCTTCAGATCTCAGAATTATAACAGCTATAACTAAAGGTTCTAACTACTTGCCTGTTGAAGCCAATAAATGTGCATGTAGCTACACTGGCGTTTGGCCCACTCATGACCACTTAGACTACAAAGAAAAACGTCTGATTGTCAAACAGAGCTAGTTATGAGTAAACTAGTGGGTAGCTATAGCTAGCATGCAGTTTCTACACCACAGGAGAGCCAGCTATTGTTGAAAAACGAAACATCACCCCATGCAGTCGAGTCCAGTCGAGTCCAGTCCAATTAACATGTGAGCTTGAGCCACTGTATAGCTACCCATGCATAGCTAAGTGTTCTGTGTTTCAGTCTGCATATGAATAATTGAAACAGTGATGGTTTGCCCTTAGAGAAAATCTACAAGGCAGACATGCATGTACAAACCATCCATGTCAGACACTTTGCAATTGCATGGTGACAAAACTTGGCAGTCACATGTACAAGTACAATTGATGACCCCTTTGGGCCGGCCTGAATCGTAGATTCTGAATCATCTGTGGGTCCTTGCTAGCTAAGTATAAATTGTACGTACATCAGAGTCACTGATACAGTTGTACGTACACAGTAGGTTAGGCCAAATATACATGACAGAGTAGCGTTTTAGTTTTAACAACACCACTTGCCAAGTTGCCATTCAGTTTTCATGAGACTCAGTCACAACTTTTGGGAAATTGTTTCTACCTCTTCAGTGTAATCAGGCCTAACCCAACTGATCATTTTACCAATTTTTGCTACATACTAGAATACCATTGACAACAGTGGCATTTTTGGTATTTAATTCACCTCAGTGCAGGAATATCATTATCCTAATGTCATTAAGTATAGGCTTCTTAATTGAATGTGTAGCACAATTAGAACCCCCTGAGGCGCACAAAGAACTTATTACTAAGAGTTTGCTCTTACTGTCACACTGCTGAGATCCGGGAAACCATGGGAGCTCGTACTAAAATTCTCCTGAAGGTGAAAAGTATCAATACATAGTGAAGGTTTTCATAGTGCATGTAGAGGCAAGAATGTCGGATTCCATGCATGCACAGCTTTTCCTCTTCATTTGAACCATGCACTGGATTCATAACTGCCCAACTGGCTTAGGGTTTTGTTTCCACTGCTCCTCAAGTCCAATCTACATGGACTACTGATGGGATAATTATAGTGAAGGCAGTAATTTAAAGGTGTAGCTAAATGATTACACACCATTGTATCGGCATAAGCATACCCATCAGTTGCCGATGCATGCATACAGAGCTACGCAATCTATATACAGGGTATGTGCTAGCTACAAAAGTAAATAATTATTTTGACTGCTGTCATTATCATACAGATACTCCGCACTTCTCAAAGATCCAATCATCCAAACCAGGAGAAATGTCATTACCCATCCTCATGCAGTCACATCACACCTACATTTTGTATAATCATAGCTAAAATAATGGGATGGGACTGAGGATAGGTACTAGGTAGCTTTGGCATTTCATTCCAGGGAGTTTGTCATTGAAGCCTACCACATCGCCATAATATTATGCATGTTGAATAGATAGCTAGCTACACATGAATGATGTGATACCCTATTTTCAGCCTATTATTCTTGGAAAAGAAATGTAGCCTATTATTCTAGAATAATCAGACGCACAGACGCACACACGTTAAAATCTTAATGTATTGATGTTAACGTTGTTGAGGGGACATCAATTAATTTAGGGGGGGGGGGGAAAGCATAACAAGTGATGAATGTCTCCTTTTATGTACTTTGTAACCACCTTTGGTGTTTGTGTCAAGCACTACAGCCAAAATCAAGTTTTGATATCATGCTCTGTTGCAATGTAATTGCTTGAAATTCTGGGGCTTCTGCATTCTAGCGCGCGCCGTCATGCACGTGCAAAGGTGGCATTGTAGGCATTGGTACTGGTCGCGATCGCGTCTATACGAACACCTGGAACCACTATCGAGATCTTATGAAATGGCGAAGGTATGTAATTGGGCTTCAAAGTCCAGTGGGCTACAGCCTGAACTAGATCTACACGCGGCAGCTACATTAGCTGGCGGTTGTTAATATTAGTAAACTTTGACCCAAAGCCATTGTACGGTATATTGCTACAGCAGGCTCGTTTTCCAACCTGGCAGTTTCCTTATCAACTTCTCCAAACTAAAGTTGTGGGGTTGTTTACATGCTGGAAGCGATCTGTACACAGGGTGGGGTTGGAAACTGGTTGGTGATCCACTAATAGCATTCTTCACTTTTGTGCACGTCTACTATTGAGCTATTCCAGGATACACCCGTTGACAAGTAATTAATTTGTCCCATAGAGGATTTGCAGTGTTTCCGTATTCCATTGTACTCCGTAAATTTTCCTGGTTTACAAAGCGTGATTTCTGTCCTAGGGTATGCAAAATAGCTCATTTGTCAATAGGGGGTGTATCTCAGGAATAGTTAGAGCCAAGTGTAAATTATACATTCCATTGCATGGTGCTCCTAGCCACTTCTACTGCAAAGCGTGCTACACTGTTACTAATGGAAAGTTTCATCGGCCTTCGTTAAAACCAGGACCAGACCGGTAGGTTAGTTGGTCAGTTCTGACCCAACATGAAACATAATGATGGCCCTTGTTAAAACCCAAACCGGGGAGCACGCAAATTATACCGGCAGTAGTTTCGTGGGACCTGAAGTAGCTAGTCTCAATGAAGGTTAGTCTTCGCCTAACATCAGTCTGAGCTGTGACAAGTATGGAACCAATTGAAGACAGCAACAGTGAGTAGGAGTAGTGTCTGTATATCACTCTTAGCAATGCTGTTCTGTGCCACTCGGATCCGTGATGTTCATTACTACTCCCGGATTACAAAGTTTGTACCTTGAGCAGTGCATGAGAGTTGTTTTAGAACTTGGTAAATAGCTGAATGCATTCTTTCAGGAACTAAACTCAGAGCGCCATGGCTTATAAGTGTGTATTTGCTGTTAGGTGCAGGTTCGACTCTCATCCCAAGCTACTCTTTGTTGAGTGCTAAAGTCTTCTTCCAGAAGCTCCACCTTTTTTGATTCTATGGAGTGGGAATTCCAAATGCACTTCCTAGTCAAGGAATGTCGTTTGAATTTATCATTTTTGGCCACATATTTTCATCCTGTGGAGATATAGGCGCATATGCTTATTAAGCACGCGTACGGTAGTACATCTGTGAACGTATTGCGTAGTTCGGCTGTGAAATGATGAGCACAGTAAGATGAGCAAATAAAATTGAACTGCTTGGCTTGCGAGCATTATAATTTGTACATGTGTGTTGAGAATTAGCCTTGTTCCCAGGTTCCTCCCCAGCCTGTTCACTGCGACAAAAGCCAGGCTCCTCCCCAGCTTTTCATCACATACTCTACCAGCCTTTTGTCGCATACTGTACTGTACAGTAAGCGACAAAAAGCTGGGGAGGAGCCTGGGAATGAGGCTATTGAGAAATGGTTGGGAACTTCATCGATCTCTCTGTCTCTTTCTCAGGTTTGGTCGCTCACACTCAACACTGGGATGAAAGTGCCAGCCTTTGGCTTGGGGTGAGTATATATGTCTGTTGGTGTGGTACTGTTCAACAAGCAATCTGTAAGATTAACCTTCGTTTCCATGACAAGTTTACCACAAGTTTACACACAGCAGAAACCTGGACAACCTACAATTTTCTTAAGTACTACTAAAAGTCTCTGGAATAGACCACGTCATGTGAAAATGAGATCAATGTTGTTGGCTAGTAAGCAGCGATGACATCATACCCGTTACTGAGCAGTGATGACATCATACCTGTTACTGAGCAGTGATGACATCATACCCGTTACTGAGCAGTGATGACATCATACCCGTTACTGAGCAGTGATGACATCATACCCGTTACTGAACAGTGATGACATCATATCCATTACTAAGCATAGATGACATCATACCCATTACTGAGATGTGACGCCTATACTGAGCAATTACTGTTTTTTTTGTCCGTACAGAATGTGGCTGACTAAGCCGGGTGAGATTAAAGAGGCAGTGGAGACAGCTCTGAGAGCCGGTTACCGACGCTTTGACTGCTCACCTCGCTACAACAACGACAGGGAGATTGGCAATGTGCTACAGAGATGGTTCAGGGATGGACGACTCAAAAGAGAGGACGTCTTCATCACTTCAAAGCTGCCGTAAGAGGGCCTACACCTGACCAACCCATGTCTGGGAATCCTCTTGCAGTATGTAGCAGGAAACACATCACTGGTAGAACATTTCACGATTTAGATGATTATTGCTAGATTCTGATAATGTAAATTGTTAGCCCTCAGGTTATAAAAGACGCTAACAGTGCAAGTAGGAGCACTCACAGTGTATCACTAAAGACCAGAGGGACAGTTGCACCTGCTCTCCCGGCTACAACAACAATAGGGAGATAGACATCCTATAGTTCAGGGATGGATTACTCAAAGGGATAGCCAAATCTACCTTTCACACTTACCAAACCTTTTAAGAGTCTCTGCATTCATCTATGAAAGAGTGCCACTATTTGTGGTTTGCACTTGTGGTTAGTCCACCCAACATCCATGGTTTGTAAACTGAGGGTGATAGTATTCACAGTAGCTGCCTTCAGCCAGCAAATAGTCCGTGGAACCTGCGGCAATGATGAAAAAGCGCTCCTCCACTGACCTCGAGCTCAGGCTCTCAATAATGAGAGGACAAAGTACTTTTTCCCACTGTTTCAGCATGCTTGAACCAATAGGTATCCTTCAGTGCCCGACACCTCCCTGTGAGACTGGTAGGTGCCCTATAGGAAATGCCAAAAGTGGGTGGTGGTGCTCATAATTCACAGTTGGTGCTCTTTGACATTATAATATTATACAGTATCCATGAACGGATTTGGCAAAGGGTGAGCGCTTGTTTTATTGTATGCTGTACGTGTTTGTCAGCAAGCACTGGTTGGCTTTAGATACATGATACAAAGTCCAGGTTACATTCCGAATGACGTCATGCCAATAATGGTCACATTTGGGTAAGGCGCAGATATGCCCATTCACTGGCCGACATTCTGGCCTATCGAGATTATTACGATATGCAGAGCACACAGAAGATTGCCTTGCATGCATACTTTATTCAGAGTCCTGATTATGTATCCCTAGTCCTTCAAGTATATTCATGAGGCAGCAAACCAAACCCCATAATCACTTCTGTTGTGCAAACTCAGTGCTATCAATAGGGCTTCACAAGTACTGTGTGGCCACAATAATGTGTTCATAATTGTACTGGCCATTTAATTTGCCAAAATGGCCTGAAATAGCTCGGTAAAATTTGGCGATTGCGACCACCTGATCCCACTTGGTAATTACTATTGTTGCATCAAATACTTGTGTTGGTCTGAGATGACAGCCCAGGTTATGACATAACAGAATGATTGTGGATGGTCGCTGTAACAGTCGCCCCTTGTACGGACATACCTACATCCTCTCACACAGACGCACAGCACATGCTCGTGAAGACATTCTACCTACCTGCCAGCAGACTCTGAAAGAGATGCAGTTGGACTACATCGATCTCTACCTCTACTTGCACTGGCCCATGACCAACGCTACCGACCTTAGTACGGTCACTGAGCAGGAGATGGTCGGATACAATCCACAGAGTGCAGCAAACACCTGGGAGGTATATTATTTTTTTCTATAAAAATAGCAACATCTTGTGCCACCATGTAGAAAAACTATACTACATCTGAGCGGTACTAAATATCTTCAAAAAATTCCGCATCTTTTACTGAAACTAGAGCAAAAAGTGGACGTACTTAGAAGATGTTGAACAGTTTCCAGGACTCCTCTGACAATGTGGGGAATGTCTAGAGTTTTGAGCAACATTTCTTGTCACAGGCGGTGTGTCTTGTGGGATGCTTTGGCAGGGAAACGGCTACTATAGAAAGTTTGGCACTTCAGCAATTAATTACGTGAATCCTTTACATTTAACTTTCTGACATTAATGGTTAACGAGGGGCAACCGCACTCCTGGTAGCCGCGGTGCAACCAGTTACAACAACTCGCTGGTTGCGCAAGCTACGCGTTGCAGCTCATTCCAATTAACGCACATGTCACGTGAGGGCCACGCTCGGTGGATTGAGTCGGCAATGGCGTCCAAAGGGAAGATTATTACAGCGCTCACAACTTCGCCAGCACGGTAAGTTACGGCATATGAGCATCAGTGAATGATAGCGATCACGGCCATGTGGTCAGAATCTTTGTGGAGCCTTCGTAACAGCTGTACTGGCAACGAACTTCGAGCGATCGAGCAATGGCGGCCGACGGCATGGCAAAAGCGCTTGTATCTCCACCACCATGGTGAGTTTCAGCACCAAAATTGTGCGGTTGGGTTGCTGCATGGTAGCGATCACGACAGTGTAGTCAGAATCTTTGTAGGCCATTCCTATCTCTCTAACGAGTTATTTATTATCCAATAAATTATTTACGCGGCACAATTTTTCCCCTACCAGGAGTGTAATATCAGCAAGAGCCTACGTATATCAAAGTACTGGTTGTTCCTTCCATGCTGGGAGAAGACGTTTGTGCACTAACCTTCAGTGGCTCAGTACTAAATCCCTCATCCATTTCTACACAGGGAATTGAGGAGCTGCAGACAAAGGGTCTCGTAAAGGCAATTGGTGTCTCCAATTTCTCCATTACAAAAACGGAGCGACTCCTGCAGACTGCCAAGATTGTTCCAGCTCTGAACTCGGTCGAATGCCACCCCTACTTCCAGCAACCAAAGCTCAAGAAATACTGTGAATCGAAAGGTATTGTTGTGTGGAGCCATTTTATTATAACTATAGGTGTTCACAGAACACATACCCTACACGAAACGTCTACAGGATAGAGTGCAGCTACGATCACCGGGGCACCTCTCTGTCTCCTTTTCTGTACAGTGCATGTGCTAGTGCATGATGGTTTTTCCCGAACACGTGCTATCGTGTATATTGTGTTCACATATCCAAGATATGGGAGTAACTGACTGCCATTATTACGATCATGAAGAGATGGGGTCAAAATTAATGTTATGAATAATAGGAAATAGCTGGTGTTTCAGTCCCGAAATGTTGAATGCTGGAGTAAGACTATTTACTAGCACTCATCTCGAATCATGAAGTTTCCAGATGCAGTGAGTGATCATGAAGAGGTGGAGCCAATGTTATGAACTAGGCGAATAAATCTTGATATCCAACACAGTAGTGTGCGATAATTGTTTAGTATTACATTTCATTGGAGTGTAGTACTGTTACATCCTTTACAAAGGGTCTATGTTGCGACATTTTTTCCCACTGGACAGATGACGGACAGACGCCAGCCAGGTGCCAGACAGACAACAGACAGACGGACAAAACTGATTGCCTAACCCCGCTTCGTGCATGCACATGTGGGATAATAAAATGACGTGTGCGTCCATCTGTACATATATGAAGTCACAGGCCCGTAGGCTGGGGGGGTTCGGGGGGTTCGGACGAACCGCCCGCACGGTCATTTAGGTCCGGTCCCGCTGCAAACAAGCGTACTTAGCTACAGTCTTACTTACTGCAGTCACTGTCTTGTGCCGGTGCCTTCCTGGAGTGCTCACACCTACCGAGTAGATCGTAGTGTCATGTACGATGCCAGAACAATAATATTATGAACCTCGTTCCCAGGCTTTTTGACGAGAGGAATGTCTGGGAACGAGCCGTGGACACGCGATTGTCATGTACGCAACATGGGGCGCCGTGAAAGAGCGTGAGAGAAAGCCATGTCCCAGAGTTTGCAGAAGTTCTTGCCGCCGAAAAAGAAGACCGCAGTGAATACTGAAGGCGATGCTGCTGCTTCCGGTAGTCAGATAGGATAAAGTTATTCTTCGTGATACTGCCTTGCCAGGCATGCACACGTACACGAGCGCTAGTGTCCCAAAATGCACCAGAATCGATCTCAGAGCATCTAAAACTCAAAAAATTTCCTGGGGGGGCATGCCCCCAGACCCCCCTAGCTACTGCGCCCTTCGCGCGCTGCCAGATGGTTTGGTCCACTTCATATTCAAAGAAGAACCCCCCCTGTAAAAATTGAGCCTACGGGCCTGAGTCAATGGAAGCCATTATCACCTCGAGTCAAACACTGGATTGTGTCTGAGTAGCCAATGGCACATGGCGTAGCGCTAGCTACAGGTTAGAACGCGAGCTTACTAGACCAGATTGAGATGGAGTGGTGGCTGGTACATGTAGTTAGTGAAAGGGCCACAACCACCAGTAGAGATTGGCTGTGGTGCTGTGGCACATCCACATCACGGTTGTAATTAGCTGACCAGTGATGTCATAAGTGGACCATGCCGATTATTTTATGGTAGTTCTATACAAAGATGATTACACTGATGGCGACATCAGCATAGCCAGGGGGTACGGCATTAGTCAACTTAAATGCTCATTCCTAGCCTGACGAGAATCTGTCCCCAAGCACTGATGAATCAATGCACAGCCCAGTCTTTCATTTTGTATTCAACAGACCAAGACTTGACTCTTGGCTTCATGGATTACTCAAGTAACTGAATCCGGAGACTTCACAGTCTGCCTGTGATTGACGTTGCAAGTTATGCAGTTAATATGTCTTTGACATCCCCAAAGCGTGCGTACCAGGCTCCCCCCCCCCCCCCCCCCCCCCCCCTCATTCTTCGTCACCATGCAGGGAGGAGCCATGTATCAAAGCTAGCAGAATACTTCCCTGTGACATATGTTGATGTACCCATCAGAGCCAGCTCCATGATCAACCACAAACTTGATATACACTATAACACCTTATGTTGCAAAGTAAACAGAAATTCTTTGAGGTCCAGAAATCTCCCCCCACAGCATAAATTGGCATCTGCACACAGCGTTTAGCATTCCTAGTGCACACAGCATCTCACAAAACTCGGAAGAGTGCCCCTGGCTGTTAGTAGTAATGATCGTACACTCGCTGCTTACCAAGGCAGGAAGCGGCAGATGCACTGTGCAGAACCAGTCGCTGAGGTAGCTGCCTAGTTGTCATGCTGTTTGACCAGCTGAAGAAAACTCACCTGTTGTCTTGCCAAATGCCGAAGACCATCGCTACTTACTTTATTGCTGGAGAGGCGACAGCAACGCTAAGTCAAATCAGGAGCATTATTGCAAAAGCCTTATCTCACACTATGGACCCTAACTAGTGGGTAAAAAAAATGAACACAAGTGTCATTGCCATAGGTGCATATACTTAAGGTTGGGGTTAGCAATTTCACAGGGATTGAGTCTGTTTCTTTTGCTCAGGAATTGGCATTTGGTTAAGAAGAGTTCATTTCTTTTGCACAGGGATTGTGTTTGAAGCGCATACCCCACTGGGAAGACCAGGTCTATCAGCTGACAGTGGTGACCCCATTGTTCTGGATGATCCAGTGATCAAAGAGATAGCAGCAAAGCACAGTGCCACAGCAGCACAGGTTAGAGGACATTTGGCAATTCATATGTTAAGCTCCAAATATTTAAGCATTAAATTGCTGGCCAGGCATGCACGTGGTGTGGTGAGATCACCTTGAAATTTCAAGACACAAGGTTAAACCTCACTGGGAAGAGTGCATGTGGGGCTCTAGATACCGTGATGGACATAGCTTTCCACTTCTTATTCTCCATCTTGGGGCTTCTCCGTCTCATGGAGTAATTTCGTGCAGCGCGAGTTGGTATACCAATTTTTTATGTTGTGATCGCCAAACTATACTTGAGGGCCAACAAAGCTTCCTCGTGTATGATAGTTGCCATGCCATTCGAAATGAAGTGCATTCAATTTGAATTGAAGCGGAAAATAATGGCATACCATAGCAACGTGGAAAATTGCATTTTTGGTGTGTGGTATCTCGACAACTGGATGACCAATCACTTCAAAATTAAATTTACTCTGTGGCAAGCTTTATTATGATTACTAGTGCTGACGTTTTTTTTAGATGTGGGATGTGCCGCATTTTCACTCAGCGGACCACATATATATTCGGTCTGAAAGGAAATCCCATTAGCCTATTATGGTCAGTTGCAGGTAACTAGGTTACCTGAGGAGGAGTAGCTAGGAATGCTGCATACAAAGACGCGACTTACCTTAGATACTCTTTCCTTTAAGTAGAGATGCCCTACATGTAACATTCCTGATATCCTCTTAGTAGCCTAGTTCCCAGCCTCGTTCCCAGCCTCATAAGGGGAGTATGGGTATGAGGCTTGCCTCCTGTACAAATGAACAGTGCATAAGTAGATCACGCCCCCACGGATGGTTAAAACAAGTGAGTCTTTAAAAAGACTTGATGTGTCTCGGCACGACTTGGTATCAGCTAGAATCGTGCAGAGGACATGGCAGCTGTTTAACCTAGCAAAATATGTGTGGTAAGTTACCTCGTACCTTTGCTCTTCTTGCTGTTCTGAGCCTCAGTTCGCCCACGTTCAATTAAGTCCTTTCTTCCACCTTTCTACCCTCGACGTCACGCACGTGAGGAAACATACCAGACCCTCCGCGTTCTTTCGTGCAACCGAAAGCGTCGCCCGGGGCCTGGGAATGAGGCTATGAGTATTCATTGTCCTGATTATAGCCAGTCTTGGTAAGTGGATTCATAAGAAGCCAAGCAAAAACCCATAACCACTTTTGAGGCTCTACTTGCAGGCTATAAATATGTTTGACACCCTATTAATTAAGAGTGTAGAGCAGGTTGCTGCACTTGCGCGGGCGGGCGCATTGCGAAAAGCGACGTACGTACGTACATTCGTACGTACCACGTACCTACGCACCCAGCACGGTGTCTCGGCACTTCAAAAACTGAAATTCACATGCACATAACTCCTTCTTACATCATCGGTACTTCGACTTAGTGTGAAATTGTTCAAAACAGTTTCCCATACACAAGTGGACATCACACTTTGGACAATAAAATGTAGTTTTTCTGTTTTCCGTTTTTTCCTTTTCCCGTTTTCATCCCACTGCAAACAGCACACTTTCTGCGAAGAGTACTCCTGTATCCAAAATGCTTCCCTGTAAGTG
This sequence comes from Axinella damicornis, assembly GCA_963931865.1. Lineage (NCBI taxonomy): Eukaryota > Metazoa > Porifera > Demospongiae > Axinellida > Axinellidae > Axinella > Axinella damicornis. The sequence continues at coordinate 9,093,876 of OZ007507.1, read as the reverse complement.
TCTTCTCTGAAGACACAGGCTTTCGTCCCTTTGATGCTTGGAGTGCTAACGGGCACTGAGAGCTTGCTCTGATGTTTAGGAGAGGTTGAACAAGTTGGCAGATCAGCTCATGGCGAAATGCCCTCTGAGACTTGATGATGCTCTCTGGAAAATTTGAACGGAAAATAATCCATCCATTGACAATACACAGATCGATTAATCGCCAGAACACCTTTTTCCACCATTTGATTGTCTTGCGTTGTGTGAGGGAGTAATAGCTAAGGTTTTGATCGGCTAAATCGACCCCTCCCATAAAGTTATTATAATCTGCAATGCAGGTCGGACAGGGAAGCAGCTGTTTTTCACGACAGCCTTTAGGTCTTTTCATAACCCGAGTGACAGAGGTGTTGTGAGCTGTTGACATCACATATACATCCCTCCTGTCATGCCAGAGCACAGCCACCAACTCATCATGGACCGCAAATTGGTACTGTCCCACCTCTAACTTTGTATTCACTTTGAGCTCCTCAGGGAAGTTTTTACGGTTACTCCGCACAGTTCCTGTAGCATAAGTTCCCTTCTGAAGGAGCTTTAGCAAGAGAGATGGGGATGTATAGAAATAATTATCAATATACAGGTTGTGTTGTTTTCCATGATATGGTTCCATTAAATCCAATACAACACGTTCCGCAAGTCCTTTAGATTCACTCGGGGTTGCTGTGGCCCCTGTATATATTTGGAATCCGAGCACATAAATATTATCTGGTTTTTGCTTCAGCATTAATCCAGACTTTGATACCAAATTTAGTGGGCTTCTTAGGGAGGAAAGATATTCGGCACCTTGTGCCAATCATCATCTCGTCAACAGATAGATGGCGGCCCGGTTGATAATAGCATGGGAAAACCGCAGACAAGTGGTCCACAAGTGGGCGAACTTTATAAAGAGGATCATACCCCACTTCTCCCTTTTTCTTCTGGTTGTTTGAATCAACTAAATGCAGGTACCGCAGTATACTGAGGAACCGGTCCCTTGACAGGAATGAGGGGATATGGAAGGAGGGATGGGAAGAAGGAAGGGAAGGGGAGAAGGGTGGAGGAAGGGGAGAAGGCTATCGATGGGAGGAAGGGGGGGGAGGGAGGGAGGGAAAGAGGGAAAGAAACAGGGTGGACCGAGGGAAGTTGGGAGGAACGGGGAAAGAAACGGAGGAGAGAGTGACCTACCAGATTCCAGTTCTTCTTCCTCGTCCTCAAGATCCTTGTCATAAATAAGTGCAGACTCTAATTCCACCGGGTCAACTCTCCCTCTTCTGAAATAGGATCCACTATAAACACTGTCAAGTACATGTTCCAAAACCTCTGCATCGTCTTAGCAGCACAACTGCTTGAAGAATCCACACAATCATCACATGCATCGCCGAACGGCTCAGGACGACTCTCAGCACCACTTACCACAAAAACCTCTTCCTCACTTGCAAAAGACACCTTTGATGTTGATGGCTGGCATGCTTGGAACTGCGTATCCATCCTAACCACTCCGATTCACACAAGTTCAACTCGATAATACAACGATTCACCACACCGTCCGTGTACAACGCAGAACCACGAGGGTAAATGTGTGCAACTGTGCATGCGCAAACACTAAGTAGTTCTACGCCCACTACTAATTAACGGTACGCCCACCGCATTATGCGCACGACTTCGCAACGCTTTAACCATCAGCTTTGTACAATCTATATAATTTTTCACAAACAACAGCTTATAAACGAAGGCAGATGGGTCAAAAAAGACCCCTTCAGGATTGGAAGAGCTAATGCAATGAATGGGCGTTGCTGCAACATTTCAATGCATGAGTTTTGCTATTGTCATATGACAATGTTATGAAGGTTGATTGATACTGCCAACATTCCGGCAGCAGAAGTAACAGTTTGAACTCGCTAGGCCATTTCTCTAGTGAACACTGTCACAACACGATATATAAGCTCCAAATTGGTATCCAGCAAGAATTGGCAGCATACTAGGAACCACCAAGCTAATTACTTACAGTATTCTCACACTGTGTATGAAGCAAACTGAAATAAACACTTCTGACTTGTCTCTGTCCGAACATAGCAGGAAACAATGCAGGTTGCTTCCTGTTCGGACAGGAAAAGATTGAGGTCCTCAGACTAACTGTATATGCATCTTCGGTACTGTACGTTTGGATGCATTCTGTGAACAGTTCCAATGCTTGCTTGTGTGTATGGCATTCTCTAAGTATTAGTATTTCTGCCGTCGATTCATTGATTGTATGTGTGTGTCCTACTCTCCTGTAGATATGTATCGCCTTTCTTCTCCATGAGGGAATGGCCGTCATCCCTAAAAGTTCCAAATGCAAACGCATTGAGGAAAATTATCAAGCCACACAGATTGAGCTTGATGTTGAGGAGATGAAGCGATTGAGGGGACTTGACAGGAACCACCGTATTTGCCGCCCTGAGCTGAAGCTGAGCAAAGAGACGATGGACGCGTTCTGGGATGCCAAAGCTGATTCTGACTTCAAGATCTCAGCATGAAGACAACTAGGCTACTAAGTACTCATGTTGCAGTTAGCGTTATTCATTTCATTTTGGCAAGGCAATATCTTGCAATAGGTGGTTCCAATTAACCAAGCTCCCAAATGTCCACAAGTAAAATGGGGAGGTCATAGCAATTTAGCTATAATGTTACACTATCTGGTCAAATTTGCTGTCAGAATTGGTGGTTCTGTGCCATATGCAGCAATTAGTGATTGGGATAACATGCATGTATACACCTACTAAAGGACCACAGAATATTGATGGTTCTGTCCATGTCTTTGTGTGAATGTGCATGTCTTTGCTATAATTATAGGTCTCTACAGAGTGGCGTGTATGCAACAGAGTTTCATCAGTCTAAACCCGAGAGTTCGGTCAGAAAGTTATAGAAGGGATCACGGCCGCCTCAGCCACAGTGATCTTACATGGGCCAGCTCCTAGCCTCATTCCCAGGCCATTTTGCAATTGGGAGGGAGAACGAGGCTAGCCAGCTCCAAGATATTACAGGTCCATTCTCAATGGCCTTCCTGGGATGTCCACGTCACGTGGGATCCGATTTGGCCTCTGAATCCAACCATGCATGCATGTTTCGCGGATTTGCACAGCAAGAAAAGTGCAAGTGTACAAACTGTGCACTGTTGTAGTGGGCAAGTGCATGGTGCACAACCCAGGATATGCACATTGTGACCAGGCTTGTGCACTGCTTACACACTGCAGTGCAGGGACATGAGCGCATTTACTGGCTTGTTATGCACCACTTGCAATTGCCCACTAAAATGGTGCACAATTATGCCAACTCGTGTACTTTTCTTGCTGTGTCGAATTAGTATTGTCATGGATAATCATAAACTACGTATATTATCATCCTTATTCCAAGCTGATCACATCTTAGGTAGCTACACTACATGTACTAATGAGTGTAAAATTAGTATGAGCATGCAAATTTGAGGGAGAGTGACTTCGATCTTAATGTGGTGGTCTTGGGCACAAATATTATCATGGGGAAAATAAACCAGTTCCGCTATGATAATTATTATACGTTGTATCATACGATTCATAGCACTCAATTATTGTCTAGAGCAGAGGAAGCAAGTTTTCAGGGCAGGGGGATATCGATGCATGTGATACACATGAGTGGTGACTTTCTTCATCCGAAACAAGAACATGTGAACAAACACTGACTTTCTTTCTTGCCTCAAGCTCCTCTTATTTCAAAATTTGTTTCCTGCTGTGTAAACCAACATCAACACTCCTGCATCACGGAAGTGGGATGTTCGGGGGGCGGGACTAGACTCGACTGTGTGACGTGCTAGCACATCACAATCGGAGTGCCTGTGTGACGTGCTAGCACATCACAATCGGAGTGCAGCAGCAGCGCTGTAGCGGACGCATGCAGCTGCAGCCGGGGTGCAGCAGCTGAAACGGGATGCAATCGATGCGATCAGGGAGCAGCAAAAAGAAGCGCATGCGATTGAGGAGCAGCAGCTGAAGCGGACGCGATCGGGGCAACAGCTGAAGCTTAAGCGGACGCGATCGGGGGGCAACAACTGAAGCGGACGCGATCTGGCAGCAGTACAGTAGCTGAAGCGGACGCGATCGGGAGCAGCAGACGCTATCGGGGAGCAGCTATACCTGGCGACGGACTGCTAATACACTGTAGGCGAAATAGAGTAATGGTATTTCTATTATGTTTATTAAGTTAAATTTTTACACAAGATACAGTGTAGTGTGCATGCAAACTAACCTAATTTATGGGTGTGTGTGCATGTGTGGCGCATATGTGTGTGTGTGTGTGTGTGCATGTGTGGCGTGTGTGTGTGTGTGTGTGTGTGTGTGTGTGTGTGTGTGTGTGTGTGTGTGTGTGTGTGTGTGTGTGTGTGTGTGTGTGTGTGTGTGAATCTGAATCTGTGAAGGAATCATAATTACCTATTAGCTGACGCCAGCTTTGTAATGCTGTTACAGCAGAGATTGTTAGTGATTTATACATCACTGTGGTAGTTTTTCAGTGGCTTTTCTTGAATTAAAAATGCTCCCCCCCCCCCCCCCCCCCATATATACAGCTTGTTTGTAACCATGGCAACCAAGGAACTATATGTGCATGGTTAAGAGAGCCTATCTGTTTTTGCAGTGAGCTAGCTCCATGTGAGTTATTTTAACATAAATTCTGGCCTCATGCTAATTTTATTGTGCTGGAAGAGAATTCAAAATGTTGATAGGTGAGTAAACTTCACTATAACCTCCCACTCAATACACATCCAACACCACATTCTTTGAATTAGCTTGGGGAATGGTACTTGTGTAACTGGATGTAGTAATAAAATAGTTTAGCTTGCAGTGGTACATGCACTTAGCCACTAGCTCTCTGCATGGGTCATAATTATACTACTATAGTAGTCCAAACCTTACCACAGAGCTGTGTTACATGCATGTACGCATTTACATTACAGCAAATACTGAGTTATGTCATATTAAATTTCTATATACCAGCAGTATAAACACCTCAACCCTCGTAATTATTTTACTAGCAATGTATAGCTATCCTTTGTGTTGCTAGCGCTAGTGGCATCTCGTTATAGTCTCATCTGAGTGAATATCGTTCGCATAGTGTCACTTTACATCTTAGGAGAAAGAAAACATCCAGCTTGTAGCCATACGAAACTTTTTACACCAATGTAAAAGGAACTTATAGCAGGAACAGCAATATATGTACGCAATCACCGACCTATAGCTATATGTGTAGTCAGTCGATTCGGTCAAGAGCATGAATAGAACACTGAGTCTCCCATGGCCAAATAGAGTGCCCTTTGTGGTGCATGTGAGAGTGTTACTTGCATGTTTGCTGCTGATTAGGTAGTTCTCCAAAAAAACATGTCTCTTTTTTCATGATAGCTGCATGGGATCAGTTTTCTGCAGCTTAGCCTGCAGAGTATGCCTGTCAGTACCAAGAGTTCATAACAATAGCACACACGCTAAATTTTACCTTTACTTTTACATGCAGCTTCTATTACTTGCATATATTGATCATGGCTGAATTGACATTAAAGCCTGAGTTATACTGGTATATAGTTTTCCCCTACCGAGCGTAATTAGTTAGACAAACACTCATACTGTACTCATGAGAATAACAATCAGTATACAATATAAAAACAAAAGCATGCATCCAATAGAATTTTGCTTTCTCTATAGTTATAATCGTAGCAAAAATATTATGCCAAGCCGTTATTGTACATAAGTTTTCATCTTAAAGTACCATGGCCATACCTATAAACACGGCAAGCAGAAGTGGTATGGCAGTTGCATTCACAATGACAGCTGCATCGGTACTAGTACTACTGAACGTTGAAGCTTTTCCATCAGTACCAAAAGCTGAAGCAGTTGTATCAGTAACTGAAGCAGATGGTGTTGCAACGGGGTCAATCAGTGTAGGCAGCTCTTCTCCAGCTTCAACTAGGTGACCACTGGGATAGCCATGCTCAATGAGGATCTGGAAGGCAGTACCAAAGTCCTCATGCCACTGGGTGTTGTTTTGGGCATATTCATCCACAATACTGGCTGTGCGGGATTCATCACAGTCTAGGAAGAGATTCCTGCAAGAGCCGTTTGTCTCTCGCCCAGTTTCATCTGGTGTAACACGTTTGAAGAGTGCCTGCACGGACATTACACCATACAATTGTGCAAGGTAAGATGTTGGTTTACTCCAGCCTAATGCACAGTATATAGGTTAAGCTATACATGTAGGTCTTGTGTGGCTTGTGATGAGGGTTGTTCATGTTGAAAATGACTTGTGCAAAAAATTAACCGTCAAAGCAAATTCAGTCAGTCGACAATATTGCAATGTAGCTATTGAGGTAATGATTAGCTAAATGCTTGTTGCACAAAAGCTCGAGACTGTTATGCATGATTGATAAAAGTTACTTGAACCCATGCAGGAGAGCCACACGTCATGCATGAGGCGTATAGCTATTATCTGTAGATGCATGTACCGTGGAGTAATTGAGCTCTTACCATGTCGGTGTTGAGCATTAGCCTGCCTCCTGTTTGAGGTCCTGGTGATGTCCGCTGGATATTACCAGTGTCCCACTGAAACCTTGGATTCACTCCAGGGGGGGCATTTGGAAAGTTGAGTTGTGATTGGTGCCATCCATTGTTAGGGCCTCTCAATGAACGATAGAATGCATTGTCAAGTCTATTACCAGGAGGAGCCCATGGTCCCTGAAACCCACTATTTTGTGGTGTAGCTTGTCCAAGTGCGTGAGCTCCAATTATAGCAACAGCCTGCCTCTCTGTCATTCCCATACCATCCCGGAACACTTCCATCACATGCTCAAGATCTCGATGGGGATCAGGGAAACCGGAGTCCTTGCTTGAATTAGGTGAAGTGGAGCAGTCTATTCGACCATAGCGGATGACAACGTTTGGTGTGGGTAAGGTACAGTTTTCAGGTAAGCCAATGTCAGAACATTGTTGGTTCAGTGCTCCAGCTCTCACTCCCACAATGCCAGCAACTGCATAAAAGTCTGCACGAGACATGCTAGTGCTGCTGAATCCACTGGTTTCATTGTCATAAATGTTGTTCAGTGCTGTGAATATTGATTCAAGACCTCGATTCTCAACATCGTTGATATTGACACATCCATTACATTCAGTAACACAGTCATGGAAGATGAACCGCACAAGCTTAGCAATTGGCTGAAAGATAGAATTTATCCACTGTCTAAAGCAATGTTCAATACGTATCTAGCTACTAAGTACTTATGATACATTGTCAACATTCATATAGTAACTCCCTTTTGAGGTATATACGAGCACAGACAGCTGTCCTATATATGGACCCCTCCTGCATTTTCCGCTATAGCAGTGTCTTTGGTGTGTACAACCATCCCTTCATTTGCAAGACTAGTGTAGCTACTTTGCTGCATTCAATGTATGATCATCCACCATTCAATGCACTCTTGCTGATCAGTGTATAGTCCGAATTTGTTATTGTAATGTCTTCTGTGTATACAACCACTTTGGTTCCTTACCTTAATTATAATGTCAGCCAATTTGCAGACATATAAAAACATCACTTTAAATTGCCTGACAAAGGGTAGGTACCGTGCATTCATATATATACTTCCTGCAAGGCTGACCAACATGCATGAGCTACAAATAACAAGTTGGTAGCTATCACAGTCTGTTTTGCGGTCAGTCTACATGTATGACTTGTGGACTTGCTGTATAGCTACCAATCATGAATGCAGACTCTGACACTCTCCGTGCACCATGCATGTTCTACTGGTCATGCTATCAAGCACCACTCTGTGACATGCACAGTCTGGTACCCTTGATGCTTTCTGGAGGATGTGCTAAAGTTTCCTATACACATGTGAGTGTATGTGTTTGAATATTCCATCACTGCAACCAAGGAGGTTGGAGGGTATGCTATACTTCCTCGTCCCTCCTCAAACTATCATAGAATGCACAAAACTAGCACTAGATCACTCTTCCTTATTCTAGAGTGACGGTCATTCTCCTTTCCTCATGCAAGATTCGTTCTTGGAACACTAATCATACATAGTACTGCCCGCTGTTGACAATTCTGTTGCATTTGGACACTTTTTGAAAGAAACGTACGTTTTGGATGTTGCTAATTGGACCTGGCTCTCGACGTAGGAGCTGCATTATACTGCTAATAGCTCTGTCTTCATCTGGCTGTGTGACTGTGTCAGACTGTCCCGGTAAACCTGCCGTCATACTCAGCAGCAGTAGGAGTGTCATTCTGGGGCTCGCCATCATTCTCTTGAAGTTGCTTATCATCAGTCGATCTACTGCATGATAAGTGATCGTTAGCGCTCAGCCGTAGGCCTATAACTAATCTCCTGTTGGTTATACGGCAGTCAGCCTGCAAGTAGGCCTATACGGTCACGAGATGTACACCTACGCTGTGTATGAAAACATCCGAATTGCAACACTATATTAGTCGGGCGTATCCCACGCATACTGTTATAATACTAGCTATATAGAATCTCGTCATGTACAGACTTGCTCACGAGGAAAAAATTATGTGTTTTGCCCATGCATGTCTTGCGCAAGTCTGTCTACATATGTACATGCAGATATTCACAGAGCGGAGTTCGCGACACCGCGATCGCGCTGAATCTCAATGATACCATAATAGAGCCGTGAACTCTGATGATACTCAGGACTTCCAGCCTGGGTTGCTACATGTATATATCAGTTGAAGTTTGGTGCTTGCACTGTGCTAGAATCACTTCGCTGCCAACTTTAGTTGCGAAAACGATATTAATTTTTATAAGAGTTTGAAAACTTCACGAGATGTTTTGAGCAAAAACTACTATCATAGCGCTAATAACAAGGTATTAGCACGTTTGGCCCTGTTGCCTTTGCTGTTACATGTACAGTGTAGCTGGACATGCGCGCGCGCGAAATCGACGTTTGACCGTTCACCTTCGCTTCAGGGACAGCGCTACAGTAAAGCAGCGCTGGCGTAGGCCTACGCGCTTTCTCAGGAGTCAGGAATCAATTTATCCCCGTTTCCATCCGCTTCAGCTGCTGCTCGCCGCTAGCTTGCGTCCGCTTCGGCTGCTCTTCCCCGATTTCAACAGCTCCCCGATTGCGTGCGCTTCGGCTGCTGCTCCCCGACGGTGTCCGCGCTTCGACTGCTGCTCCCCGATTGCATCCGCTTAACGCTTGTAGCCTCACCTGTTCTGGAAGATTCCAGCCCTTGCCTAATCTTCTCGAACATTCTTCGAGGTTCAGTGAATTGAAGTACGAAGGTCGCGCGTCACTAGTCTAGTCCAGCCCCACGAACATCCCACTTCCGTCACACACACACGCACATTAAAATCTTAATATATTGATAATAATATTCATCTTATTCATGGAGAATGTCAAATAAATCTCTGTTTTTGCCGTGTAGATCTACGTTTTTTCTAGGGCTAGAAATGACATCCTAGTGTGTATAAATAGCTCAGCTACCTAAAAATAGGTGGTTGCTAAGAATACAGCGGCGCCGGTATGAATTTTGTCTCGGCACCGAAGTGCCGAGACACAGTGCTGGATGCGTAGGTACGTACGTGGTACGTGCGTACGTACGTACGTACGTCGCTTTTCTCAATGCGCCCGCTCAAGTGCAGCAATCTGGATGTCAAACGTATTTATAGCCTGCAAGTAGATCTCAAAAAGTGATTATGGGTTTTGCTTTGCTGCTCATGAATCCACTCACCAAGACTGTGGCTATGTAAATCAGGACAATGAATACTCATTCATCCATACACAGTGAAGTGCATATACTAACTACACACTCAGCTCTATAGCTAACTAGCTAGATAATTGCTGAAAGAATTGGCCAACTTGGCAAGGTGTTCTCTAGGTCCATTTGTGAATTAAAACGGCCCAACTGGCTCTGACTAAACATCAAGCCCAGACCCGACCATACTGCTTTCACCCTTTGAGTGAACATTCCCACCTCATGCACCCTGACCCACCCCGGATCACACAGAACCTCCAAGAACTCCAGAACCTCCAGAACCTCCAATGCTGACTTCAGCTGAAAGTCTCATAGCTAACAGGATTTGCAGTCATAAAGGGTTAAACAACTGCCATTCCTCTGCATGATTGTAGCTGATACCAAGTCGTGCTGAGACGCATCAAGTCTTTTAAAGACTCACTTGTTAAGTAAACGCTATTCAATTTCCATGGTGAAACGCAAATTAATTCATCCAGGAAAGGTTAAGGGCTTCATGCAATTATTATTGTTGGACAGGCTAAACTGTGGTCAGTCTAGTAGTCCAGTCCATCGATCAGTCGACCAGTCCAATAGCTGTAGACCACCACCAGAGGTGTATGTAGCTATCTTTCAATTAAATTTTTTGAATGGCTGGCAGGCTGGCCATGGCACTAACGATTTCCAAAAATTATTTCACAGTGCTTTTCCAGGCAACTATGACAGAGGCCTCTACACGGCACACATTGAGGCTGTCTACATGGACTTTTAACTCATTACCTACTACTGCAAGCAGCTTAAAGAAGTAGAATAACATGTACAAAGTATTAATGCCTAATATTAACCCCCCTATATAAATTCTTATGGGCTTATGGGTATCCTCCGGGCTCATTTGGCTGCTACGGGGTGCAATGGGTTAATTCATCTGGATAACCCTCCAGAGAAATCCAGGTGGGATTCTAAGTTCCCTCCCACCTATATAAGATTTCAGACCAGATTTCTTGTCTCAAACCTAACAACACCTCAATCCATCGAAATTGGCTTCACAGTCAACCTCAGAGAATGTGAGTCTCTGGGGAGGGCACATTCCCCTCCCTATAGCGATGCATCTATGTTGTGTCATTGTCTCACCCCCTAACCTGAAGTCCTGTATGAAACCCTGAATGGTTGTTCATCAATGTGTGTAGCCTACTGCTCAGCCTCTTTAATTCCGATAAAGAAATAAGAGGAGTACATGTATTGCACACCTCACCACTCGAGGATCGAGTTTGTTGGTTCCATTGCACTTGCAATAATTGGTTTGATGGTCTATGGCCAAGTTCCATCCACTTGGTTTGATGGTCGCATGGTTAAGTTCAAGAGTTCACTTCTGACATTTCAATTTCATCCTCTGCAGTTCATCTGGCATACTGCTCATGCTCACTTGATAATACCACTGGCGGATCCAGGGGTACTTCGTTGAGTTCGGTCGAACTACCCAGAATTATACCCACAAAATATCGTAGACTACGTATCGAGTCGAGGGCCAAGTTTACGAGTCCAGTTGCATTGCAGCAAAACCTGAAGTGTCTGGACACATACTGGGCGCTTGTTGGTTAACTTTGCGAACAAGTACAACTAGCTACGTGCTGACTACCACGTGCGATTTAGAAAAACTCGTTGCTAGTAGGCGTGGGCTACCAGCGCAGCGTACATTTCCTTTCCACGTCGAGAGTGAGACGGTCACGGATTGCACGGAAACCAGAGAGCAGTGGCAGTGCAGTGCAAAGCACGAAGGTGCTACGAGACCCCATCCAGGCAACTGAAAAATGACCGTGAAAATTTATTCCGCTCTTCGCGCGATATACAGATCGACGCTGCGCGCCTCTACACACTGCCTTCGGCAGTGGACATATCATATCCCATTTTGCCCTACCAAACCCAATTTGCTTCCGCCGGCCCTGCAGTCCCACACATCGATACTTACCGGTTACTTAGCCAATCTTCTTTGCGTCTGGGGTTACTTGGTCAATCTTCTTTGCGACATGTCCAGAATGCGCAGAGATGCTACGAGAGCGCTTCCTGATCGCTAAAAAGAACACGTAAAAACTTTTTCCGCGCTTCGCGGCTCTGCGCACCGCCTTCGGCGGTGCGCTGTGTATGTACCAACCGAACCCCCCTATCAAAATTTCTAGATCCGCCACTGTAATACCAGCATAAAGTGATAGCATGCAGCAAGTTAAAAGACACTAGCAGAAGAATGAGAACTCACACAGTCATGTAATTTGTTATGCCTGCCCATGTTGCTCATATCATTCTTCCAGGCTTTCAGTGTATCATTGGTAACATGCTTTTGTTGCTTGCACTCATCATCAAGCCATTTATTTACAGGCCTTCTACCTCGTCGAAGGATACCCTCTTTGTGCCTCTGCAGTACTAGCTATTACAAATTTTATCAAGAAATACTGCACTAGCACCCTCCTGTATATTAATTGTTGATATACAGCACAGATTGAGAGTTAGGTGGTATGGTATGGTATGTAAAACTTCGGCTATTGCTGGTGGTCTTGCTATGTATATATTCATTTGAATTCCAAGTGTGTGACCCGTGCAGGCACAAATTTTCAAATCTCAACAAGCACTGAGGTGATGTTTCTGAAATGTATACAGAGTCAGTCACCGTCACAAGCATCTCGTCCTCATGTCCATGTAGATGCAACAATACAGTAACTCTGTCTTAAAAGAGAACATTTTGGAGGAGTTAAACCTGCATACTCTCCTTTCGCATCTTTTATTCTCCTCCAAATTTAAAGCTCCTTGCTGTTCATTCTACTCAATACTGAAAGCATGCCATGGCATTTAAAGTGATATCTTCTCCTTCTTGTGAATTGCCTCCTCTACAGCTAGTTCCTAGTTCTTAGTGGTATGAGCATTTTAAGAGTTTAGCCATAAGGATCATCACCTGGGTTGAGGATTTAGGAATTCTCCCAGAAGAACAATTTGCAATTGGCTGTCAAGCTGGAAGGCGAACAATAGATCAATGCAATGTTCGTCATGAATACTCAGCAAGAGTGCATTGAAAGTTATTGCTATGTCTAGGGAATGCGGAGGGCTCCGTGTGACACTCTACACTCACTGTTTACTGCACTGGTGCAACCGGTATTGGAATACGATTCCAAAGTGAAATCTGGGGTCTGAGAGAATTCCTTTTAGTGGAAAGGACAGTGCTGAAGAGAATGCTGGGGGTGCCTTTCACGGCAACAAAACAATGCAGTGTATATGGAGAGATTGGCGACTCCCACTCTGGATTAGAACACAGTATCGTTGGTAAAGGAAACCCTAACGTTATCCAAACAATTGCAAACATCCTGGGCCAGTCGTGTACGGCATCTGCTACATACTGGACATATGGAGCTCTCAGCTGACTTACACCTTATTCAAAATGGTATTATTTTTGGGTATGCAAATCTTTAGAATGATGATAGGACAGTTGGAGGAAACAAGCTATATGCACTTATCAAACATTCAAAATCAACTTGTGGATGGGAGGATTATTTGTCTGTGGTGATGAATAGAAGACCTCGAATTGCTACGTGCAGATTGAGAGTGAGCTGTCACGACTGAAGGATAGAAACTGGGAGGTATCAAAGACCTGCAGACCAATCTATACTATAACAGTGGAGTGGTGAACAAGGATCATAGTTTGCTGGTTCAAAGGAAAACCCTGCTTTACTAGCAATATCAGAACAAGTTATTTCTGTTCACCACCACCAACACCAATGTTATTAGCTAGGAAGCTAGCACAGTTTACATGTGTTATACCGGCATATATACATTTTGTCATTTAGTCTCCATTTCTATCAATAATATGTACTGACTAATGGGCCACCTTGGGCCTCTATTTACATATCAATTCATTCATCAACAATGTGTTTTGTTTATCAGACTACAATGATGTATATTATTTCAATGAAGCAGAACATTTCCGGAAGTTTAGCTAAATCTGAAGAAACCGCACAAAAAATTATAACTTCGGATGTGGTGTAGTGATTTTCAATATGTTTTGGTACTCAAGCTCAGCTACAGCAGTTCTACACACCAATGCATGTGTAAAGTTTGTAGTCTACTCAGAAAGAGAGACAACTGGATTTGAGTGAAAATGAGCACCATCTTCACAAAAATTGGTGCCATTTGCATTAACCAACTCCAGGACAGCTATCGCAGGTATTTTGTGCAAGAAGTATGAATGCTACAGTTAGAGTTTACATGAGTTTCCGTGTTCCAGCAATGCAAACGGTATAAACAGTCAATATAATTTAATGCATGTGGGAATGAGAAAATGTATAGTCACCGGCATTAGCTACTGCATGACAGAGAACTCTACATGGAGGCTGTTCCTGAGTCTGCAGACGATACAGAGCATTTCACACTTCGAGATGAAAGTATATAGCGCTAGCAAACAGAGTCAGTAAATATTATTCAGGTTCAGCTAAAAGCGTCCAAGGTTCAACCTGGCCAGTGCAGCTCCTGCTCACTGCTCTGCAAGAAGAGTGATCCAAGGTACATACACCCTATAGCAGTGAAAGAAAAACAGAGGGAAGGGTACATGTTGACCAACACTGAATGCATCAGGACACTATGTGCATGGGAGATCGAGAAACGTATCGAACCCACAATGGGATACCAAAGCCAATCAAGGCTAGCACCAAATGCAATATTAAGAGTTGCAAACATCCAGTGTACAGCAAAACCACAGCACACGGGCTCCAGGAGATGCTCGATAAGAGGGTTATAGCATTTGATGTAGAGCCAGGGTAGGGCATATCATTCCAAATTGGGTTGTGCACTGGCGGATCCAGGGGTACTTCGTTGAGTTCGGTCGAACTACCCAGAATTATACCCACAAAATATCGTAGACTACATATCGACCAGTGGCGGATCTAGGGGGGATCTAGGGGTGCGAGCGAACCCCCTTATAATCTACTTGTATTATTGTAGCTGTGGTTGGTAATACCTTGACCGTTCGCGGGCTGAAAGCCTGAAGGCAGCTAGGTTTACGCTGCTACACAATTTTAATTTTACATCAATTATTTTGTTTCTGTATATACGTATAATTAGAAAATAAAGCAATAACGCAGTGTTCAATCGACTGTCCACGTACATAATAATCCGTCGACGATGAAAAGAAGGAAGCTAACAGCCCCATACATCGATACTTACTGGTTACTTAGTCAATCTTCTTTGCGTCTGGGAACATGTCCAGAATGCGCAGAGATGCTACGAGAGCGCTTCCTGATCGCTTAAAAGAACACGTAACAAAATTTTTCCGCGCTTTGCGCGGACTGATCACCACTTCACAGCTCTGCGCACCACCTTCGGCGGTGCGCTGTGTATGTGCCAACCGAACCCCCTTTCAAAATTTCTAGATCCGCCACTGGTTGTGCATACTGAAACGCTGTATATTGACACTATATATAAGTTTGTTGTCACATGAATCCACAGCTAGAACTGAGTAGAGAAGAAGGCCGCTTGTCAGTGGTACGGGAGGTACCAGTGAACATACATGTAGAAAGCATAGCGCTCACCTGATAGGCACAATTAGTTCTAAGTGGCTACATGTGGCCCGGCTAAGTGGTTGCAGATGCAAGTGACAGGATGTGCACCATTAGATGTGGCTATAAAATGCATGGCGGACACTTCTGCTGAGGACCTGGATGCCACAGCATTATTTGTACCATTGGGGCTCACCTTCCATGTGATAGTGACAGATCTCGAAGTAGACGATATAATACAGGAGCACCGGACCAGCAGAAGATGATGATAATCTGCCAGAAAGACTGGATGAGAGATGGCAAAGAGGTGGAAGACATGAATTCGGTTATCACGAATTAAAAATATAGCGTTGTTGTGTGTATGCATTTTTAATCCTCTGCACTGACATGAATATCATTAACGGTATTGCCAGAGGGGTCTCTCCATGTGTGTGGGGCCCCACCAAGTTTGGCCGCTGAGGAGCGAATGCTGTGGGAGAGGAGTACCTACGAAAGTGGTGTGCGCTGAATGCATGAAAACGTGTTGTCTTGGTGGAAGAATTCGCGGTGGTTAAAGGGTTAAAGGCAAACCACAGAATGATCAAAGGCTTTAGTGGGATTCGAACTCAGGACAGGCTGTGTTGAGCCATAGATATAAGTCTCTATGGTTGAGCACAAGAGTAGAGACTCACTCTATCACTGCACACGTCATGCACTTGCACCCTAAGCTGGGCCCGGGTCCAGAAATCCCCTCGTCCTCCTTTACTCAATAGCTTATGATGCTCTAGATTACTTCATGCAGATTTACCTGACCTCTTTTCTTACTGCTCGATCTCAGCAGCCTCAGGCATGTTGTCAGGCCAGCAGTCTGTTTCCTAGGAAGGTTCAGAGTTCACTGTCTCGTCGATCTTGGAGGCGCGCGCGGACCGCATATGCTCAGGGAGTAGTCGCGTTCCCAGACCACTAAAATGGTATGGGAACGAAACTAAAGAGAAAGATATGTATTTTTCTGTCGTTTGAGTGAAGCGAATTAGAAAGAAAATACGCTCTCATCGTTGCATGGTGTACGCATGCGCATATGGCTGTGAGCAGGTGTCGATGGCGGGTTATTTAAAGGGGGTAAGCATGTGTGTTTGTCATTCTCTCGGCAATTTCCAGCCGTGCAAAGCTGTCTTGTTTCATTACTCAAAGTTCGGCTCAGTATCATTCCTCATGGCCAACGGCGGCGACAGCGTCTCTTCGTCGCAATTTCAGCAGCTTATGGCGGCCATCAGCAGCTTAAAGGAAGACACTGAAACTGCCATAGAGCAGAAGATGGCTCAGCTGAAACGGGAACTTGTGGAGGAACATGGAGAGGCGAACGAACGTTTGGCGAAGAAGCTGCGGGTCGACGCCCAGCCGGTTTTCCGAAAGAAAGGGAACGAGAAGCAGTTCAAGTTCAATTGTCGGATGGAGGACAAGGTCAAGGAGGCGCAGGCGGCTCTGGAGAAGACACCCCCGGCTGTGGACAAGGCTGCTACGGCGCTAAAGGAAGGTGAGAAGCTCATTGCCGAAAGGCAAAAGTTGATTAGAATTGCAGATAGGTCCGACCACGGTTGGGTGACTGTGGAGGAGTATATGGAGGACGAGCTGGCGGATAATAGCGATGATGAAAAGCGCCTTTTCAAGGCGGAGCAGAGGGCTGCCAGAAAGATAAAGGGCAATTCCAATACCAAGTTGGGTAAGAGAAGGGCTACGGTCTCCAGTAGAAAGCCTGCTACAGTTGGGCAGCATCCAGCCTCAGTTACTCCTCAAGTGCAGCTTCTGCCTTCTGGTGTTGTTCTGTCTTCTGCTAACAGACCTACAGTTTCCCGCCCTGTTGGGCCTTGCTTTCAGTGTGGAAAGGAGGGGCATTTTCGTAGGTTCTGTCCACTGCTCCAGGGCTCTGGCTCTATTGGCTCCAAGTGAACTGTGTATTATGTGTATCCATAGTGTAGGGTTGGCAATGTCTGCTTAGTAGTTCCTGTTCTTGCATTGTGAGTTTGTGCAGGTGCATCAATTGTTTATACATAGTGTTTGTGTCTTTCTCATGTTGCACTGTTTAGATCCACCTGTCAAGATGCCTTGTGGTGTCCATCCTTGCCCCTGTGTTGCATCTAAGCATTCTGAGGAAGTTAATGCCAGCATTAGTGCTACACTGCCAGATGGTCCCCTTGACTCAATCGAGATGGCATTACCAGTTTCAGTGCAAGGCCGCATCAAAGAGAGGGCGTCATTTTGGTTAGAGCAGCTGGAAGTTTCCAAGTTTGTTGCAGGCATTGTTACCGAAGGGTATCGTTTGCCATTCTATGCTACCCCTGATCCTATTTTCCAGTTCAACCACCCTTCAGCTGTACATAATGCTCTTTTTGTGGAAAGGGCTATTGCAGAGCTGCTTCGGGATAGATGTGTAGTGGAAGTAAAGGATTGCCCAGCTGTATGTAGCCCATTGCAAGTGGTGTCCAATTCCAAAGGCAAGCTTCGCTTAGTTCTTGATCTCCGTCATGTCAACCAGTTTCTCTGGAAGGAAAAGTTCAAATACGAAGGTCTAGAGCTTGTACCACAGCTGTTTAAACGTGGGGAGTATTTTTTCACATTTGACCTGAAGTCAGGGTACCACCACGTAGACATCAACAGTGAATTCTGGACTTACCTGGGTTTTTCATGGTCATCGGGCTCTTCCCGGAGATGGTACACTTTTCGTGTCCTCCCATTCGGTTTGGCTACAGCATGCTATGTTTTTACAAAGCTACTGCGTCCTTTAGTGAAGCGCTGGAGAGCTGCAGGGCTAAGGGCCATCGTCTACATAGATGATGGCATATGTGTGGCGCCTTCATTCATTGAGTGCATTGTCGCTCGTGATTTGATCGTAGGTGACCTGCAGCATGCAGGGTTGTTGCTGAATTTGCGCAAGTCACAGCTTGACCCAGTGCAGTTAGGGGAATGGCTTGGGTTTATTATTGACCTCATTGAAGGATCTTTTGCTGTGCCTAGTTGTAAGATCGTTAAGCTCTGCAATGCTATTCGTAGTATTCCACAATTGGGTGGCTGTCCTGTTAGAGCTGTTGCTAGTGTTGTTGGTCAGATCATTGCCATGGGCCGTGCAATAGGCCCAGTGGCCAGGCTCCGCACTCGAGCACTTTACCAAGTCATTGAGGAGCGGTGGTCTTGGTCAGGTCTGGTTATGCTGTCTGAAGAGGCTCGTCAGGAGCTTCAGTTTTGGAACCAGAACATGCATTCTCTCAATGGTCAGCCCATTTGGTTTTCCACAGGAGCTACTCGCGTGGTGTTTTCTGATGCCAGTGCTACTGGTTATGGTGGCTATGTGATTGAGTTAGGCCGTGAGGTTGCCCATGGCCAGTGGTCGCTTGTGGAATCTAAGCAGAGCTCCACTTGGAGAGAGCTGAAAGCTGTGGATCAAGTGCTTCGATCCTTTGCTGTGAAGTTAGCAGGCCATAGAGTTAAATGGTTTACTGACAACCAGAATGTAGTCAGGATTGTTCAGTCTGGTAGTCGTAGGCAGCATCTACAGGATGGAGCAATGAGCATTTTCGAAGTATGCCTTGCACATAATATCAGACTGGATGTTGCATGGATCCCTAGAACCCTTAATGACAGGGCTGATTTCTTGAGCCGCATTGTTGACTATGATGACTGGCAGTTGTGCCCGGTGGTATTTTGCCAGCTGGATGCTATGTGGGGTCCTCACACGATTGATCGATTTGCCTCGTTTTATAATACGCAGCTTGAACGCTTTGATAGCCGGTGCTGGGATCCTCACTGTGAAGCTGTTGATACATTTACCAGATCCTGGTCTGGAGAGGTCAACTGGTGGGTTCCTCCACAGTCTCTAGTCTGCCGTACGTTACTACATGCTGAGTCATGTGGCGCAAGAGGTACCTTGGTTGTCCCAGCATGGAAATCAGCGCCACACTGGCCGTTGATTAGCCCCGATGGCTGCCATTTAGCACCTTTTGTTCAGTGTTGGTGTGCTATCGTCTACTATGATGGTTTGCTTTTACCTGGTCGCAGTGGCTCTAATATTGCCAGTGCTATGCAGCCTGGTTCCTCAATATTGTGCCTCCATGTGGATTTTTCGGTTGGACCTAGAACAGTCAAAACTGGATTTTGTGTGTCTGATGTGTGTGTATAATGTTGTTGTCTCGCTATTATTATACCATTGGTGCATCCAGATGGTTTATGGTAGCTATTACGATCTGGCTCAAACCCAATTACTTTAGGTTGAAGAGTTGTTAATTGGCCTTGGTGGCCTGTTCAGGTGTAGCCTCGGTGGCCTGTTCACCTGGTGGCCTCGGTGGCCTGTGCACATTAAATTGGCCTCGGTGGTCTGTGCATATTAAGTTGGCCTCGGTGGCCTGTGCACTTTAAGTGTGGCCTCGGTGGCCTGTACACTTTAGTGTGGCCTCGGTGGCCTGTGCACTTTAAGTGTGGCCTCGGTGGCCTGTGCACTTTAAGTGTGGCCTCGGTGGCCTGTGCACTTTAAGTGTGGCCTCGGTGGCCTGTTCACGTTGAGTGTGGCTTTGGTGGCCAGTTCACAGTTGTGGCCTCGGTGGCCTGTTTACCAGTATGGCCTTGGTGGCCTGTTACACATGGGGCCTTGGGGCCTGTTGTTCACCAGAGTGGTGACATTGTGGGCCCTCATGGCCTGGTTTACATTGCATGTTGGTGATCATATGCATGTGTGGCCTCGATGGTCGTTTTGCACTATTGGGTTGCCTTGGTGCACACTTACAGTGCTACGTTATCTATACGTAGCTAGTACCCTGATAAGGTCCCAGTGTGACCTTGGGGCTCATTTGGCCTATTGTAGCTTGGTCCGATTTTGATGACCTTGGTGGTCTGATCTAGTTTCGTTCTGTCCCTTGGTTAGGGGGATAAGGGGAGTTTTTCCTTGGTTATTGATGTTGTTCCTCCTTATCACTTCAGACATATTTCGTGTTGGAGTATGGAAGGAGGGGGATAATCTCCAAGATGAGCGGCTGAAGGAGCTTGCCAATTCCCTACCTGCTTTAGTGCTACGTGGGAAAGCACCCTCCACTGTTAAGAAATACAGTGGGGCATTCCTCCGATGGAAGAAATGGGCTTCCGATAAGCTCGAGATTCAGGTTTTTCCGGCTAAACCTTTCCATGTGGCCCTATATATGTCCTATTTGATTAACAAATCGAAGACCAGTGGCCCAGTAGTGGAAGCAGTTAGTGCATTGTCTTGGGTCCATCAGTTGTCAACGGTGGTAGATCCTACTGAGCACCCTTTGGTCAGGCAGGTGCTTGCTGCATCTAAAAGGATCCTGGCCCATCAGACTCATAAGAAGGAGCCATTTACACCTGACATTTTGGCTAAGCTGGTTGATACCTTTGCTGGCCCCAGTGCCTCTCTGTCCGATATCCGGACCATTGCATTTTGCCTCCTGGGTTATGCTGGGTTTTTTCGTTTTGACGAGCTTGCCAAGATGAAGGAGTGTGATGTTTGGATTTACGCAGATCACATGGAGCTCTTCATTGAGTCTAGCAAGACTGACCAGTATCGAGATGGTGCCTGGGTTGTGGTTGCTCGTACTAACACAAAGTGTTGCCCTGTAGCCATGTTGGAGAGATACATGTGTATGGCGGCATCCGCTCGTTCCGACGAATGCCTGTTCAGAGGCATTTTGCACACTAGGAATGGTTCCAAGCTTCGTGTCTCTGGTGGTCTCTCCTATACCCGTGTCAGGGAACTTGTGCTAGAGAAGTTGGAGGCCATTGGTCTAGATAAACATCAGTTTGGTGTCCACAGCCTCCGTTCCGGTGGGGCTTCAGCCGCTGCTCAGGCTGGTGTGCCAGACAGGTTGTTTAAACGGCACGGACGTTGGAGGAGTGAGAATGCCAAGGATGGGTATGTTAAGGACAAGTTGCAGGATAGATTGTTAGTGTCACGTTCTCTTGGTTTGTAACGGGTATCATTTGCCTATTCATTCCCTCTTGTTGTAGCCTCTGTTGCCTGGCCCCACCCATTGCGTCTATTGTGGTTTTGACGCATGCGCCTCTAAGATGAGAGATGTATTTTTCTGTCGTTTGAGTGAAGCGAATTAGAAAGAAAATACGCTCTCATCGTTGCATGGTGTACGCATGCGCATATGGCTGTGAGCAGGTGTCGATGGCGGGTTATTTAAAGGGGGTAAGCATGTGTGTTTGTCATTCTCTCGGCAATTTCCAGCCGTGCAAAGCTGTCTTGTTTCATTCTTTGGCTATGTTTAGTCATGCAATTTTATTTTCTCTCCTGCCGAGGTACCTATGCGAGGTATCTGTTGTGGATTTTGGGAGCTACTTGGAACCTGTGCGTTCTACCATTCATGGTGGCTTTGGGAGCTACTTGGAGACACCAGTTGTCTGGACTTGGTTTTGCTGCATGCATGTCTATTTGGTTGATTGTATTGACCTCTGCGCTGGGATGTTTTCGGTTGGGTTTTTTCCTCCCTCACTGTTTTTCCTTGCTGTCAAGGTTTTTTGGGTGTGTGGAGGTTTTTTCCCCTGAGTGCACTGGCCCTGCACTCTAAATTAACTGTGCCCACCTTTATTATTGCTGGCCCATCCCAATTTGTTTGATTTGCATTGAAGTTTGCTGCATGTTGTGTTGTGCTGTAGGTTTGGCGTGCTAGTGCTGTCGTGTTGTACTGTGGTGTTGTACTGTGGTGTTGTACTGTTGTTGTTGGGCACTTTCATGCTTTGCCGGCTCTCTCTGTTGCCTGGCCCCACCCATTGCGTCTATTGTGGTTTTGACGCATGCGCCTCTAAGATGAGAGCTAAGTAAAGTGGGTGTGGCGAGAGGCAGGCCCGGAAGTTGGAATGTGGAGTGCTGTGCTATAGGCGCTAGCCTCGTTCTCGATCTCGGGCCTGGGAACGAGGCTAGTGCTGTGCGAACATGATGAGTCGTGTCGGAGAAACCCGAGCTGCCACTGACGTTCATAGTCCCTCAGTCAAGGCTGGTAAGCCTTTATTCCGGGAGTTGAACCCTGACGATGCTAACGAACTGGAGACATCAGAGATGGAGAGTCTCTGTATGACGTGCGCAGAGATGGTGAGTGCATAGATAGTAAACCTCTGCGAGGTTTATGTATCGTGGTTAAAGTGCTGGGTCTGCTGGTGAGTGCTATTTCAATTGTCCTCTCGGTTGGTTGGGTCATACTGCAAGGGGGGTGACACTCCCAGAGACACCGTAGTTACCTACAGCTGTGACCGGGATTAAGAAATCTTGACCGTCATTTTTGCTGCTTGACCACTTGACCGCATCGCAGACTCTTGACTGTTTGACTGCGCTGTATTACAGCCGTTGACCGCTTGACCGCCAATAGTCTCGTTCCCATTCGCAGGAAGGAAAAATAGTCTGTTGAACGGAATGTTCCATTTTGGTTCTCTCTGCCGGAATGTTGGCGGAGCAATTTGATTGGTTGGTGAAAAGTGACGTCATAGATGGGATTAATGGCGACCGTGAAAGCTAAGCGATCAAGGCGGTGTGCAGGAGACTAGGCAACGCAGACGTGAACTACACCACAAGAAGGCTGTCAGAAAGTTCGTGAACAGTCGGAATGTGTTTATGAGCGTGTCAATCGGCAGTGGGAAGTTTGAATGCCAGTAAGATTGCTCCAGTGTCTCTCCAACGCGGACAGAGGTATTTCTTTCCACGGATCTTCTCTCCTTGGTGTTCGGAACCTCCGAGGAAGACAACCTTTGCCTCAGGACGGCGTTATCGTGTGCTATGATACCTCCACAGTTCTTGTGATGTCAGACATTACATTCCTACAAAGCTACGTCACCGTTTTTTTGCAAACCGCAAGGAATGAAAACGGAATAGGTCGTTCACCAGACTATTTTCCCCCTCCGCGTGCGAAAATGGTCTGGGAACAAGACTAGACCATAGTATACGGAAAAATGCGTAGCGACTCCACCCCTTCCTTAGTATATAGGGTCAAGATACGCTGATAAGCAGCTCTATCTATGGGAGTGTCACCCCCTTGTATATGCTGAGGGTTCTTTCTTTCTAACCAGAATTCATTTAACTATACGGTGTTGTGCACACAGCACTACTTATAATTATGACGTCATTGCGTCATGTATGCAAAAGACTGTCTGGCTGCTCTGTGTGGGTCTCTGCCTTGCTTCTCCGCCAGATTGGGACGTTGTCCGTGTGAGTGAGGCTCGAGGAAGATGTTGTTCTGTCACGTTAAATTTGAACCCTGTAAAATGTGTTCCCCCCAGAACGAATTCTTCAAAACAACCATGAAATTTTTGGACCTACCTTGAAAAATTAGTTCCACCTACGTGTACATATCACAGAGTCGGTAGACTCTGTATGTAGGGATACGACGTACACGCAATACATGCCAATACAAAAAAATCTCTCCAAATCTCAGAAACGGTACACTTATAAGCCTTTATAACCACATACCGTTCATCTTCGAGTGTTTTCATGACCAACAAGACTCCTCGCATCGCGAAAAACCATCGCGAAAGTACCTCACCAGGTACTCGCAAAACGGGCAAATTGTTTTTATTTCTTTCTTCTTCTTCTTTCTTTCTTCAGACAACTTAGCTCAACGTTGCCTCAATCTGTCACGATGGTTTTCGCACGAAACAGCAGCATTTTCAACCGAGCAGTGCAACGTCCCATCGCCTTTTCGCTACCTCCAAGTTCACCAGGCGGCTGCAGCTGCCCACTCAATAACTATGCTTCATTTGTCACGCCATTTTCACGTTTGTACGCATGTGCACTTAAACGATCACTTAGCAACGATACGTAATTATTACTCAAGATCGCTGAATTAGAAACAGTGGGGAAGATGCGTTGACCGATGTGTTGTCAAACGAGGCACACTTTATAAGACTGAGGTTAGCCCCTGTACGCATGATTTAGCTAAGCTTATATTGCTACCTATCTACTGTATTCTGTGAGCAGGGTGAATGCCTATCTCAACTCTCAACACTAGTGACTACTCAACACCCATATGAATGTCCCTACTATAAACTGCCTATGCCATGGTCTTCAGACAGGGAGAACTCAGTGGCTTTGTCATCCATCTAGGGAACAGTTGACTTGAGATGCCCGGGCCTGATTCTTCAGCCAATGCTGGAAGTGTAATACCTGAGTAATATTGTCCACATACCAAGGCAAGGACACCTACTGCTCAGGTGCCTGTGAGGTCACTGACTTCTGCAGCAAACTTCAGCTCAAACATGCGCCTGCTGCCCCCCCAAAAATTACATAAACAAGTAATAAAAAACATTAAAAATGTATCAGGATGTAGGGATACCAGAACGGCAAAAGTAAGGAAATGAGAGGGATGATCGAACATAACAGTGAAGTATACAATCACCCCTACATATCTTTTTTCATTGTACATGTATATATGGAAGAAGATCTCTGTAGGGGTGATTGTATACTTCACTGTTATGTTCGATCATCCCTCTTGTTTCCTTACTTTTTGCCGTTCTGGTATCCCTACATCCTGATACATTTTTAATGTTTTTTATTACTTGTAATATGTGCACTTGCAACTTTTCAGAAACTGCCTATCGTAACCTGCCTATTGATAATTATTTCAATTGCGTTCGAACCAACGTAGGTGAACGTGCGTTTGTTCTCCATGGTAGCTTGGATGGATCAACAGCCGCATTACTTGTTGTGAAGGCTCAGGCACTGTAGTTGTACTGCACAGGTCGCAATCGGTAAACATGCAGCAGAGCTCTGTGCGCTCTTGATCATTATGACAACACCTCCCGCCCGCGCGGCCGCTTCAAGCTTCTGGAGCCAACTGTTGCTTTGCACGGCCCTATACAACTGGGGGTCCATATATTTCAGCAGTATACGTTCCAGGGGATCAACAATTAAGGCTTGGAAACATAATGGACTCATGGGGGGGGGGGGGGGGGGGGGGTCCAAGTCCAAGTATTTCACAAGGGGTCCTTATACTTCAGTACATTCAAATATTAGTTCCGGGGGGTCCATTTGAGCAGAAGTGTTTGTTCCATCGAAAACTTGTCATCTCATCAGTACAGGAATTATAGTCCAGGACGGTTGGCAACTATGGTATGACTGCAGCTATATATGGAAGCTGACATCCGAGTCTATGTCGTTCTTCTGTTTCAATTCACACAAACAACTAATGAGTGCTGACTGCAGTGAACATAATTATATAGAGCGAACTTATATCTATCATCCGGCCAGAGAGGCTTTCTCCGCTCATTATTTCACACCCACTTTATCTTTCTCCGTAACCTGCCTATTGATAATTATTTCATACAACTTCCGTGTAACCATAGATAATAGAACTACGTAGAAGGGATTGGAAACGCGCAAAAATTTTACGGGTACTACGTCATTATGCTGATTGCATGCTCGTTTCGGTTCTGTGATGGCTTCGTACCAGAATGATAATGCCAACTAACCTTTTTTGGCAAAACGCCCCACCCAGTGTCAAGGTGCAAAGGAAACAGCTGTCACCACAGACCGCCTACTTGTACCAGCAGCTGTCCAAGGCTTCCAAGGGTTGAAGCGCAGAGGTGCGAAGCAGTTTTATAGTTGAATAGAGGCAAGTTGCGCTTGTGTAGTTTTATAAGACACTGTATAAGTGTAGTGCTTATGGATTGGGTGAAGTTCAACCTGGACTTGGTGTCTAAATGCCCTTGTAGGGTAAGTTTGGTTCATGCCACTGGAATTATTAGGCTATTGACTAAAATGTCATGTAATTTCCCTTGGAAATCACAACTCCTTGTGTAGTTTTTTCCACAAGCTGTTTCACTGTTTGCTAAATATTCTGCATTGAGTAGGTCAGGTGCTGTTTACCATGTGCCCTTAACCACATGATTCGTAGAATTGGGTGCAAGAAGATTCCGATGTAGGGCTTATAAATGTGATTGTGCATAAACCTAGTGGCGGCCGCCAAAAAGGATAGTCCAGTTTTCTCATACGCATTCACTGCATTCTGTTCCTGCGCAGCTGCTGCAGACTGAACCCAGGATAACTTTGTCTACATTAAGGGATTCACTCACTCTACCTTACAGAAGAATGGAGTGATCAATAATCCCCTTCAATGTCTATCTGGTTGTGCAAAATTTTACGCAAACCCAATGACATTGAGCAGCCGGTTACAGTCACCCATTCTCTGAAGGTAGAGTGAGTGAATCCCTTAATGTAGACGAAGTTATCCTGGGTTCAATCTGCAGGAATAGAATGCAGTGAAAGTATATGAGAAAACTAGACTACCCTTCTTGGTGGCCGCCATTAGGTTTGCTTTTTTCCGCTCATTACATAATTTTATAAGCCCTACGTCGCAATCTTCTTGAACCCATTTCTACAAATCATGTGGTTAAGGGCGCATGGTAAACAGTACCTGACCTACTCAATGCAGAATATTTAACAAACAGTGAAGCAGTTTGTGGAAAAAACTACGGAAACAGATGTGATTTCCCAGGGAAATTACACGACATTTTAATCAATAGCCTAATAATCCCAGTGACATGAACATAATTTATCCCATAAGGGCATGTAAACATTAAGGCCAAGCCTATCCCCACCGAATCCATTAGTGGTGCACTTACACGAAGTCTTACACAAACACAACTCACCTCAGTAAAACGTATTCATCCCATAAAAACCCGTATTCACAACTTCGCACAACCACTCTTTGAAGCCCCAGACACTTGGACAGCTGCTACTACAAGTAGGCTGTCTTTGGTGACCGCTGTTTCCTCTGAACTTTGACACTGGGTGGGGCATTTTGCTAAAAAAGGTTAGTTGCCATTATCACGCTCGTGCGCGAAGCCATCACAAACCGAAACGAGCATAGGACAAGGGTTACCCGTAAAATTTTTGCGCGTTTCCAATCCCTTCTACGTAGTTCTATTATCTATGGTGTAACATACGTACGTACTAACATTAGATCCAGGCCTTATTGTTACTGACTGAGCCAGTGACTTCTACGAACCAACAGCGATAACTTATGAAAATTTATTAACCCCATGTATGTTTCACTGAGCCAGTGACGTCTGTGGACCAACAGCGTTATGGGAAAATTTAACTCTTTACCAACCATAGGAAACAGCAAACAAAAACCCTGTATTAAAGTATAATGCCTAGTACTAAAGCCCCCATATAAATTCTTATGGAGCTCATGGTGGCTTTTGCAGTCATTGGTTGGTAAAGAGTTAACCCGATGTATGTTTCAAGTACCTTACCTCTCAGAAGTGCACAAGGGAGGGGTGCATGGGGGTATACAGTGTATAACCTAGGGAGTTTTCTGTTTACTGCAAAATGTAACTGTCACTACTATTAGTCAGTTGATCCTCTGCTACTACTGGAGTGAGTGAGTTGAGACCTGTTGGAACTATGTAGTTTCAGTTCGTGTGTGTGATTGGATTGAGAGTGTGGGCTGTTAATGTTAATTGAGGGAGCACATCCCACATCAAGGTATCACTGACTAGTGAAACTGCATAGGTCTCTGGGTCTTGCCTGACAATTGACTTGGACAGTGGTAACGAAGGTGGTGAGTTGAGCCTGCTGGCACTGCGTGAATATGGTTTGGCCCGTAATGGTGGTTTAAAGTCTTTCTTCAGCTACTTGCTATATATTATAAAATGGCACAGGCCCAGGTTAGATCCACGTTTATGTCAAGTAATAACATGTAGTCATCATGCTAAATGCCAGGCTGCCTCCTGCTATTACATACTATTAGGCATCTTGCTGCGCAAATAATATTATGGTGTACAATTGGAGTGCCATATCTGGAACGCGGAAGTTTGAGGAAGTCAATGGTAATTAGATGAACACACCTGGAAATCATTCGAAGAGCAACCACACTCCTGGTAGCAGCCGTTGCAACCGCTTTCAACTCCGGGTAGCTCAAGCTAATGCGCCTATCAATGCAATGCCCCACTCCTCCCCTACCGGGCTAAGGTGGGGCAAGGATGGGGATTTGAAGTAATCAGGTACCAAATTCCCCACCCATTAGGCATGCAAAATTGTCAAATCCCTATTGTAACCCTCCCCCTACCCCAAGTCACAGCAAGGGATTTGAAACTCTCA
Source organism: Axinella damicornis (assembly GCA_963931865.1). Lineage (NCBI taxonomy): Eukaryota > Metazoa > Porifera > Demospongiae > Axinellida > Axinellidae > Axinella > Axinella damicornis. The sequence continues at coordinate 9,065,514 of OZ007507.1, read as the reverse complement.
GTCCATTCTAGACAAAACTGCAAGAAATGTTTTCTCAGTGGCCTATTGAGTACAAACATTGCAGCGAAAAAACAGTTACAACACCAACGCAGACCCAATGGTACCACCTACGTATTGCAGTGATCGCACCCAATCCAGTTTTCAACTTCGTCAATTTCTTCCTCATAGGTCTCTTCACAGGCACTGCAAAGGTATGTAGAGTCTGCTGTCAATTCACATCTTGAACGTGCACGTCTGGTTGCGGCTGCCTTTTGTGCACCACGTTTCGGTTGATATCCACCGTTTCCAAGTGGGAAACCCAAATTTTGACTTTGTCTACAGGCAACAAAGCTTTCTGTGATAGTTCAGATAAATCACCCTGAGTCTTTCCCTTCTTGAAGTCTTGTTTAATCATGGCTGATGGTGGCGTAGTCATAGCAACTGCATGTGCCGATAATGCCTCTTTAGGGGTCAGGAAATGTTCACTACAGAATCCTGAGCACTGCTTGCAGCTGTTATTACCCCATGGGCATTCAGGATCTGGTATAGGAATTGGGAGGTACATAAGTGGGGGGCCTCCTGGGAACCATGACAGTTCACTTCGACTCTTTCCAACATACCTCTTACAAAGCGGGTGAATACAGCCTGGTTGGAAGCAACACAACAAATAGTATATGTATTGGGAAGGATACCCAGTCATCAGATGTCGCTGTCTGAGGTCCCAAACATCGCAGATCTCTTGGTAAAGCTCTTGCTTGAGTAATTCTTTTTGGAACCCAGGTAGTCTCGTGTCTTGTGATAGTCAGCTGAAGCGTCAGCCCCTCCGAATAGACCTATATCAGTTTCACCACAAGGAGACTGGTCAACACGCTTAATGTAAATCTCAATAGCAGAATTTCCTCATTAACCTGCACAGATTCAGTGCAGCTTCCAGCCAAAGTCGAAGGGATGAAGAGATTTGAATGACCCCTTGTCATGCATCAATTTTGGAGTTTGACTCGATTTAAATGACTTGAACTGCTACTACGAGCTGTTACAAGTGTAGCTAGATGCTCCATTTGCAAATGTTCCAGACACCACCAATACTGGACCTCTTCGTGAGATGGCCCCTCATCTGAAGCACCATCAACATGAACACAGAGAACCTTCTTATGATCTCCAGTCCCAGGATGAACAGTGGCAGGTTTCAAGTCAGGTTGCAACTGAAGCATTTTGAAATCAGCTGCATGCTGTGCTGGTGATTTAGGATAAATTGGAACAGCTTTCACGACTCCAGCACAAAACTCAGGTGTGGTGTTTGTCTTCGCGAAATTGTAGGATGTGGTTTGGAGTGTACTGGGGTACCTCTTAACATAATCAGTGTATGTAGTGAGAATATCACATCCTTTGACTTGGGGTGATGCGTACTGCTTGTGGGTAAACAATGTGTCAAGGCAAAATCCGTAAGCATCGTCCCTGTTGATTATATCTCTGCCATCTGCATACTGGATGAAATCTAACCCTTGATAGAGAGAAGAACTCCAGGGTTCTACCTGATTTCAAAGCCTTTTCTTGCTTGTCGTGTGGTCACTTGAGCAACACCCTTATACCGTAGTGCAGATTTATGCTCAAGCTGTCTTTTTCTCACTTTTTAGAGTGGACATTTGTTTGGTTAACTTGTCACACTCTTTGTAGTTGTGACTAAGTTGTGCACTTTCCCGACGCTTCTCTTTAAACCCTTTACGTCTGCTATTCTCTCTTGTATCTCTGCAACTTGCATTAGACGAATGCCACTTGATACCTTCCTCCTCTTTGGTATAGCGACTGCATCGGACTCTGCTGGTGGGTTAATTCTCTTTGAAGGAGACTTTCCCTTCTTGTATGCAAATCCCATTTCGAACATTTGCTCTCGTGCACTTTCAAGCGGCAACTTGTGATCTGAACGGAGATTTGGATTGTTGGTACAAAGTCCCTCAGACACTGGTTTATTCTCTTCTGATACTCAGTGAGATTTTGAGCCTTCTTAGGGTCTCTCCCATAAATTTGGGCTTGCTCTCGAATTTTCTGTAATGCTTGTACCCCTGGCTGAGGCTGAGGGCTGCTGTAAGACATCTGTATACATGGAAAGTAAAATTCATGAATAACAAGTAGCTTCGCTCGCTCAGCTACTTCCCCCCCCCTGTTCGCCTATGTGAGAAATCCGGCGCCGGACAGCTCTCTGTGCAGAGCTGCTGCTCCCCGATTGCATTAGCTTTAAAAATCTATTTCCAAATCACACCCAAGTACAAGAATTTAAATCCTATTTGTGACATAGTAACACCATATCTTACATAACTAGCCTCGTTCCCAGTCCCACGCCCAGCTTTTCGTCGCTTGCAGTACGGTAAAGCGATGAAAAGCTGGGCGTGGGACTGGGAACGAGGCTATTACATAACATCCTGCAATAAACTAGTTGTCAGATGGACATATATATGGCCAGTCAACAACTATTTTTTTTTGTTTTTTTTTGTTTATAATAATTTTGCAGGTGAAGCAAGGATACAAAAATAGCAACAGTTGCTAACAAACTCTTTTATTTTTTTATTATTATTATTATTATTATTAGAGCTTTACAGCCAAACGCTGACAGACTACACCTACAATAAAGGAGTAGCTGGAAAAGACACAATGATACATATTAGCCATAACTGCAGAAAAGAAATGTGTGAACTTTAACTACTTAAGCTTAGCTATAGTTCGTGAAGAAATTGGACTAGGTTTCACTGGAGTCCACGATAAACTGGACCTGGTGCACCCACGCCACACAGATAAGCCTGGAACATTGCCCCCTTTCTTCATAGCATACTTGCCTAGCTCCCACTCACATCTAACTCATTGTCACTGTCACTGTCTTTACTCCCACATCTTTTTCCTCCTCCTCCTAACCACTGGGGGTCCAGCCCTCTTCTCCCTCCTTCGTGAACTTCACCCCCAACCGTGTCTTGCCCTCATCTCAACAACTACAGGATCACACTCTACCAACTTGATGTCATCATCTGTATTTTCATATTCAGTAGAGTCTGACTCACTGCAGTCAGCCCTGGGTTCCTCTGGGCAGGGTTGATCAGCGACATGATGGTGTGCATCAATAGGAGCAGACGTTCTGCCCTCTGGGTGCTTTCCCCATTGCTGTGCCCCTCCATCAGCTGCTCCATGCCCAGTAGTACTCGTATTCTTTCTTGTTCTCCTTTTCCGTTTCTTCTTTGCTTTCCCTTGCTCAGTTATCACCTTTTGGGCTGGCCAGAAGAAGCACACCGAAAATCCTCCACTTGACTGTCTAGCTGTCCAATTGGCGCTCCGTAGGTGCAGCCCTTGCTCTTGCAAGTGGAAACAAACAGGCATAGGCACACCAACCTTGCTCAGTTGAACAAAAGCTCCATCCAGAACAGACACAGAAATTTGGTGATTTGCGGCCATTTGTTTATTGTAAAATTGTTGTACCCAGACTAGAAATAGCTAATACACAATAACAAACCATAATATTAGACAGGCATATAGCTACTTAATAATGTACAATTTATCAGTTGAAACAGGTAACAGAGCTTCAGATGGTGCCTTCTGACAGCAAGGGATGGAATATCACAGATTTCAAGCAGCACATTGTGCTCAAGGTTCCAGTTTTTGGTGCACATCCTCAGAGCAAATTTTTGGATTCTCTCTATAGAATGAATGAGACCAATTTGGTGGGGATCCCAGACTATAGCTGCATACTCCAGGTGGGGTCTAATGTATAAGAAATAGAGCTGGAGTAGAGTTGCAGAGTTAGAATGCTGGCAGAAATTTCTGTATACTATACCAAGTTGTGACCGAGCCTTTTTACTAATTTCGGTGATGTGTGTGGACCAGTTCAATGTGGAGGTCAGCCAAACACCAAGGTACTTGTATGAGTGCACCCTTTCAAGCTGTGATCGGTTTACAGACAGGGGTTGAGGCGGTAGGATTGGTTGCCTTTTTCTAGAAATGACCATGAACTTGCATATGGTACCATTGAACTGCAGATGATTGTCATTGGACCAGTCACACAGACTGTCAATGTCTGTCTGGAGGTATTGATAATCTACCAGCTTCTGAATGGGTTGATAGAGAAGTAAGTCGTCTGCGAATAATGATAGGGTACCATTGGATAGTGAGACAGAGGATATATCATTGACGTAGAAGATGAACAATAATGGCCCAATGACTGATCCTTGAGGCACACCAGATGAGACAGGTAGTGGGTTGGAAGATGTACCATTTACACACACGTACTGCACCCTAGAAGTAAGATATGCAGTGATCCATCTGAGAAGATAGGGGTTGATGTTCGTGTCCTTCAGCTTTTCTATCAGCGGTTTGTGTGGCACGGAGTCGAAGGCTTTTCGATGGTCAAGAAATACTGCACATATGTCTGTACCAGAATCTAGCCATTGGTGCCATTGGTCAGTTGCAGCTACCAGTGCTCCAGTGGCAGATTTGCCTCGAGAGAATCCCCATTGCTGAGCAGAGATAGGAGAGCACTGAGTGAGATGATCTAACAGTGCGTTCCTCATGTGTCTCTCCAACAGCTTGCTGAGTACAGAAAGTAGTGAGATGGGGCGATAGTTTGTGGGATCAGAGCGGTTGGATGATTTAGGAACAGGTGATACTCTGGCTGTTTTCCACTCATCTGGTAGTTCCCCAAGGCTGATGGAGATTGTAATAAACTCAAACTATTGCTCTAGCTATCTATTTTCTACTCTCATGCTTCACTCATGCTTCACTTCGATCAGATCACAAAAATTTCTGATTCTCCTCGTGGTAGATCACGTGAGTATACAACTCATGAATAAACAGGAATGTCTAATGACAATTCAGTTCCTTACACTCCCCCCGTTGACCATGGCATAAGTGGTCAACAGATGTATGGGTAAATGGTATCAAGTTTCATCGAGTTCTGTGAGACAAGCTTTGATTCGCTTGCATGCTTGAGCAGCTGCTTTTCTTTGCGACCGCCTCAGTGTTGGTTCTTCCTCATCTCGATGAGCAACAATTTCCTTCACTGAATTCTCGGGGTTGTCCTTCACATCGTCACATTGACTGCTGATCTCTAGAGGATAGAGCAACTGTAGGGGGCGTCGTAAGGTCGTGGTCTGTCCATTCTTTGCGGGCAGACTCAGCACGGCCCCTCTGATCAGTCCATCTCGCCCAGTGATGACTTGTCGCACTCTTGCTAGCTTCCAAAAGCCCCTGGGTAGGCCTTCATCGTGCACCAACACCACGTCTCCAATTGCTATAGGGGTTGCAATCAAACTGCCTCGACTGTAACGATGGGCTTCTCGCAATTCAGCAAGATACTCGTGCTTCCATCGCCTCCAGAAATGGTTCAAAACATTATTGAGGTGCTTGACTCTCTTGTTGAGGTGATCTGGTGCAATCTCAAAGTCTTCATCGTCAAGTGGTTCTTGGTAACACAGATTCTCTGGTAGACTCAGCAGACGACGTCCAACCAGTAGGTGTGATGGTGTCAGTGGCTCCTCCAAGTCATCAGCAGCTACATATGTGAGGGGACGGGAGTTGATTATCGCTTCGACTTCAGTAACCGCAGTAATCAGCTCATCATGGTTAAATTTGGCCTGACCAATCATTTTTCTCAGGCACCGCTTGGTAGAGCGGATCAGTCTCTCAAAAATCCCTCCCCACCAAGGTGCTTTCTCCAAATTGAAGTGCCACTCCACTGAAATGTTGAAGAGGTGTTGTTTGACATCTGGGTGAGTGATGATTTTGGCAATCACTCTTGCCGCGGACTTAAAAGTCTTTGCATTATCAGAGATGAAGGTACATGGTAACCCTCTTCTTGCACAAAACCTTTTCAGGCTTCGGATGAATGTTGTGGTGGACATATCAGGTACGACGTCCAAGTGGACTGCTCGTGTGTTGCAACACGTATAGAGACATATCCACATCTTCTCAGACTTAGTCACACCATGCGTCTTCACGTGTAACGGACCTGCGAAGTCAATGGCAGTGTAAGTGAAAGGGGGTGCTTCCTTCACTCGAAAGCTTGGAAGAGGTGGTGGCAACGGTGCAGAGAATGGCTTTCCTTCGAAGCGCCGGCACAAAACACAGTGACCAAGTATTGACTTCACCAGGCTCCTTCCCCTTATGACCCAGTATTTGGACCTGACTTCTGTAAGGGTTTCCTTTACCCCATTGTGCTGTACTCTCTCATGGGCGTTCTTCACTATCAGAGTGGTCAGGAAGTGATTCTTGCTGAGTAGCATCGGATGTTTGGTGGAGTAAGGTAGTTCTGCATGTGTGAGTCTTCCTCTACATCTCCATACACCACTTGGATCCAGGAAAAGACCAAATTGCTTCTCCCAGGCATCAAAGGACCTGTCTTGTGTCAGTGGTGTTTGTGCTTCAATTATCCACAACCTCTCTGCTTCAGCAGAATCAGACAACTGTGCTGAATTCTCGTCTGTGATCCGGACTTTCTTCTTGAGCATCCTCACGAATTTGACAACATAGGTGGTCACCTTCAGCAGGCGAGATAGGGTACCAAACCTTTCACAATCCATGATCTGTCCCAAACCAGTGGGTGAGGTTGACATCAGTAGGCTATGAGCAAGGCGTTGATCTGCAGCTTTCATTTCGGTCACACAATCCTCAGGCATATCATCGAGGTGATGGCCTTCAACAACTTTGCCGTCGCTCAACCATTCAGGACCATGTCTCCACAGCACATTGACAGACAACTCAAGTGGGGTCAGACCTCTCGACGGTAAATCCGCAGGGTTTTGCTTCCCAGGGCAATGGCTCCAGCAATCCACTTGTGTCAGCCTACGGATCTCGTTTACCCGGTTTGTACGAACGGCTTCCATTCTCTCCTTAGTCCGCATATCCAAAACAGAGCCACTTGTGAATCTGTGTAGCATCTTGACGGGTTCAACGTCATCTGAGAGGAGAGAGTATCCATGGTGTTGGATATAAGTCTGGCCAGGAGGACGGCTGATAACAGCTCGAGTCTCGGAATCGTCTGACGTTGGATCGGTGCTACACGGGTCTTGGACACAACAAGATTCACGCTGATCCCACAGGCTGTCTCTACGGCCAAGTACACCACTGCCGCATAGGCTCTGTTGGAAGCGTCGCAGAATCCGTAGAGTCGACTGGATTTCACTTTCTCATTCACCTCATTGAAGTAACTTCGCGGGATTGAGATTGGTTGAGCTTGCTTCAGATCACCAACGAGCACTTGCCATCTCTTGAGTAGGACTCCATTGAGCGGCTGGTCCCAGTCAATTTTCGACTCACAGATCTCTTGGATCAGCATCTTGAAGCGAATGGTGACAGGAGCGACAATTCCCAACGGGTCATAGAATCTTCCAACAAGACTGACAACGTTCCTTTTGGTTGGCTCCAAGTCAATGGTTAGCCTGGCAATGTCACTCAAATTGAAGATGAATCGGTCTGAATGGACGTTCCAGCACACTCCTAGAATCTTCTGTTCACCTGCTCGAACTGGTTGCGCACCCCCCAGGGTTGACTTGGCATAGGTCTCATCAAGGTCGCCACACTGTTCAGCTGGATGCTCTTCACTACTCAGCCCTTCAGCCTTGTTGATTTTCTCCTGCAAAGTTGGGGAGTTGGTGGCAAACTTCCGCAAATTGAACGATCCACTTTTCAGCATCTCCTTGGAGTCACTATACAACTCGTAGGCACTCTCTTCGTCAACTGCTCCGAAGGCCACATCATCCACGTAGATCGACTGCAGAAGCTCCTTGACTAGTCTGGGGTGGGAGGAAGCAAATCTTCCCACATGATGTTTAATTGTGGCATTCAACAGAAATGGACTGGAGGAGACACCGAACGCCACTCGGGTAAATCTCAGGATGATGACCTTGGGTTGGTCAAGGGAGACATTCTCGAACCACAGAAAGCGTAGTACATCTCTGTCTTTCTCAGCCATTGAGATCATTAAGAACGCTTTCTCTATGTCTGCTGTGAGGGCAATTCGGTGGGAGCGAAACCTCAGTAAGATGTCGAGAATTTTCTGGTTGAACTTTGGGCCTGTATACAGGCAATCGTTCAGCGATGACCCACTCGATCTTGCAGACGCGTCGTAGACGACCCTGACTTTTGTTGTTTCTTTGTCACTCCGGATCACTGCGTGGTGTGGTAGGTAGTGCAGCTTCTTGTCACTCTCGTCGCCGGAATTCTCAACAACTTGCACTATGCCCTTTCCTCTCTGTTCCTGAATGATTGCATCGTACCCTTTGAGGATTTCCGGGTGATGTCGAAGTCGATGTAGCAGGCCATGCAGTCTCTTCAAGCTCAATTCATAATTGGTCGGTAGTGGTCCATGGGATTCCTTCCAGGGCAATGAGACCTCGTATCTTCCCTCCTTGAATTGGATGCTGCTATCGAAATCGTCAAGGACTGACTTGTCGGGCTCACAGATTCCCAATGACTCCAACTCCCAAAAGGAGCGCAGCGTCTCATCCAACCTTCCTGTGTTGCAAGGTTCTGAGTCGATTCTCAATGTATGAGTGGCAATGAGGCTGACTGCGGGCATCGGATGTCCAGTTAGAGTTGTGGGGCCTGACAGCACCCATCCCAGTCGTGTGTGTATGGCAACTGGACCACTGTCACCACGGAGGACCTTCCCGGTGGTGAGCTGCCAGTAGTAATCAGAACCAATCAAGACATCTATTTCCATCAGGGTCTCACCATCAGAAGTGTCAGCTAGGTCGAGCTGTAATAGATGACTGCAGGTCTCGGCACACAGAGAAATTGGCTGGGCAGACAGCGGATCACAAATGTGCGGTACCGTGAATAGCGTCAGCTCCATGTCAGGACCATCCCTCGTCTTCACTCCAACTCGAACAACTCCACACAATTGGGAGGCACCTCTTCTATTGCCAAACGCTGCAATCGCTAGATGACACTCACTCTCCGAGGTAAGACCAAGTGCCTTCCTGGCTCGAGTCGTCATGTAGGAACGTTGACTCCCACTATCGAGAACCATTCGTACCTTCAGCGTAGCTTGTGGGTTGTGCGGGCCGTATATGTCTGCGATGGCAGTCTGCAGTAGAACTGTCTCATTGGCCTCGGTTAAGAGGGCAGTACTGGTCGGGGCAGTGAAAGTCGGCGCACTCGGGTTGAGGCCAAAACGGGGCGTAGGTGAGGCTGGCTCATTGGATTGCTGTTGTGAGGTAGCACTGACAGATGACGCAATCGGACGCTGATTGTTGGGGGCTCCTTGGCCTTTCGTGCAAATGCTGCTGTGGTGTCGACCGCTGCACTTGTAACACTTGTTGGAGGAACGACAGGCACGGCTGACGTGGCCCTTTCTCAGGCAAGTGAAGCATCGACCATTCCTCATCAGAATCTGTTTGCGTTCTTCCACACGAGTTACAGCCTTGCAGTTGTTTGACGAGTGAGCCTGCTGACAATAGCAGCACAAGGGGCTGTTCAACGTACATGTAGCTCCAGTCACTAACGTTGTGGCGGTCGGTGAGTCTCTCTCTGACATTCGAGGTGGTTGTGAACGACTCGTCCCGACACGCTCTCGGGCCTCGATTTCCCGTTCCATGACCTTCAACAGCGAGTCTAAGTTCCAGTCTTCTTCCGATATTTCTCTGCTGACAATCAGTCTCAAGTCTGTCGGCAGCTTGTTCAGCAGCACTGGCGAGAGAAGGCTCCCGTAGGTTTCAGAGGCAACTCCAAGTGACTTCAGACTGCGAATGTGCGATTCAACGAGGTCATAGAGCTGACGCAGTGCCTTAACGGCATGCGAGGAGGTCACTGGATCGACATTGAGAAGGATGTCCATATGCTTGCTGATTATTTGCTGTTTGCTGCCAAATCTCTTCTTCAGGATACTGATGGCTTCGTGGTAGTTGGCAGATGTCAACGTCAGACCTGAAACAGCATCTCGGGCTGTGCGCTCCAGCAGTGAATTCAGATAATTGAATCTGTCAATGTCAGATAGATCTCTGTTGCTGTGGATCGCGGACTCAAATGAATCCCAGAAGCTTGTCCACTTGGTTATGTCGCCGTTGAACGAGCGTAGGGTCAACTTCGGCAGTCTTGCACAGGATCGGGAAATTGCTATCTCGGACCCGGGGCGCTCACGCGGTTCAGTTTCTCCAGGGGCGTGGCTACGCCGCTCGGCGGGCGGAGCGATGGGGAATTTCTGGATCCTGATCATGGCAGCGTAGATGGACTCTTTGAAGGCGTCAGCCTGTTCAATCTCCTCTCCTAAGGCAGTTTCATCCTCGATGAGGTCAATTATCTCGTTGTCCAACGTCTTCAATGTTTCCAATTTCTCGCCGAGGCTCATTTTGTGAAGCGCTAGCCTCGAGGCGTCAGGGGTGTCCACAGTGAGAGTCGCGTCAACATGATGAAGAATCTTAGTGGCAGAGGCCCTATGGCCTGCTCGAACTCTCTTCTTCTTTAACAGCGCTTCGGCCATTTCAACAAAGTCGTAGCTTATCAGCTATCTGCGGCTAGGCTGTCAAACTCAAGTGTCTACACTGAATTAGCTAGAGCATCTGACTAAATCCCGGGTTTCGGCACCATGTAATAAACTCAAACTATTGCTCTAGCTATCTATTTTCTACTCTCATGCTTCACTCATGCTTCACTTCGATCAGATCACAAAAATTTCTGATTCTCCTCGTGGTAGATCACGTGAGTATACAACTCATGAATAAACAGGAATGTCTAATGACAATTCAGTTCCTTACAGAGATGTTGAATAGTTGGGTAATAGCTGGAGTCATGCTAAGAGCAGTTTCTTTCAGCATCCGGGCAGATATTTCATCGTGGCCGCTAGATTTGGGGTTGATAACATTCGATACACTTCGTCTTCGGTACAGAGTAAGAACGCGGGGCATTCGTTAGGGTCTGTTGATGGTAGGTAGGTCTGATACGTCCAAGACTGGGGTGGAGAGGTTGAATGAATTTATAAAAACATCGTTTAGCAAGTTGGCTTTCCCCAGGTCTGATGTGGCCACAGTACTTCCAAACTCGAGAGTGGGGAGAGTAGTACTCTTACATTTCACTGCCTTAACAAGTTTCCAGAACTCTTTTGGGTTACGGGGATGGAGTTTAGTGAAGAATTCCTTCTTTGCAGATCTCAATTTGGAGACAATTCTATTTCTGAGTTGTTTGAACTTCTCTTGATCGTCTCTATTACCACTGCTGTGCGCCCTTCTGAAAAGGAGGTTTCTCTTTCTAATTAGCTGCACAATTTCACCATGGTAGGTTGTGCCTCACAGGTAAGACTGCTTTCGGGATACAGGACTCCATTGTGTTGAGAAATGCATTCTTTAGGTTTGACCAAGTTGCCTGGATATCATCACGGACTAAAATTTCATCAAGGTCCAGATCACAAATCATGTCGTTAGCCCTCTCAAAGTCAGCGTGCTTGTATCTCCATACCTTGCGGCGTACAGCATTTTGTGGAGCCATGTGACAGTGCTGCAGTGTGACTGAGAGTCCCAGATGATCGGAGTTGGAAAGTGGGGGGATGACTGTACACTCAAGTAAATTGTGAATGTTTGATACAAAGACAAGATCTATGACAGAAGGATGACCACTATGGGAAAAGTGAGTAGGGTGTGCCTACAACTTGGGATAGAGAGAAAGTATTCATAAGATTAAAAACCTGGGAGTAGAGGTGACATGACGGGTTATTAAAGTCTACATTAAAATCACCAAGTAGTACAAAATTAGCAAAGTAAGGAATGTCAACAGAAAACAGAGCATCACACAAACTATCAGAAATATCTGAACACGAAGATGGGGGCCTATAAAAAACGCATAAACAAAGTTTCAAATTATTCCTGTTTAGAGAAACAATAACAAGTTCCAGACCAGCAGGACCGACTGATAAAACTAAAATACTACTGTGAACATACATAGCGACACCCCCACCGTGCCTGTTGCGATCAAATCTGATGAGAGAATAATGTGGGATGTCCACTTCATTGTCTAGAACATCAGTACTGAGCCAAGTTTCAACTAGGCAGATAACGTCAGGCTTGTTGGACAAACAAAGAGCAACCAGTTCATCATGTTTGGGGAGTACACTTCTACAATTAAAGTACGTAACAGAAAAGGATTTGTTGCCAGGTGGTCTGGGAGGTTGAGAGCATGACGTTAGTGGTCCGTTTGGGGCGGACTTTCGGCTTGATTGATCACCAGTTCCGATAAAAAATGATCATTGGAGGATAGTACTGGAGAAGTAGGCATGGAGGACGGTATATGGGGAGGGATTGCTGATGGTGGGTGCAGGGGTAGATGACTCAGAGTGGTCATGGTTAGAGAAATGCAGGAGAGGCATGAGTTTCCAATTTGTCTGTAGTGATACTTTCCCCCATTCGTCATCAAGCTTACCCATCACAGCCTTAGCACAAACCACCAATGCATGGGCTTAACTCCGTCATTAGATTGTTTATACTTACGCTTGACATGGAGCTCACCCTGAGGGATGGTAGTCAACTTTGCCAGTGTGGATGATACAGCCGATGAGATGGTTGTCCTTAGGGTTCCCCACATTTTCCTAGCTCCTACTTTTTCCATTTGTCGTGGTGCATGCATGCGCTTACTAGGACTGTCATCAGTGGTCGTGGTTCCTCTATTCGAGCCAGAGGTTCCCTTTGGTCGAGACTGCCTCTTCGATGCTGGTCCCCTCTTCGGGTGTGTCGGATGTGTGGCCGCCACCTTTGCATAGTTCCTTGGTTCAACATTTATCACAGCTGCAATTTTGTCAACTTCTTCTCTTAGCGCACGAAGTTCGTCCCCATGGCTGTTTACTGAAGGAGACGTTTTGCCGTGCTCTGCGAGAGGGGCTAGCAGCGTTGGGGACGAATTTGCAATAGTAGAACAAAGTTCGACAAGTTCGGACTTGAGCGAAGCTAGTTCATTTTGCAGGGCCAAGACCTCCGCCTTGTGAAGTCGCTGGGTACACACCAAGCAAACGAAGGGAGTAGAGCTTGCAATGAGCTCTTCGTACTGGGTCTTGGGAAGGCCTGCACAGTAGCGGTGCATGTGTAGCCTGCAGTTGCCTTCACCCTGAAGAACCTCCTCCGAGGCTTTAAACGAGCCAGTGCACAGGTCACACACTCTTTGTTGCTTCTCCTTTTCACTGGCTTTCTTTGTTGCATGACCTTATGGTGTAATTATTATATCACAAATCGAATTTATTCCTACAAACTAGTACGTACGTACAGAACTGGGCTGACTATAGAAGCCACAAGGCAGCAGCAAGTTCACAGCAGCCAACAATTGGCAAGCACAAGGTTAACTCTTTACCAACCAATGACTGCAAAAGCTGTCATGAGCTCCCATAAGCCCATAATAATTAATATGGGGAATTTAATACTGGGCGTTATACTTTAATGCAGGGTTTTGCTTCCTTAAGCTGTTTCTTATGGTTGGTAAAGAGTTAATAGTTATCAGCAAGCCTCAAGGCAGATCAAAAGGCAACCACTTGGCAACCAAGTACTTCTTAGGCCAGTTCATACTTGCACTAAAGGCAGTCCATACAAGGCCCATGGAAAAGACAGAAACGGAAAGCGGAAATCTTTGTAGGCCAATCCTAAGTAGTCAAGCATTAGTAATTTACATACGCGGCACAATTTATCCCCTACCAGGAGTGTAGTTATTTGTTAAAAGCCAAAAATGAAATCGCAGGCTGCTGTTGCTATGACAACAACAACCACTTGCACCCATTGGTCCCTGTCAATTTTCTGCTAACCTTGCACTTCTATTCCTCATTAGAAGCTACTGAGAATTTCAGGTTGCCTGTCCGATGAAATTTTCAGCGCATGTCCACTGATGAGAGAGTGCACGGTGTGTGCCTTCACCGTTTATATGGCATGCTGTCTTGCCGTAAACAAACGCGCAATCGTTCAAATGAACACAGTAATTTGCAATTCCCAACTAGCTTATAAACAAGTGCGAAGGCCATTTCCATGGCCATACCTATGCGCATGCGCTAATTTCTTGAATGGATCTGGGACAAGCAAGCTAATATATGACCACACATAGTGATTGCATGGGTCTGTGCATACAAGCCCAGTGAGGTCCTAGCTGTCTCTGAAGAAGCAAGGTGCACATGTAGTATCCACATCTTAGCCTGTACCTTTGTTGAGTGCTGTCACCATGGGTTCGTTGTTGCAAGCAACTGCATGACCATGTAGCCCAACCATGCCATACAGCAGGTACATTAACTTCCTTACCACTGTTCTGTTTTTGATTTGCAGTACTGAGGCACCCCACCAAAAGGCCTCAAAGTAAATTGAGCATCTTCCATAAGCCCCTCCCATTTACATTGAAACTAGTGTGCACTGAAATTTGCTCCACAATGTCATGACCTTGAGATCTTGGTTTGTCTCAATCACGTTGACTCCTTCCCTTCAGACATGAATACAGCCTGGAGTTTGAGGTCCCCCCCCCCCCCCCCCCCCCCCCCCCCCCCCATTGGGTCATCAGCTTAGAACTGTAATCATGAGTCATGTTAGTTTCTCTGCTGGTTGTTTGAGTGCTGTTTACGATCTTATGACCTCTGTTGGTTATGTAGTGTACAAAGTAGAAAGATACCGTTTCCTTACAATATTATTAGGAATGCATAAATTTAGCACTCAGTTCTGCTAGGTAAGCACTCACCTATCTGTACCCACCCACTCAATTGCCTCAAGAGACCATAACAATGAAAGGGTGGTGGCTGGAAACCTAAACTTCAGCAGCATGTCTGTTTCTCATCCCATGCAGGGAATAACTCGCTTGCTTCTGACCAAAATTCCAATGTTTCGGGAAGTGGTAATCATTTCGTTTGAGGTATGTTCTGATTCCAAAAATGGATGATCTGTAATCATCCGAAATTGAATGTTTGCTTACATGAACTTTAATAATTATATTATCCAAAAACGGATGGTATATAAATCATCCAAAATTGGATGCATATTGCTTCCCTATCAGAGGTCGAAAAAACATGCAGTCATCGGTCAATTTCCGTGCATTTAGCTAAAATGACCGCACACTAAATGCACTTGTTCGGTAGGCGTGACCGATCATCGTGCATGAATGCAATCACCTAAGTGCATGACCCATAATGACTGTACCTGGTTCAAATCAGCCAATCTTTTTTTCTCTCTTTCTTTATGCATGAGTTCTAGTCAGCCAAATTTTTTTCCCCCCAATACACATATACACACAACCAACATGGATTTGAATCTAGCTTGGAGAACACACATTCATACAGTGATTTATTTTTGGTGACGGGCGTGGGCATGACCAAACATATTGTCCAGTCAAAATCTAAAGTGCTAGGCTCAACGTGTAATCCTTATTTCGACCTCTGCAGGCTATAGAGAACAACATGCTAAAATCAATCTATTATAGCATCTGGTCTACAATCATCCATTTTTATACCTGCATTCCAGTGCCCCCACTGCGGATCCAGCAACAGCGAGATCCAGCCTGGAGCACCTGTGCAGGACCAGGGAGTCCGCTTTACACTCAGTGTGGAGAGCAGTGAGGTCTGTTTTCATCTTGTTAAGCACTAGTTCGCTTATGTATACGACCTACATGTATGTAGCACCTCGATATTAAACTGACTTTGTGTTGCAGTTCTGATGTTCACTCCTGGCCTCCAATGCAGTGTCTGAATCTTCTGGTGGTTGTGACGGACACGGCTTCAGTGTGCATCCCTGAGCTGGAGTTCGAGATTCCCCCTGGCTCTCAGAAAGGCTGTATTTCTACTGTAGAGGGAATCCTTGTCCAGGCTGCTGCCAAGCTAGAGCAAGAGCAACCTTTGCGGAAGGTAAGTAGTTGATGGGTCATATAAGAATGCTTGCTTGTTTGCTTATCTTGGTATAGAATAATTGTTATGTTTTAATTAATCAAGTTTGCAATATTCAATGAGAACTATCGGAATTTTTCGTGTTGAAAGTCTTTCGTGCGACAATTTATTCATGTTGAAAAATGTTTGCGAACTGCAGTGATCGAAGCGAATTTTTTAACAACTCTGACTTTGCTGTACTTGCCGTTCTTTCACTAACACGCCGACCCAGCTTCTTCGGGAAGACTCAAGCTGCTGCGGACCCACCATGCCACCATGGTCATGACAAATGTAAGTACTTACCTATTCTGGTCCGCTCCTTCGCACCGTGTGCTCAATGTGCTGCTCCTGCATCTTGTACCACACACTCACACATGCACACACACATACACAAACACACACAAACAGTTGCTCACTAACACTCCAGACCAGGAGACTGCTCCTGTGGGTGTGGAACCGGCACCAGAAATTGTTGGCCGTGGAGCCGGAAAAAGCCACAAGTGGTCGAGGTACTTCATCAGTGGCTTGAGGACATTTTCTTGCACCCCCCTGAGTACACTCCTGATGTGCCTTCTTTGCTTTCCTCAACTTCGCTCTCTCCTCCCTCTCTTGAGCTAGTCTTTGCTTCTCCTTCTCCTTCAATTTGATTCTCATAAGATTCTCTGAGCTAGTGAGCACCCGTCGAGAACCAGTCTCAGTGGATATAGGGTGACGCTGTGGCAGAACAGGAGAATCAAGGAACTGATCCATGGAGCTGTGCCTTATGAGTGGTTGGTAAGTGTCTGGCAAGGGAGAGCCTGACATGAGCAGAGAGTCTGGGCGGTACATCCTCAGCCACAGTTTATATTTTGAAGTACCCCCATCTTCGTGCTCCTGATGAAACTCTTCCTGCTCATCCTTGCTGCTAGCTGAAACGACGTCTGAAACTCGGCATTTCGCTCGTGTGTACAACGGGATATACGTAGGCAATGCCTGTTTTCTGTACAAGACCCGATACTCTTTCACCTGGCAGTTGGAGTGCACTTTGATCTGGAGGATACACCCCTATTGTGCGGAACCCAGCCAAAATATTCCTGGGTGTTAGTGCCCGTACCCACTGAACAAAGACGAGAAGTTAATAAGAATCCTAAAAGTAATGAGGAGTTGATGTAAATGCATGAAAACCATCTTTCAACCTCTCTTTCACGATATTATGATGTTTCTATGGATATTTTTTGCATGTTGTTCTTACTACCCACAATACATGATCACCCAGGGTACAGAAGAAGAATGTAGAATGCATTGTGGGTCGTAACTGTTACCATTAGTTGTAACATCATTCTACTGATGGACACATACGTACATGTACACCAAGTTGCAACGTGCCCTACAGTATATTTTACATGACTGTGTAATGAGGCTACCCCCAGCAGACTTTGCGACACCTTTCTCTTCCTGAACACTTTATTCCATACCACCCACTGCTATACACAGGACATTGCAACAGTCAATGTACATAGCTTAGACTAACCCAATTTGTTCGAAGATACACTACATATTGTATAAAACAAACTGATGGTGATATAAGGTTTGAACACACCAAGCGGCAGCATGCAGCATTAGTACTTGGATCTTGTATGGAACACCTCGAAGCAGTTTCCAACACACAAGTGAACCTCACATTTAGGACAGAAGTTCATAGTCTTCGTGTCCTTCTTCTTCCTGCTAGGTGTAATCTTGTTGCTGCAAATGGTACATCTGCCCCGATGAGACGATTTGTATGAAAAGTGTTTCCCAAGAAGTTGTTTTTCAGACGAAAGCGTAGTCAAGCAGCAGTTGCACTAGCTCATGCACAAGTGCAATATGAAATTCCCTGTGTGAACGGATGTCACTGTCTTCAAAGTTTGACCGGAATATGATCCACGAATTGAGGATTGAGATATCAATCATTCGCCAGAACACTTTTTTCCACCGCTTCAAGGTTCTTCTCTGTGTGAGGCTATAATAGCTGAGGTGTTGATCAGTAACATCAACTCCACCCATAAAGGCGTTGTAATCACTTATGCTGGTAGGGCACGGTATCGGTATCTTCTCACGACCACCCTTTGGCCTCTTCAATACCGTACCCACTAATTGATTATGTGCTGTCGACAACACATCCACATCTCGTCTATCTCGCCAAAGAACAGCGGTAAGCTCACCAGAGCACGCAAAATGATAGTTTCCAATGTTGAGGTTCTTGTTGTTATAGCTCTTCAAAGCCTCTGGGAAGTTTCGTCTGTACGTCTTCTTAGCAAGGAGGTCAACGAAAAGAAGGGACTTGTATAGTAGTTGTCAGTGAAGACCCAGTGCCATTTTCCAAGGTAGGGTCTAACGAGATCCAGTACTACCTGATAACTAAGGAGTTTGAAGTTGAGGACTTGACTTTTCCAGTGTAAATCAGTATATACCCAGTTTTGGCTTCAGAGTTCACAAAGACTTTAGTTTTATACCAAATTTGTCGGTTTTTTGGAAGGTACTGTAGGAATGAAATCCTACATCTCGTACCAATCATCGTTTCATCCACAGATAATTGTTGTGCTGGTTGATAGTATTGTGGAAACACAGCAGAAAGGTGGTCAATTAGTTGAATAACGGGACGTACCCTTCTTCGCCCTTTTTTCGTTGCAGAGATGAATCCACTAAGTGCAGGTACCTCATGATCTGAAAAAATCTATCGCGTGGCATAATGGATGGAAACCATGGTGTGCTGAGCACCTCATTCGTTGCCCAGTAGTCTCTGACTTGTGGTAATCGCAATATACCCATTGCTATGTTCATGCCGATAAAGGCTTGCAACTCTTCTGTATAAAGCCCTAAAGTGACCCCTTTCTTCGCTGCCATAGCATTGGTCTGTAGAACGATACCCTCAAGCACTACCATAGTAAGAAACAGATGAAACACCTGTATAGGTGTCCTGGCACACTTGGTCCGCTCCACGGGCCCAACTGCAAACTCAAAGGCAGGCAAGGTTTTTGCAGGAACTGCTACCAGAGCTATTGACTCCATGTGACGTCCAGAGCTATTGACTCCATATGACGTCCAAATGATGCCCTCACTATCACTGCAAGTAAAAATAATATATTAGTAATATGATATAATCGCCTACTGTACTCTCACAATTGCCTATGGTCCTCTTGCCACATTGTAGGCCTAGCGTATGCTAAATTTCAAACAAACCGTGGTCTGAAAGGAAGGGTGGGCTTTTGCTCTGCTGGGTAAAACACTGTTAACTATTATGTATGTGTGAGTTTATTTAGGCAAAACCATTAGACTTAACAATAACGGGTCAAATTGACCCGTGTTAGGACAATGAGTTTTTAATTTAAACTTGTTCACCCACATACCAGGATGTTTGAGAAGGAACGCGTGGCAAACCTGTCTCCAGGAGACTTTCAGCGGTCCGAAAACCCCCTTTGTCAAGAGGTTGGGTCAAATGTGTTGTGTTTGGTGGGAGTGAAAAGATGATAACCTGTTTTGCAGCTGCAAACCGTATGGTAGCGGGGCAGTGATGGGATTAATGGCCATCTAATAGTAGTAACAGAGGACGTACAGGGGGCGCGTAGAGAAGAAAGTGCCTGGAGAACCACAGGTGGAATAATTCTTGGTCAATTATTCACCTCTTGCTGGACAGTCCATAAACAGTCCCAGGTACTTCATCAGTGGCCAGCTCATGCAGGTGGAAGATTCTTCCAATCCCAAATAACAATGGGAGGCATGCACTGCCCTCCCACACTAACACAGCCAACAATGGTAACCTGGGGCTGAATACCGCTGGATACTTGTGAAGGATTCTTGTGACCTTTCCAGGTGACAACTTTTTAGAGGTTTTTGGCTCCAGAGGCATACCTGTCTCATCCATATTGAAAATTAAACATGGTTTGTCTAATAGTTGGTTTTCTTCCAAAGTGGATTCTAGCTCGTCAAAATAGTTATCAAGAGACCCTTGGTCAGTGGCAGTTGCCCTAGCTAGAGACAGCGTAGCAGGCGTGCGTAAAGCCAACTTTGGGTGTCGAGAAACAATTAAAGGAAGCCCACCATCCACTGGTGATGGTCCTTGCATTGCCGCGAGCAGCAAGGACTTGTTCCACGAGAGCAATGACTTCTTGTCGTGTACGACCATGCCTGATGGCAGCCACATGACAGAGAAAGGTTACTACGTAGCTCTTCTTCTTCGCTGCTCGGTAGGTACATGGTGGCCAACTTGTAGCCTCAGGGAGAACACGGCCGCTGATATGATCTCCGAGGGTACTCTTTGGTACATCATAGTGCTGAGCTGCTTCCCGGACGCTCATTCCTTCCTCAATTATGGCACGTGGCTATAGGCACACTAGGGGGACGCATGCGGCGCAGATTGCCTCGGTCCCAGACCGAGCGGCGTTCAGGTACCGACCGGACCATGGCTAGTGCTGGTGGGAGTAAGAAGTGCCACAGAGTTGTACGTTTAACTGGTTGTCCGACCGTCCGAACTACCATCCGACCTTTGATATCTTTGGACGCCATGATTAACCGCCAGTTCTGCTGAACGTCAACAAGTTCAGGGGCCCTCTATGTGGTAAGTATATTGCCTGCCCCTTATCTCTCTAGCCTGCCTTGGTGGAGGTCGCTGCTGCGCTGGTCCGAAGGATATCCCGCCCAATTTTACATGGTGGTCGATAATTGATCACTTACTCTATACGGTAAATGAAAGTGTACATGAGCATGTATTTTAATAGCTACTGGTCGCATACTAAGGTGTAAAAGAACAGCACAATGAGGTTTAGCTAATATAGCTGGCAACATGGTGTATCAGCAATGTCTAGCAAAACTCAGCGACATGCAGTTTCTCTGACTGCATGGAAGTCATTCGTTTTGCAAAGGGGGCAGTTGTCCCTTTTGGGATACACTCTATGAGGAAAATCTATACGTATAATGCTATGTGGGGCTGTGAGGAGGAGAGCAAGATTCTGTGCTGCTCAGGCAGAGTGTGTAGGAGGGCGAGTATTTTTGCATCTAGCAACAAAATAAGGTTCAGCACCCCAGAGTGAAGCATGTTGCAGGCTGCATGGAAGTGTATGGTGAAGTTGTTAGAAGTCCTGCAAGGTAGTGGAATGAGTGGAGCACTTTGCCGGTTGGCGGATTCATGGAGGGAGGTGATGCCTGCTAGTTTGAAGGGTTCAGATCATTGCCGGGTATGCTAGCTGGCTTTAGAATCAATGATGATATGCATGCTACCGCATGAGGAATATTGGAATGATGACGGTGTAATGACCCCCATGTCCTCCACTAAGCCTCGGAGTTATCTGTTTTTTAATTGATTCCCTACCAGTAGTGTAACATGTCATCGTTTTAGTTCTGTTGGTCGATTTTTCTCCTAACCTGCTTATGGCATCGATCCACACATTGTCTGTGCTGTATCCCATTGCACCTAGTATCAGCTAGTAGCTGCACTTTTACCACCTCGTGTTTCCCATTTGTGTGATAACACGACCTGTGAATATGCAGCGGTAACAGCATCATTTGTTACAGGCCATCCCTGGCCATCCTCCGATGTTGCAAGCGATTGTGTACTGAGTGCCATCAATAAAAATATGCAACAGTAGTATACTACAGCAGGAATTGTATACTCTTGTACAACCAGCAAAGTGTACTGACTCTTATGTCACTGTGCATTCCTGATACCAGTCATTAGCCTGCATTTGTGCAAGATTGATGTACTGTCATACGTTTTTCCTATTCCACCTGCACACCTTAAATTCTCATAGGTATCACAGCCTGAACTTGCAACAAAGTTGGATGGATTCATCGTCAAGCTGAAGGAATGTCTTAGCATGAAGCAACAATTCACCCTGGTAGGTGCTATGTGTTACTCTCTAACAATATTATACATATCGTAGACTCTATATGTAGGGATAGTGCATAGTAGGTAGGAGTAGTAAGAATCTGCCAAAGTTCGTGACCGAGATGCAATAATTTTAATCACACTACGTTTCAACCTGGGTAGGTCTTCCTCAAGGTACACCTTGAGGAAGACCTATACCCTACCATGTACTATTGACCTAGTAGTCGAACTCAGCAAGCCAGTCGTTGTTCGGCACCCTCCCCCCTACTTTACTCACAATAGGGATAGAGCAGAAACGCAATAATATATTATGCCAATACAAAAAAATCTTTCTAAATCTCAAAAACGGGCAGCATGTAAGCCTTTAAGACCGTGAACTTACTATTCATCTTCGAGTGTTTCCCTGGCCAAGAAGACTCCCAGTGTCGTGAAACACGATTGTGGAAGTACCGCACCAGAAAGTCACCAAAACGCCAAAATCGGCGCTTGAAACCACCCACTCAATAACTATGGCTTCATCTGCGACACTATTTTCTTCATTTGTATGCACGCATAGAGAGCAACTTTGAAGTTTTAATTCGAAATTGTGTACTGTGTGTGGAGTGAATGCCATCAAGTATGCTGCTACAAATATGAGGTAAACAAGTGTAGAAAACATTAAAACAAGTAATAAAAAACATTTAAAATGTAACAGGATGTAGGGATACCAGAACCGCAAAAAGTAAGGAAACAAGGTAGGGATGATCACACAAAACAGTGAAGTATACAACCCCCTACAGAGATCTTTTTCCATAATATGTGTATAATGAAAAAAGACATGTAGGGGGATTGTATACTTCACTGTTTTGTGTGATCATCCCTACCTTGTTTCCTTACTTTTTGCGGTTCTGGTATCCCTACATCCTGTTACATTTTAAATGTTTTTTATTACTTGTTTATGTCATTTTTTTTAGCAGCAGGCGCATGCATACTGGACTCTGGCATTTACACTGCCAGCAATGGCTGAAGAATCAGACCCAAGCATCTCAAAAGCCAACCCTTTTCTGGGTGGATACTAAGCCAGTGCTCCCTGAGCTGAAGTAGTATACATGTAGGTAAAATAGCTATACCAGATAGTAGTAGTGACACATTGTTGAGTCTTTAGATAGGCATTCACCCCTCTCACAGAACACAGTCTAGTAACATATACGTATAGCACAGAGAATTTACCTCAGTCTAGTTACGGTAACACAACAGCGCAAGGCACTTCTAATTCAGCGATCTTGAATAATAATTACGTATCTTTGCTAAGTGATCGTTTAAGTGCGCATGCGTACAAACATGAAAATGGCGTGACAAATGAAGCCATAGTTGTTGAGTGGGCAGCTGTAGCCGCCTGGTGAAGACCTGGAGGTTGCCAAAAAGCGATGGGCTGGTGCACTGCTCGGTGTAAAATGCTGCTGTTTCGTGCAAAAACCATCATGAGGGATTGAGGCGACGTTGAGCTAGCCCGTCTGAAAGAAAGAAGAAAGAAGAAAGAAGAAGAAGAAAGAAAAACAATTTGCCCGTTTTGCGAGTACCTGGTGGGGTACTTTCGCGACGGTTTTTCGCGACGCGAGGAGTCTTGTTGGTCATAAAAACACTCGAAGATGAACGGTATGTGGTTATAAAGGCTTATAAGTGTACCGTTTCTGAGATTTGGAGAGATTCTTTTGTATTAGCATATATTGCGTGTACGTCGTATCCCTACATACAGAGTCTACCGACTCTGTGATGTATGAAGGGTTAGGGGTATACTCAATATACAATGTGGGAAATATGGGTTGTATATTGAGCTGTTTTATGCCATCATCCCTGCTGTTTTCCTTTGTGCTGTTCTGCTATCCCTACGTACATCTTCATACATGTATATACATGTAAATTTTTAATGTTTTGTTACACTTACTGCTCGTTAGTCAATGGCCCTGAGTGTTTTATGTTTATGAGAGGCTGTTGATTTACACCACTGTGCAGGCAACACCCAGTCGTCTAATGAACTCAGCGGCTGTAATTTGGGGGGAAAAAGTAATAAATAAACACTTCTGGTAGGGGGAAAATTGTGCCGCATGATAAATAATGTACCGTACAATTTGGTGCTGAAACTCACCTTGGTGGTGGAGATACGTACGTACGTCGCCATTGCTCGAATGTTCACTTTGACCAGTGCAGCTCTGACTAAAGGCCCACAAAGATTCTGAGTATATAGTCGTGATCGCTGTCATACATGCCGAAGCTCACCTTGCTGGTGCAGTTGCAAGCACTGTAGCAATGTTTGTCTTCCCTTTGGCCGCCATTGCTGACTCGCATGGTCGTCACATGGTGTGTGTTAATTGGATCATAGAATGAGCAGCAATACTAACTTGCTGCTTGCGCCACCAGCGAGCTGCAACGGCTGCTACCAGAAGTACGGTCACCCCTTGATAAATAGAATAAGAGGAAAACAGAAAGAAGAGAGAAAAAAGAAGAATAATAAGCATACACACCGTATCCCAAGGCCTCTCCATTTTGTGCCTCTTCCGACTTCTGTGTATGCGATACCCTTGGTAGCAGTATTGTGGACTGGGTATGAGACTATGGTCCAGGTCCCCATCATGTCCCTAGGCTCAGGAACCCATGCAGGTTCATGTCCTTGGGTTCCCAGGCCCTCGGATCCTCGGTTCTCAGGTCCTCATTAGGGCCTGAACAATTAGTTGAATTAGTCGACTAGTCGGCTGAACTAAGGTTGTCGACTACGTTTCTTGCATGTCAACTAGTCGAGATGCTAGTGTGGTAAAATTATGTTCCACACATGTTAGTGATGTCAGTTAACTCTTTACCAACCACAGATTCTGGAGGTCAGTTTTATAGCCTGTAATCTACTTAAACATACCCTAGATAAGGTTCCCATTGGTTTTCACGCTCAAAACTTCACACAGAACTGCACACAGCCATGCTTTCCCATTCGTGATTCTGACCACACCCACTCGTTAACGTGTATGTGATCAAGATGCTCGGGCGACGGTAACTCGCTCTAGCAGAAAAATCAGCCTTGAACACTGGAATTCGAGGCTCTGCAAGGTGAGACCACTGTTTTCTAGGCCTATTTATGCTTAAAACCCAAGAATTGGCATACCCGGCTCCAACCAAGGGTTGTTCAAAGCTGAGCCCAGGCACGGCCATGCTGTTTGCACCCTTCGGGTGCACCCACCCACCTCCCCCTGCCCCGCCCTTTCTGCTGGCGCAGAGCCTATCTCCCAAGGACATTGCCGGATGTGACATCATGAAGGTGAAAGTCTCATGACGGCTTTTGCAGTCATTGGTTGGTAAAGGGTTAAATGATTGTGCTGTGTATAGTAGCCCCGTTCCCATGGCCTCCATGCCCTGCTGTGTCGCTTATTGTCCGTACAAAAGCTGAGCATGAAGGCCTGAGAGTGGGGCTAGTGAATAGCTAGTGATGACATTCTGGCATTTCTCAGTTAGTATTCGATTAGTCGACTAGTCGTGCAAACTACATGCCAATTAGTTGACTAGGGAAATCTGCTAGTCGTTCTAGCCCTAGTCCTCATGTCTGGGTCCCTGGCCAGTCCAGTGTCTATATAGGTGCCCAGGGAGAGCAGAATAGAAGTTCCTTGCCTACACTGATTCTCTTGGCTTCCAGATTTACAATACATGCACATGTGCATGCATACACTGTTGCTCAGGTCATGGATGATCCATCTGGTAATAGCTTTGTGGAAAACCAGGTAGCCCCTTCTCCTAATCCTCATCTCAAAGTGGAGTTCTACCAGCGTACTCAGGAACAGAACAAAGCGCTTAACTTATCACCACCAATCACAGAGGTGAGCTGTTTTGATCACTGATTCTCTTTAAGTAAGGAAAGGAAGGGCCACAGTTGTACTGGCCAGGGACCAGTCCTGGTATAGAACTGCTGCCAGACGTACTTTATATGTTGGCTGATTCCAGAGCTTCCTGTTCAAAACCTCCATGTGTGTAAATTTACAGGGAGATTTAAGAGTCTTTGGTTCTGAAGTGAATACGCCTAACTCAGAAAACTATTTGACCTGGATTTGAGGAGGTAACTTACGTAGAACTTAGGAGGTGGAGTGTAGGTCTGAACATTGATGGTAGAAGTCTTCTTATTGTTAGCACCATGCCTTGTGTGTGAATTGCATACAGTGCTCCCAGCAAAGAGAGTATATTAGATTTTGGAAGTTTTTCACACTCAAATCACCATAAAACCACCGGGTTGGTAGAATATTACACTGTTTGGAAACCTTTTCCTAGGGGTCAGAGAGTGTGCGGTACACTCTTTTGCTCCAATATATATACATATGTAGGGGGCAAAAGTATATATTGGGGCAAAAGATATACATATATACTGGAGAGTGGAAGAGTAGGGTACACTCTTTGCTTCCCTATAGTATACAGGGAAGCTCAATGCATAAAGAGTGTGTGGCATGATACGTAGTACTACACAACTGTTTATTTGGGTGTGGTGATAGTCAAATATAATATTATGCCTGCTAATAACAGTCAACACAACAAAATTATAATCCTAGCTATGCAGAGTCGTTACAACAAGGGAAGGAATGCGGGATCTTTTGTATGTGTGTGAGAATGCTGAAGTACGCTTGTTGTTTAAGCATGAACTAAGATGCTGATGCGGAGCGCATGAGCCGCCTTCGGCGGCTCATGCGCTCCTGCATATTGACTGCATTGAAGGATGGCATCATCGCGCTTCCACAGTCCGAGTAATTTCACCCAGTACTGATCCTCTCCCCCTTTCTCTTCCTCCTCATCCTCATCACTGGAACCTGCACATCAAAGTACATGTGCATGTAGGTAATTATGCTGTAAGTCCAGTTACGATATTATATGCAAGACGTAAACTTTAACACTGGAAACTGACCAATGGTTATCCTGCTGGTGCACTCCTCATTCGTCACTGTCTTGCTATCTTCATCCCCCTTGCTTGAGTCTCAAAAAGAAAGTTCAGAGTGCATGCATTTGCTGTAGTATAACTAGCCAGAGCAGGCGTGACTATAGCACATGCATGTATACCTCTCGTAAAATGCCTTATAAGGTGGCCCATCCATCATTGCTCTCCTTGCTATCATACGCTCGTTTCCTTCCTCGAGCTTTGTTTGCAGCTGCAGACCACTTGGCTGACCCAATATCCTTCTCGTCGCAGTCGCTCCAATGTCCCTTGGTGTCCTGCTGTCGGTGCATCATGATTACGCTGTAGGGCATCTTGATGGAGGGAAGTAGGAAGAATGGGTACGGTTACAGCCTCAGCCATTGGACTGGGTGTGTAGTGTCGACAAAGTACTCCATCAACGATCTGGAGTTGGGCCCATAACTGTCGATACCGTTGCAATGGGTGTCGATTCCAGCCTTGGCTGCGAGGAGGAGTGCTGGATTGCAAACGTGCTCGGTACACCTTAGCAATTGTGCCATTGTGTTGTTGGGCTGCACGGAGATCGATGATAGAGTAGTGAGGCATAGCCACGGTTGCTGCACATGGAAGACGAGAGAGAGCGTCGGCATTGGTATTCAGGGAACCCTTGCGATAAACAATTTGAAAATCGAATTCCTGCATAGCTAGAGCCCACCGACAGAGCATTCCTTTCATTTTCTGTGCAGACAACCACTGGAGTGAGGCATGGTCTGTGAGGAGCTGGAACCTGCGTCCAAGCAAGTAGTGACGGAACTGTTTATAGCCTGTCATCCAAGTAAATTGTCCAGGGCGTACACCACTGCTAAACATTCTCTTTGGATCACGCTATAGTGACGCTCCGCGCTTGTGAGTGACCGACTAGCGTATACGCAATCACGTGACCATCTTGTTCCAGCACAGCACCCAGACCAACAGCACTGGCATCAGTTTGCAGGACAAAGCGAGGGAAGGCTAACACGGGTGCGTGAACAAGGTGGTGTTTAAGTGCAGCAAATGATGCATCAGTACACTCCTTGGTCATGGCGAAATGTGCTGCTTTCTGTGTGAGGGCATTGAGGGGGGCTACAATATCTGAAAACCGGGAGATGTATCGGCGGTAGTAAGATGCAAGGCCAAGGAACTGTCAAACTTCTGTGGCATTTGTTGGGGTAGGCCATTCTTGGACTGCTTGGACCTTTTTGGGGTCGGGGGTCATACCAAGGTTGGAAAAATATGCCCCAGGTACTGCACAGTTGTCAATCCAATGTGTGCCCCACAGTGTTAGCCCTGCGTCAGCTAGGCATAAATGTGAAAACCTCGCGAAGGTGACGGATGTGGATTTCCTTGTTGGGTGAGTGCACCAGAATGTCGTCCAAGTAAATTGTGATGAAGGGGAGGCCCCGCAAAATCTTGTCCATCACCCTCTGGAATGAACTGGGTGCTCCAGACAATCCAAAGGGCATTCTTCGGAACTCATACAGCCCCATACCTGGCCATGGGCAAAATGCAGTCTTTGCCTGATCAGTTGGGCTGACTGGTAGCTGCCAGTATCCGCTCTGGAGATCGAGGGTGGAGAACACCGTTGATCTTGTACCTCATCTGGTAGGGGCAGTGGGTAGGCATCTTTTTCCGTCTTTTTGTTGAGCTCACGATAGTCCACGCATAAGCGAAGGTCACCAGACTTCGTGGGTACGAAGACAGCTGGTGCTATCCAAGGACTACTGCTTTCCACTATGATTCCCTGTTCTAGCATTGTACGTATCTGTCTGTCTACTTCCTCTCGGTAGTGTACAGGGACTCGTCTGGGTGGGACCCTCACTGGGTTACCGGTAGTGGGGATAAAATGGTATGCTTCCTCAGTAACACCAGGTGTAGTACGAAAAAGATCCTTGTACTCTGCCACAACTGAGTTTAGGCTGGCACTGGGCATTCTGGCAATTCTATGCTTGGGGGCTCTTCGTACTCTGGGACTGCACACTCGTCAATTGCATCTACTCCCGGTTGCTCAATTGCTGTGACTGCACAGGCTCTAGCCTGCAATTTGCGCTCTGCTTGGTATAGGGGGAGTATCTGAGCAACTGCCAGACCACTTAGTGGCTGAGGAACTGAAGGGGGCAGGGTAGGGTTTGCGTGGCGCACCATGACATGGCTCTGGGTGAAGTCTAGTACTAACCCATGACTGTGCAAAAAATCTACTCCCAGGATCACAGGGGCAACCAGGTTTTCCACTACCACAAAGTCATGCAGCAACTCTAGCTCACCGAGTTTGACTGTATGGTGCTCGGACGTGTCCCACAATGGGTAGTTGCTCGCCAGATGCTGTTACAAGTTGCAGTGGTCTCCTTGCTTTGACCCCTACAACGTTCCGTGCTTGAGAACATATGACGCATTGCACTAGTGAGACGGACGACCCCGAATCCAGCATTACATCTACCGTAACACCTCCCAGCTTCCCCGTGGTGACAGTCACTCTTGGCTTAGTGGCTGCCACCGTAACCGTATTTGGGCTTACTGAGGATGGGGACGCCTGCTGCGTCCCAGTGTCGTTTCCCTGACACCGGCAATCCTTCGCTAGGTGCCCAGGTTGACCACACACGAAACACCGACAAAGATCACGACTTCGGTAACGATGGGGACACTCGCGTTGAACGTGCCCGACTTGATTGCAACTGAAACAGCGGGGTCGGTTCCTGAAGCGTGGCCGTCCATTGCTTGTTTGGCGGGGCGCTGTTGACAAGGAGGCAACCTGCTCGGTCAGAAGGGCAACTTGCTCTTGTAGCAGTTCTACCTCACTCGGTTTCTCAGATACTACAGCGGCCTGTCCATGATCGTTGATGGTCAGCAAGAGTCATGCCCGTGTCACAGCGGCATCGAATTTCAGGGTTTCGCCGGTAGCTCTCAATTGTCGGCTCACATTATCAGGTACACCTGCGAGGAATTGATGCAGCAGTAGCGTATCTCTTGCTGGCTTTTCTAAGCCTGGCATAGCGTGTTCCATGCAGGAGCTGCTTCAATTCGTGCACAAACACCGATATAGGTTCTCCTGGTCGCAACTTGCGTTGGTGAAATCCGTCGAGGGAAACAAATTCCATGGGCATCATCGCTGTGCAAATTTCCTTCTTTGTAGCCGCATAGTCTCCTTGTTGCTCCTCGCTGAGCTCCAACCAAACAGTGAGGGCTTCTCCTTCCAACAGGGTTGGTAGCTTAAGTGCAGACGTTGCTGCGTTCCATCCATTCGCCTTGCAGCAGATATCGAATCTCTTGAACCACTCGTTCACATCTCTGTTAGCATAAGGTTTTGGCAAGCTGACGTGGCGTTCTCTGCTACCAGTGTAACAACTGTTTGCAGATACCAAAAACTGATCATTCCAACAAGATGCAAGTATATATATCAGATGAGGTCAAACCATATCCTGTATGACTTAACTCTTTACCAACCATAAGAAACAGCTTAAGGAAGCAAAATCCTGTATTAAAGTATAACGCCTAGTAATAAATTCCCCTTATAAATTCTTATGGCTTATGGGAGCTCATGACGGCTTTTGCAGTCATTGGTTGGTAAAGAGTTAATGTATTTATGATCTACATGTCAAGATCTACAAAGTATAATCAAGCCTACGTATACAGAAATAGTAAACAGAGACAGGTGCAAGTGATATGCTAGATACAGCTAGGTGACTATAGCTATGGTACAGAGGTTTCCGGAGTCCTTGCAACTGAATTTGTAGAACGGAAGTCACGTGACAGCAGTTCTCTGACCAATCATCGTTTAGTAGTCACAGCCATGTGCGCGCTACATGTAGTAATTGCTACCGGATTTGCGAACGTTTCTTCATGTTACTTTTACATGACTGTGTTTAGTGAAGTAATCTATGGTTAGCAGTCTATTTTCGTTCGCTTTTGGCCATGCAGACTACGCAGGAGGTCATTCGCCAACTACAGCAAGTCATACAAACTCAGCAATTGCAAGTTGCCGCCCAATCGCGCTTTCATCCAGTGATCGGTGTACAGAGCATGCAGAATGCCGCTGTTGTAGGACCGGGAGCCAGCAACACGCAGGGAGTTGTGCATAATATTCCTTCAACGTCCGGAACTGGAGATACCGGTGCCGCGACTAAGCCGCCATCCCCGGATTTTGATTTCTCATACAAGGTCAAAATCATTAATCCTAATAAGAAAAGTGATGTAGTAGTACGTCAGCTTAATCGATTGAAGTCCAAGTTTAAATCCGTTAGAGAGCTAAGGATGAGACTAATTGATGACTTCAGTGAACATGTCCCAAATACTGTTGACTTCACAATTGATGGAAGCCAGCAAGCCAAAACCTGGCTCGTTTCATCTGATGATTTGGAAACAATGTACCAAAAGTATCCTAAAGGTGGAATATTATGTTTTGGTGTGATGCAAAATCAGCCGAGTCTGAAAGCACTCACACTCAAAAAAGGAAACCAGATGCTTAGGATGGACCCGGAAGACGCCAGGAGAGGGAGGAAGAAGTTGAGTCGACTTATAAAGAGCTGGTTGAAAAGCATTCTGGTAAGTTTGATACACCAAGGCTCCGTTTGTGGGCCAGGATGATGTGTAGTGGTCTTCACGACGATTTTGATAACCCACCCAACGTTCCTGCATTCTCTGGAAATACTTCGAAAAGGCCCCGCAGGGAGAGCCTGTCTGAGGCCATAAGTGGCGCTGCTGTAGCAATAGCAGAGACAATTAAAGGGTCTTCGCCATGTCCACCACCTCCACAGCTACCGACGGGAATATCTCCAGGGAAAGCTGTGGACCTTCGGATGAAAAATTTTGAACAGTTACGTTTTCTTCAAAAGCTTTATGAAGATGGGATTCTCAGCGAGCATGAATTCCTAGAGCAAAAGGGAAATATTCTTTCCAGTTTGCTGAATATCTTGATCTGTGCAAATAGTTCTAGCATCTGCCACACGTCGTTTCATTTGGACCACTTCAAATTAGCATCTTTAAATGCTCACATCCATGATAATTATGTCTCATTTGTACCATTTAGCATGCATCTTTCTCATTTGTACAATAAGTTAGCATCTTTGAATGCCACACATGCATGTCCTTATTTGTACATTTCAAGATACTGTTGTTTTGTCAAAAGCCTGCAAACACACCCCACTAGAATCAGGTGGTACTAATTGAATAATGCTTAGGTGATAAACAGCCACAGAAGTCCTATAGTGAGATCCACCAGACATGCACTTGAGTAGCCTTGTTCCCAGGCTCCTCCCCAGCTTTCTGTACATCAAACATTTTATGTATACAATATCTATGTATTAAAGCTGGGGAGCCTGGGAATGAGGCTAGCGTCAGTGTTGCAAACATTAGTAAATGGCAGTACCCAAAAATGTGAATCACATGATACAAATTAAGTGTACACCAAACAGGACTGATAACAATGAGGGGCGTTTCAAAGTTGGTTGTAAATACCAGTACAAAGATCCAGCCTTTACAGTCATCTGCACTTATTGTTATGAAGCTAGACAAGATGAGTGCTTCCACATCAGTCATACCTTCAATCTCTGTCTTAAGAATCGATTTCAATTTGGAAAAGGCTTCCTCAATCGGGTTGAGGTCTGGTGAATAGGGAGGAAGGAAGTGGAGTAATACTCCAACTTCCTCAAAGATTGCTGTCACCTCTGCCACATGATGAATTGCACAGTTGTCTAATACCACAACAGAATGTGGGTTTACTCCATTATACGGCATTAGGTGCGGAAGCAGGTGTGTCTGTACAAAATCATAAAACGTTTCACCATTGCTTGTTCCTTGCACTGTTTTTACATCCAAAATTCCACTTACAGACATACGTACAAGCAATCGCTGAAATTCGCTCTCCTCTCGCTAGCAGCTCATGGTCTTGAGGGGTCTTTCCGCGCAGGCTGTAGCCATACTTTCGTAGTGTGTTTCCCCTATCTGCCCCAGTTTCATCTAAGAATACAAACATTTCTGGTGAATACACTGAAATGTCTGATATATATTGCTCTCTCAAAAATGCGTCTTGTTGCAGTGCAACAGTGTGCAACCTCTGCCGCGTAAAACCACTTTCGTGGAGAAATCTGCAGATAGAAGAGAGGCTGATATCGAGCAACAAAAAATCCTCTAACTCTTTCTGGATTTCATACAAGTAAATCCCGGGCCTTTGTACAGCTAGCTGAAGAATTAGCAGCTGAACTGGTGTGGTGATTTTCTGAAATGCCCTGCCTCTCGGATATGGTCTCTTGGATACAAATCCACTTGAATGGAACAATTCAAGAGTTCTCGCAACTGTCGACTTATCAACACCAAGGTTTCCAGCAATAGTACTGTAGGTATACCCCAGAGCATCTCTTTGCCATACCATCCTCCATCTCAAGTCCTCGCTGTAAGCACTTGTCCGCCCTGGTTCACACGAGGCCATTCTCTGTGAGATCGAGTGCACTCGCTCTATAGTTTCATGTCATGTACATGTAGGATTTGAATTTTGCACTCACGCTTCACGTGACTTCCGGTGTTTCCGTTCTGGCCTGAAAATTGCAAGGACTCCGGAAACCTCTGTAAATGTGCTGGTGCATGAGTGATAGAGTCAAAGGTAGTCCTGGCAACCACATTAAATTCAGGGCTACTACAATAATATTATCAAGATGACAAGCATGACAGCTGTGTATGTATATATGTATACTGATGCACACATGACATAATACCAAGATGTTTTGGTCCACCATCTGATCCAATGCTTGCAGCTTTTCCAGCTGCTTCGGACATGGGGTGTCAGCGTACTTTAGCAGAGAGCTAGATGCTTTACAGATGTGTAATGTCTTGTCAACATCTGCTTCTCCTGCCAGAACCTCGAAAAGAAAGGCTACTTGCTGTGGCGAACTAGCCTATGGGATGTGGTAGGCTATGGTGTTGAACGCTTTAATGGCAAGGGAGTTGCCTTTGTTCATATGCTCACTGACACACTTTACTGAGTGGGTGCAGTGCACCTGCATCCCTTGACAACAGCTGCTGCTTTATCTCGCCCTGCTGCCTTCTCGAGTCCTTGCAACTGCTGGTCTGACCAGTCCGTGATGACAGCCTTGAACGTTTAAAATAACCTGGAAAGCCTGGTTATAGGCTTCTTTGGTGAGCTTGTTCATGTGCGATGACATGCCCTGTGATTGATAGTGTAGAGGAATTGGTACTTGAAGATAATGAAGTCATGGATAAAGTCACTAACTTTTACCGTGCTTTTTCTGTACCACAGTGCATTGGAGCTATTGATTGCACTCATATTGATATCAAGGCACCGAGCTGTAATCCTACAGATTATGTAAATCAGAAGAGTCGCTTTTCCGTGAATGTGCAAGCATGTTGTGACTATAAATATTGCTTTTTGGATGTGGTTGTAAAATGGCCCGGAAGTGTACATGATGCAAGAATATTTGCAAATTCACGGCTTAACCATCTGTTGAAGGAAAAGAAAATCCCACCTTGTCCTGGACGTATACTGGATGATGAGAATCCAATTTCTATATTCATGATTGGGGATCCAGCATACCCACTTATGCCATATCTCATGAAAGAGTATGCCAATGGTGGTTCCAATTCTCAAGAGCAATACTTTGGTTACAAGTTGTGCAGCGCATGTTACGTGATCGAGTGTGCCTTTGGACATCTCAAGGCGAGATTTGCTGCTTTGAAACGAGTTATGGATATCAACATAGATGATTTACCGTATGTTATTTATGCATGCTTTGTGCTACACAATTTCTGTGAGTTTAGCAATGAATCTGTTAGTGATGACGATGTAAGGAGAGTTTTAGACTATGATAGGGAATTTCAGCCTCGAACTCTCCCTAACCGGTACACCACAGACTGTAATGAGATACGTAGAAGGCAAAAGATGTCGGCGTATTCTCACTAAATACTTTGACCCTATGGTTTTTGTTCAGTTATGAACAATGTATTTTATTTACTTGTTTAGCAAAAAGAAATACCGTATAGATCTAGCGGGATATTTTCGTAGGTGCAAAATTTCGTATAAATGGCCATAAGCCCCTCAGCAGAAATTTTCGTCAAATTTTAAGTCAGAGGATGCCAAAACTGATGAAACAGCTCGCTGTTGTTCAAGAGAAGTACGCTCATATTTCCTCAAACTGTCAAGAGACCTATGCCCAGTCCGCTGCTGGATTATCTTCTCGGGAACATGTGCAGCAAACATTCGAGTTGTCCCTGTAGCTCTGAGGGTATGGTTCGTCTTAAGAGAAATGTTTGCATCACCACAGATTTGTTTCATCATACCACCCAGATTGTTACGGCCACGCGGTGAAGCAGCAAACCAAGGCGAACCATCATCCAAAGGAGTCTTCTGTTTTGCCTGCCAGTAAAATTTGTCATTTTCGAATGCACACTTTGGAAGTCTGCCAAGGTAGGTTCGCAGAAGAAATATATAGCACCTCTCACCTAATGACTTGTCTCCAAAATGTGTGATGACTTTGTTACCGCGTTTGTCTTTGTAACTGCCACTCCTATTTTTCGAACCGTGCTCAGTGTAAGTAACTTACTCCAACACCTCTCCCCCCTTGTCTTCCTTGCCAAATACAAACTGTAGTGTATGATGTTCTTGGCCACCACGCAAGCACAAGTTTTTACCATTCGCAAAGAACAGTGCGTAAAGCAGTGCCTTGGGAGAATGTGTTCCCATAACATTCTTCGCCCAAATGACCTGTTCATCCTCTACAGAGAGAAGCTCAGTTTCCTTGATGGAAGTACCAACCCCTTCCTCCCATAGTTTCCAAGAAACATTATCCCTGGTTCCACGCAGATTGCTAAAGCAAGGATCTTCCTCACTGAAAATGTTAGGTGCATACTTATTCTGTGTCTTCATATGCCACTTTAAACCAGCAAGTAGCCCATCAATGCTCTTCGATGGAAACGGCTGTCCATCCTCGCGGCGAGTTTCCATAACGTAGAGCGACAACCATTTATCCAGCTCCTCAGGTACACATTTTTCCAGTAAATCTTCTGGGACAGGGTCATCTGGGCTAGTTTCAGCACGCCATGAGCTCCACGCTTGAAAATTACGCAGCGCCCGCCTAGTAGTTGCTTGAGTGTTCTCGGGAACAAAACCCTTCCTGGCGTTAGCTAACTCGCTCTCCGTTGTGACTTGATTACCAAACCTTGCACTCGATACTAATGGTTTGCGTTCAACTGTCTTTCGCTTCTTGTTTGGCGGATTACTGCTCTCACGATTTTCCTTGCCAAACACACAGTCCCACTCGGACAATTCATCTGGAAGCAAGCGCAAGTCGTCAGGTATGTCGGCTTCCCAATTGATACCAGCCCACTCTCCAGGGTGTATAGGCTGCTCCTCTGCAAAGTCATCAGCACAAAAACTTTCAAAATCAAACATGTCAATCTCCATCTCGATACCTAGACAGCATGCAGTAGAGTACGCGTCGAAGTCCAGCTAGCTCGTAGCTCAATTTGTTTGACGTCACACACATCACTTAGATTGATTGACATCTCATGACCCTTATGCAGGATGGCATACAGAACACAGAAAACGGAGACAGGAATGAACTCATACAATATTAAAATTTAGTTATTGTTCCAAATGTCTCTAAAAATTTGATTTAATAATTTTTCATAGTTGTATAGGTCCTCAGAGCAGGTCTTGAGAGCTTCCATACAATGTTCTGCCGAGATATCCAAAGAGGTGTGTTCTGATAAAAAGTGATCAACCACTGACTCTGATTCAACGTAATGGGAGCATCCGTCTACTGGGCATTTGTTGTCAGAGTGCACATGTAGGCTGAGAAGCAGGGCGCATTCAACTTGTAGGGTATCATGCAATAATTAGTTATAGCATGGCAACGCGGGCTGCATGCCAGATATTGGCACTGCTGTGACGTAAAGCCCTTGTTGCCATGATATAACTAATACTTAATGGCAAGGGAGTTGCCTTTGTTCATATGCTCACTGACACTTTACTGAGCGGGTGCAGATCCCTTGAGAACAGCTGCTGCTTTATCTCGCCCCACTGCCTCCTCGAGTCCTTACAACTGCTGGTCTGCCAGTCCGTGATGACAGCCTTGAGCATTTAAAATAACCTGGAAAGCCTGGTTATAGGCTTCTTTGGTGAGCTTGTTCATGTGCGATGACATGCCCTGTGGTTGATAGTGTAGAGGAATTGGTACTTGAAGATAATGAAGTCATGGATAAAGTCACTAACTTTTACCGTGCTTTTTCTGTACCACAGTGCATTGGAGCTATTGATTGCACTCATATTGATATCAAGGCAACCGAGCTGTAATCCTACAGATTATGTAAATCAGAAGAGTCGCTTTTCCGTGAATGTGCAAGCATGTTGTGACTATAAATATTGCTTTTTGGATGTGGTTGTAAAATGGCCCGGAAGTGTACATGATGCAAGAATATTTGCAAATTCACGGCTTAACCATCTGTTGAAGGAAAAGAAAATCCCACCTTGTCCTGGACGTATACTGGATGATGAGAATCCAATTCCTATATTCATGATTGGGGATCCAGCATACCCACTTATGCCATATCTCATGAAAGAGTATGCCAATGGTGGTTCCAATTCTCAAGAGCATACTTTGGTTACAAGTTGTGCAGCGCATGTTACGTGATCGAGTGTGCCTTTGGAAGTCTCAAGGCGAGATTTGCTGCTTTGAAACGAGTTATGGATATCAACATAGATGATTTACCGTATGTTATTTATGCATGCTTTGTGCTACACAATTTCTGTGAGTTTAGCAATGAATCTGTTAGTGATGACGATGTAAGGAGAGTTTTAGACTATGATAGGGAATTTCAGCCTCGAACTCTCCCTAACCGGTACACCACAGACTGTAATGAGATAGAAGGCAAAAGATGTCGGCGTATTCTCACTAAATACTTTGACCCTATGGTTTTTGTTCAGTAATGTATTTTATTTACTTGTTTAGCAAAAACAAATACATTGATGTGATCATATTGTCTCGTACTTCTAACTGTCTGCTCCTGGTCGTTAGACACCTGTCCTTCAGTGGGTTCAACAAAGGAATTCTCCCGTGCTGACTCCTGATCTGCCTCACCATCTCCACTGGAGCCAGTAGAGGATCTGTCTCATAAATACTTTCTATGCCAGTGTCTAACTGCTGGGTAGCAGGCGATCCTTCCCATATCTTCTCACAAAGCTCATAGTAAAGTAGAACCACACGTCCGTGCCCACTTCGTCGTGCTGAATCAACAGCTTCCCTAAATTTCCCCCTGATGGCTTTTAATTTAGCTGACAATACCTTTTTGGTCACTTCTTTCCTCGTGTGGGGGTAATCCTTTGTCAATTCTTTAGCTTCATCAGCGCCAACTCGTCTTTCATTATGTTGTCGTACTTCGTCTTAACTGACTCCCAGTCAACAGTTTCCGTGATTTTCATGACTTTGTAGTTATGCGTATAACGTTAAGCAACAACTCTGCTTCATATCGGTCCACTTAAAATCGGGAGTATTACTTTGCCTCTTAGACGCCATTTTGAGTGCTACACGAGGACGTCACGTGATTTCCGGGCCAGTTCTAGTTATAATTATTATAATAGAACGCCGGTGCATGCAATTGCACCCGTTTTTATGTAAATGCTATGAAAACGGTACAAAAACGCAACTGGTGTCGTGTAAACGAAGCCTTAGAGTCGTGTCGTATAAAATCAATAGAAAAAGCAGGGGTCAAAGGTCAGAATAATTGAGGCAACATCTCAGGATCTGTAAGGGGTTAGGATTTTAAAACTTGGGCCAGACATACTATAACGTAACATGACCTCTCAAAATAAAATTCAGCTCTTACGTAACTACCAGGTTTGTGTGAATCCAGTCCCTAAAGTATAGCCCCCTCCGCTGCTCTGACACCTCTGCTCTCTCAGGACAGAGGGGCTTAAAACCTGCTCCACTTGGGTCGCTACACGTGCATCAAGTTTCAGATCTTAACTCCTAGGTTCAGGGAAATGCCGTCCCTAAAGTATTTGCGTACTCAGTTGACATGTGGAGCCATAGCTCTGTTGGTATGTCAGGCGACTTTTTTTTTTTTTTTGATTGGTGACAAAAGGTTATGGTACATTTCTATCAACTTATTCTGAACATAGATGGTGTCTGTTTAAGATTTTCTCAAAGAAACCACTCTTTCCTTGGAGCACTGTAATTCATGGTGTCCACCACCTGCATTATAATCTCTCCCTTTCCTATCCATAGACTGAGCCCCCCAGTATTCAGCCTACCAATCAAGAGAGCCAGCAAGCAGAGATTCAAACTGATAATGATGAGGTGATGGCATTCCAGACCAATTGCCCCAACTGTCACTCCCCAACCGAAACAAGAATGAGGCAAGTTGGTATCCAACCACCACTGCTGCAATTCCCATACCAATACATGATATGTAAACCTCTGCACAGTTGACAACTTCCATAAATGGCAATAGAATCGGTAGGAAGCTGTAGAAGCTTAGGGCAACACTCTCAGAGCAAAGTGTGTACATGCTCCACATGCAATGCAAAGATTTGTTTGTAGTCTCGAGGGCGTGTTAGTTTCCTGAGTGGTATGTCAGATATTCCTCACTTCAAGCAGGTGATAGTGATGGCCACAACTTGTGAAAGCTGTGGCCACCGTACCAGTGAGGTCAAGTCAGGTACTGGCATAGCTGAGCATGGTATCAGGATACAACTGAAGCTCACTGATCCTTCTGACCTCAGCAGAGACATACTAAAGGTGCGTAACACAACATTGTAATGATTGGCTATCATTGATATAGTAGGTAATATAAGAGTTTGTGACTGAGATGCATATCATTTCAATCTCACGATGTTTCGACCTGAGTAGGTCTTTCTCAAGGTGTACAACAACAGAACATGGTTATACGCATTTACTTGATAATTGCATAGTGTTGTCAGGAGTCTAACATTGTAATAAAAGTCAGTGTAGTATGCTGTTCATTCGTGTGTAGGCACAGGTGATGGAGCTTCAATGTTCTGACCCTGCATGGATGTTTCAAGCTTTCCAGATTGAGTGAGGGTAACTTAGGTGGTGCTCATCTTGCAGGTGGCTGTAGTTCATACGTGGAAGGGCAAACGTTTCCACGGTCTGAATTTGCTAAGGCAACGCCAGTTGCCACATGGACTGCTGCCAAGGTTCGACTCACTGTTGGGTGATTTCAGTTGGATGCGGTTTCACAGGTCCTCTGGTTGGCGGTAGGCCACAATGGGGGGCTCTGGAATGGCCTGTTGGAGGTGATGGGAGGCGTGCATTATAGGTAGTGACTCCCCAGTAATGGCTGATATTCTATTCTGCAACAAGAATACAGAAAGGAATACGTACATGTAGCTACCTATCCATTCCTTGATCAAAGTGGCTAGGTACAATTATGTATTCTCCAGAAAGTATTTATTCTTGCTGTAGGATACAATATGTATCTAGCCAGTCTATGGGTTAAATTTAGATTTCACTTGCATTTGTCTGCCACTCCAAGTGCTCAGGGTTGGATGTTGAGTGATCTTGTAGCCACAGTAATCTGTTCCTTGCTGGCAAGGCTAACTCCAGAAACTGTTCATGACTGTTCATGACTGGTTAGTCCATTTTCTGGTCTAGCACAGGCACTAGTAATCTGTGCATTGCCCACTCGTTCATCAATTGTCATCAATTGTTGTCAGTGTCATTGACGAATTGACTGCCTAGCCTGTGCCAACGCAGAGGAAGTGGTAGAGGTATTAATTGTTCCCAGGCCTGTGGCCAAGGGCGTCTCCCCATCACATTGGGTTGACATTGAAATTGTTGACCAACCTTGTACAGTAGCCACCACAGTACTCTGTTCCTTGATGGTGAGGCTAACTCCCCAAACTCGTCATCACTGGACATGAGCACTCAGTCCCAGGTCTTGTAATGTTCGTGGAGCGTGAGGAGGCAGCCCCTTTGATTTTGGAGGGTTTCAACATTTGCTACAGCGGTAGGGGCGTACCACGCAACATTGT
This sequence comes from Axinella damicornis, assembly GCA_963931865.1. Classification (NCBI taxonomy): domain Eukaryota; kingdom Metazoa; phylum Porifera; class Demospongiae; order Axinellida; family Axinellidae; genus Axinella; species Axinella damicornis. The sequence continues at coordinate 9,024,941 of OZ007507.1, read as the reverse complement.
GCAGGTGGAGGTGTCGATACATTAGCTATATACACTTCAGCCCTGTCTCACAGTTTGTGTTGAATTTATTTGTGGACAAGGATCAGCTGCTGAATTATACAGTAAATTCCCCTATTAGGCCTGTGCAGGTTTGTAGTACCCTAGCTCTCGTTTGTGCGGGTAGCGCTGCATGAGGGATTTGCATGTGTTTTGGGGGGGGGGGGCACTTAGAGAATAACCTGTGTGATGCGTACTTATGGTGTGTCCATGTCTAATGTCTCCTGCAGTCAGACTGAGTTGCTACAGGCTATAGTGCAAGGAAACGCAAGCGTTTTCATTAAACAGTGCAATCCGGGTCATTTCCCTAGCTATTATATCTTCATAGAGTTTGTGCTGTGACGCTATTCTGTTCTATCTCCTACAGGCAGAGACTGCTGTTATTGGCATCCCTGAGTTAGACTTTGAAGTACAGTCAGGAACATTTGGAGGTCGGTTCACCACTATAGAGGGCCTGCTGAATCAGATTAAAGAGCAGCTTATGCAGTCCAATCCATTTGGTGTTGGAGACAGCGCTGTCCGGTCAAAGCTGGGTCTGTTTCTGGAGAAACTAAGTGAGGTAGGGCACTCAGTTAGCTGATGTCATTCTCAACGTATGCATGCCATGGCTGTGATGTAACTAGAACACAAGCTGCTATTAAATTGGAGGATACAAACATACCCCGTGCTTGTTGAGTACAAAGGCTAACCTTGTCAACAGCAACGGTCCCAAGGCTAATGGTACAATGACCCTACACTGCTATGCATTAAGGAAGGTTATGTGCTAACTACTGTGTGGTTTCAAAAGGGGTGGAACCAAGAAACTGGTGATAGGCAGTAGTTGAAATACCATATTAGGAAGGTAGCAAATTCACTACACTGGTTGTGGCTACACTATTCCATGAAATGGGCATCAACTGCCACCCACATGCTGCAGTTCCGCACCACACCTTTGCATGGGCAATCTAACACGTGGAAGTGGCAAGCAACGGTATTTCCAACCTACGACTACATCCGTTAGCCTGTGACTATAACGAGTCTGTGAGAAGTATGACACATGAAAGTAAGCCAAGTTCACTGAACCACAGGTATGCCGGCAACCATCTCTTTTCATGGAAATTCCTTGCCAACAACAGAGGTCCAGATGCCAGCCTTGCAATTGTAGACATGGTGTCCTCTCACCATTGCGCCTTGGAAACAACATCATTGACATGTTACATAATTATGTGTAAAGCTATAATTATAGGGTGCAGGGCATTGCACCCTGTAGCAGCCAAATGAGCCCAGAGGATCCCATAAGCCCATAAGAATTTATATAAGGGGTTTAATATTAGGCGTTAATACTTTGTTACATGCTCTTCTGCTTCTTTAAGGTGGTGTCCCTGCCCAAAAAATTTGGGACGTTTATTTCTGGAAAACCGTAGGGGTTATGCAACTGAAAATGCAACCCAGTGATCTTCTCAATGAGATCTCTTCAATGAACACCTTTTTGAAACATACAGGGTGAATTTGCATTCTCAATTTTTTTGACCCCCTTCAGGAATTACCGTATAGCGGGAAAATTTGGCGGGGGGTTTAATTTGGCAATTTGGCGGTGCAGGAAAAAATCGCCAAATTAAATTCCGCCAAGATTAAACCCCACTCCAGCCGGCCAGCCACTCGGGTATGCGACTCAGCTGCTGTATACTCCCAAGAGAACGCGACATCGGGGATTCCTCTCTCTTCGGAAAGGAACTACATTACAGAGAGTGTGAGGGACGTGGCCAACAATTGCGCTCGAGTGCATCACCGCCACAGCGCAATCCCGTTGACACTCTCGGACGGTGGGGCTCCAAACTGTACGGAATACTTTATGCCATATGGCCTCTGACGCATCACTCTGCGCCTCACGCTAAGGCTTACGTCATTGCCGTTACATCATTTGTGCCTAGCATAGAATCGCCAAATTTAAAATTCGGCAAATTTAAAAATACGGCGTTTTGGCTGAAATCGCCAAATTCAATGCCCGCCAAATTTTCCCGCTATACGGTACTCAATGTCATTGCATAGCACTCATGATTTTAGACACCGTGTAAAAATTTCAGGTGTGTAGGGGGTACACAAATTGAGATATCAATGCCCCAAAAACGCGAATTTTCACCAGTTTTTGTGTTTTGGGGGCATTGATATCTCGACTTGCGTACCCCCTACACACCTGAAATTTTTACACGGTGTCTAAAATCATGAGTGCTATGCAATGACATTGAGTAATTCCTGAAGGGGGTCAAGGGAAAAAAATTGAAAATGCAAATTCACCCTGTATGTTTCAAAAAGGTGTTCATTGAAGAGATCTCATTGAGAAGATCACTGGGTTGCATTTTCAGTTGCATAACCCCTACGGTTTTCCAGAAATAAACGTCAAAAAAAAATTTGGCAGGGACACCACCTTAAGCTGTTGAGGTAATGAGTTAAAATACAAAAATTTCTTTTCAGCCATTTATATGAAACTTTTCACCTACCAAAAACTTTCCGCTATTCGGTACCACCACTCTTCAGCCTGATACCATGCACTCCATCCAAACATACACAACTTGATCACTCTAGATTGTTGCAGGTAAACGGCTTGGTGTGCACATTGTCCTCGATGATCCAGCAGGAAACAGCTACATTCAGGTATAACAGTATTTGTGATGTCATTTGTAAAGAATTGATGGCTTCTAGCTTCTTTGCACCTATAGCACAAATTCAATGACACATGCATGTCACTTCTGGTAGCGTCCTTGGGAAATAGGTTCTGCTTGCACAGAAAGGGTGGCCATGGGACAGGGAGGGGTAGGTGACTTCACCCCAACAGTGAAACTAGCTTCACCTTGTCTGGACTTGGATCCCTTTGTCAGAGACAGGTGCAGCATGTCTCTTGTTTTGGCATAAACAGACCTTTGAAAACGGCCCACTCACTTTGTATACAATGTCCAGGACCGATTTTCACCTACATAGAGTGGGTTGCTTAGCATGCCCAATCAACTTGATAGGTTTGTAAGTGGATGTGGTTAGTGTCTCTAATGTACTTAGGATGGCTGAGTGTAGGCGTGTGTGTATTTTTGAACATGAAAAACAGAGCGAACTGTATCTAGGGTACGTTCCCTTCTAGAATGACCTCCAAGTAGTCTGGTTGGTAAAGGGTTAACGCACTATCGGTAGTAGAGACCTGTTCCATATTAGCAGCAATCCCAGCAGCACTAGTCGGAGCCATTTGCTGGTGAGACTAACCTTATCTCTGTGGTGCCTTGAGCATGGTTACCAACAGTAGCAATTTGCATGGTGTTTACCACTGTGCACTCATTATCACTGTAACTACCGCTTATGTTCATTGCTGGATACCTGACCAGAATTAGGGATGGTAGGTTGGATGTACCTGGTACATAATATGTGTTCTGCTGGGCAATAATTCTAACTGAACCTGGATGGATAACCCCATGAATGCTGCAATCTGACTGGATACATTTTTGTATTGCTGAAACAGTTTGCTGCATTGTCATTCTCTTGTGTGCCTGTGGAGCTGGCAGTGGAGATAGCACAACACAGACCGTCCCGATGAGACCGTGCCTCTCTCACAGTGTGCTACGGCAACGGAGTCCCCTAGGTATCTCAGTGAAAGTTGCCAACTTGGTTATGGAAGGCAGGTCCCTGTGCAAATGGCTACATGAGAGCTCAAGGGAGGAGCTAAGCAGTCAACAACAGCATGGGATGGAGCTTGATTGAAGGGTTGAGCCATGTGACTGCTTGCCTGCACAAGTCACTCGTGTGCCCTGTATGTCAGCCCTAGTCTTGTGCCCAGACCCTCTCAATAATTCATTTGTAATTACTTTTTAATCTAATTTGTGCCCTTTGCCTACCATTTCATGTGTATGTTTATGCTTGCGTCTGGCTCGAGCTCCACCATGCTTGATGTTCGCACTTTATACATAGAACTGCACACGAGGCACGATCATGAGGGTAATCACACAGGTAATAAGTGATTTATTTCAAGTGACCAATCAGATTGGTAGTTACTCCAGTTGTGTGTTGAGAATAGTACACAACTCGATCTGTTAGGAGTGATTTGACTATAATTTCCTGTCTGCAGAATGTATATGCCCCAGAACCTGACCCTGAGATGAGCGTGGAGCTCTACAAGAGGAGCTATGAACAAGATGAGAGCCTTGGACTGAATGACATCAAGACAGAAGGATATTCTAATGAAGACTGTCCAGAAACCATTGGTGAAAGTGTGTAGCGTTATATCTTCTCCGATTCAAATCTCTCGTTGTGGATCAGTTTGCCTTGCTATAGTATTATATGCTCCCAGCAAGCACTTTTGGACGCATGAAGGATTGCTTTCCAGAAAATACTTACTAGGGACAGATCTATATGATCCCTACACTGGTGAAAACGTTTGCACTAGTATACATGATTGTACGTACGTAGCTGTGTTGATATAATTATGGTAAATTTTCACACACAACTAAAGGGTAGCATCATTTTCAACACCAGAAATTTTGAGTGGAAGCATGAGATTCAGCTGCTGCTAACATGGAGGAGTTTCTATATTGCAGTTGTTTGGTTTACACAGGCTTAGGAAAGAAAGGAGGTGAAAAATCTGGAGTCGCCAGGAATCGAACGTGGGTCACTCGCATGAGCCACGAGTGCCTTAACCACTAGGCCACAACTCCAGGCAACAACCAGACCCCCCACCTCCTTTTGGGCAGTACCGAAATACAATACAACAGTCTCATACCCAGCCGACCACTACTCTATATGTGCCGTCAGAACCCCGCTAGGAGTCAACTGGAAACACCTATCCGTCAGGGGAGGAGCCATACAGATTGGACCTCTTAAAATTGAACTATGCAGCCCAGCTGGTGTGTAGATAATTATATCCTTGGTGGATTTTGCAAGCATAATTTGGGGGGAAATAGGTGCTTCTGAGCATAGTGAATTATGCTGGGAAAATAGGTATAATTATTATACACTTTCTGACTATGATGAGAAAAATAGGTACAATTGGCATGGGTTTTGTAATTCCTAATCTTGAAAAACAACACTGTCAGGTACAGGTTAAGAAGTAGCAATGTATAGACTACTACTAGGCTAGCTACGTATTAGCTAGGTAGCTACGTATACAGGCCATAGCTACGTATTAATTATTAGACAGAACTACTCAAGTAAGTGCAACACGTGCCTGTAGTTTGTTGCAGTTGATGCGTTGTCATGGTGACAGTGTCACTCAGAATCAGTGTTTACAAGCGTGTAGCTATTGAGCTTGTGTAAATTTTCAATTGAGAAAAATAGGTGAAGAAAAATAGGTTAATAACAGGAGAAAAAAAGAAAAGAAAAATAGGTCAAAGTTCGAGCAAAATCGAAGGCCTACCCCCCCCCCCCCGGTTGCATGGGCAATCTGAATTTGCAATCATTATGTCCCGTTGCAGGTGTACGTTACTGACCTGGTTTGGGGATTGAAGGCAAGTCCTGGGTGCTTTGATTTTACAAGGGTAGGATGACCATGTCCCAGAGAGGTGACCGTGCCTCTGCAGCCAACCCGGCCACAGATCACGCTCCCCCAAGACGTGACATGCAGCCAAGCATTTCACAATGACTGTTCTGTTGTGCTTTTGCTGTGTGGTCCTGAGCTGGTCATCAGGGTTAATTGGTGTATATCCTGGGAACGAGCCTTGACTTCTGGGAGGCGGGGCTCACACCTGCAGGAGCTACATGTAGGTGGTCTTGGAATCAGACCCTTTGCATGGGAGAAGCTATCCCACGTACAGTAGCTTAATCTGATTGGCCAAGGATAAAATTATATGCACTGCAAAGTTTGTGCTGTTTGCTGAGTTAATTATAACATGCATAGTTTGCAGATTTGTACGAATTTTACAAAAATAATAGTCATGCATGTATGATGACTGACACTTTCAATATCATGTGCAAGCTACTTTGGCCAGTCAGATTACTACTGTGGGGTGGATCATGAAGATCGAACTGCAAATGTTCCTTGTTGGGGTTGTTTGGGTGTGATAGTCATGTGCTGCGTCATAATATTATGTTCCTCCCCCTTCATCTTGACCTATCACATGCAAACAGGATATATCGATACCGGGTCCCTTTCCTTTTTGAGCAGGGCCGGGCCTGGATGGGTATACGATCAGCAACACACCATTCTCACTGATAGCCAGGTATATCCACTCACTTGGCTGTTCATGAAGTGCTAGGTCTCGATCAATCTTGAATAAGTATTTATCCACTCCTTTGGGTATCTCCGTTTGACTCTATGCACCAACATTCTGCATTCTTATTAGCAGATTGTCTGTTATTACCTGTACCAATGATGCATGCCTGGTTTGTTTTCTGTGTATCTCTGCAGTTCCTTTTGCTTATTTAAATCCATAAAATTCTATGGGAACTTTTATTCACACGACACAATTTTCCCCTACCAGGAGTACTTACCTTCCGTGTGAAGTGCAGATAAATATTTGTCACGTCAAATCAATCACAACAATCAAGAACACAGGAGCATGGCATTTTCAGTTACAAATTAAATACTGTTATACTAGTATAAAACAGAATCCAAAAGCAAAAGTGGGTTGGGGTCTATTATGACTTTTTCTTGTACTCAATTTTCTGTACCCGAACATCCTTGAAGAGCTGGTATACATATATCACCATAGACGTGCCCTGGATGTCCATCAGTACAAAGGATGGCACTACTTCACTGTGGGATGGTGACGTGTGCATGTGCATGTGTGTGGGTGAGTGATCAAGCGGGCCGAGGGGCTAATAATATGTGTTATTGTGCGAACTATGTTTATAATACCTTTCTAGAGCATTGTAGGCCCCTGTGGCTGAGCCAGGATTGATGAAGAATTTACCCTCATTCTCCAGTGCTTCAAACTGTATGAAGAGACCATTGTCTATGTGAATTAATACTGTGGTTGTCTGAATCATATATCCAGACAAAACTCCTACATTTGCAGCCTAATTACTTAATCTTAATTAGGGCCCAAATTTCTTTCTCTAGGTCATTTTCAGTCTATAGAACACTTAAACATACCCTATATTCTGTTCCCTGGCGTTGCTGGGCTCGAAACCACACAGGTAATTTCAGCTACACTAAGCATATACGTGACTTAACCACACCCACCAACTAACGAACTTGCAATCAAGCCTCCCGAGAAGTGGCCAACCTGCCGTAGCTAAAAAACAGACCATGAACACTGGAGGAAAGACAGCTACTTTCTAAGTCCATTTATGCCAAAAATGGCGGAAATGGCCCTCCCAGTGCTGACCAAGGCCTTTCTACCGCAGAGCCCAGACACGGCCATGCTGTTTGCACCCTCCGGGTGCACCCACCCACCTCCCCCTGTCCCGCCCTTTCTGCTGTCGCAGAACCTATCTCCCAAGGACACTGCCGGATGTGACATCATGAAGCTGAAAGTCTCATGACGCCATATGGCGTCATTAGATATGGTGTCATTAGATATGGCGTCATTAGGTGGGAAAAGGTTAATTAACAAGAGTACCAAACAGTAAAAAAATGTATGGATAGCAGAACAGCAAAAAGTAAGATGGCTTCAATTCAGTACAAAGTGATACGTCTATGCCTTGCTCCATGTAAAATTCTGCTGATTGTGCGAAAACTGTCGTGAGAGAGTCATACAATTTTGAACTAGCTAACCCGTCTTAAGAAGACTCCCTGGCAGACCAGCTGTTAGGCTGAAGGGACTTTTCCTGTTACAAAAGTTAAACTAACCCGATTTTGGTGGTTTGGCGACTTTCATGTGCACAATTTTATTTCGCGATATTGGGAGTCATCTAGGTCATGAAAACACTTGAAGATGAATGGCACATTGTCCTATAATGTTTACCGATATTTTTGGTATTAGCATAATTACGTTGCGTGTCTGCTCTATCCCAACATAATAGAGTCTACTGACTACACAAGCTTCTTTGTTTACTTCTTTAGTTTTCTGTGCTACCCTGGTGTCTTGACGGTAGAAGGTCAGGAGGCATGATACGCTTAGACTGCACCCACTGCATTTCTGGCTAACATCATGCTCTGTCTTTCGCTTGCTAAATGTTCACTTGAAATCACTTCTTATGGTCGCCCTCGACAGGAATCATGTGCCTTAAATGAATCCACTTCAGCATGCATGTTCACTACCTAAGCAATGCAAATAGCTTCACTGCTGTCTTCAAGAAGAGCAAGGACAGTCCATCTCTGGCTCCACCATCGCAACAATCAGCCATGACAAAATCCAGTTGTTTATGGTGCGAAAATGTTTTTGTGTACGAATTATAGGTAGCTGGATGCATGTAGAACCATTTCTGTTTAGAAAACAAGGCAGGATTTGAGTTGCTTCACTAAGTGTACAGTGAAAGTAACCTAGGTGTCCAACACATGCAGTAGCCTTGTTCACAGGTTCTCCCATTCGCCAATGGAATCGAGAGCCTGCCCAGGGCATTTTGTCAAATGAGAAATGTCACAGGTAGAGAGAACTTAATAGTGTGTGGGCGGACAAAACCAAAAGCTATGTATTATTTTATAACAGTGTGTGTAGTTTCCAGTCGAGTGTTATCACATTACCCTGCTCTGTAGCAGCCCAAACAGCCATGCCCAAAGGCTCCATAATGGCACACCAGCTGCTAGCTAGCACAGAGATCAAGACGGCTGTTCAAATGAAAACTGGCCAAGTTAACCACCAAAACGACCCTGTGAATCATTCTCAACACTTAGAGACTGGAGCAGTGGGTGTGGCAGCATCACCTTGGTCCATGATTAGAGCGGTATGCATTCGTATAGTACCACCAGTTCCCCATCACCTTCTGGTTTCGCAGACAGTCTTATAAGCAATAGAAGAGCAGAAAACTTCACTTGGACAGTAGCTACCCTCTGCCATGATGATTTCTTACCACCGTAGCTAGCCTCGTTCCAAGGCCTAGTACACCTCCATTTTTGAGGAGTTGTAAAGGCCTGGGAACGAGGCTAACCGCAGCCCGCTTGTTTACTATTCTGTTGGAACCTAGAAACACATAGAACTACTACAGCAGTAACCAATCAGCCTACACTTTCTGCACTCAGAGCAGCAGCTGATTGGTAAAAACTACCAGTGACTCAGGCTTATATGGCCCAGGACCCTTGGGCTTCTAAATGTACCATGAGATATAATTACACTCTCGTAGTATAGGCGTATTGTACGGAAACATATATACATGTATACACTTACAACTTTACACTTCAGCAATTAATGCTGTGCCTCCAATCCGGTATTAAAAGCTGAAGATGTACCTTGTGGGTATGTCCAGAGATAAGTAGGTCAACGTCTAGCTGTCTCTGTACCTGAAGTCAAAGTACATATATAGGAGTGAAGGAAATGCGACATTACTGTATCCCTAGTCACAAAGCGAGGTCACACAAGGTGCTTACCAGTGCCAAGCTCTCAATGTCTCCCCAGGGCACAACCTGATGTCCATGAGTGAGGCCAATGCGGAACTGGCCGACTGAGATCACCTTCTGTTCAGGGTAGGAGGTATTCTGTAGGTAGAATCATTCAACAGTGAAGCAAAGTAGGACAGAAGTATAATAGGGCTCACATCATCAAAGTCTCCTTTCACAATGTGCACATCACTGGCAAGAGTTTTGAGGTAGTCATACGTCTCCTTGGAGCAAAGGTTGCCTGTACACAGAATGTGCTGTATCTTGCCTGGAACCTGTGTGTACGTGGTGGAGGATAATACACAGCTTCCAGAAGAACTTCAGCTGTTGCCAATGTTGTGAAGTAATACAAGGCACCCTCCCCCCAACCACGCACAAATAATAATTTACCAGTAGCTTTTTGAACTGGGGAGGCAAGGAGTGGGCTCTGTGCGGTACATGGAAGTCACCTATCACTAGTACAAGCTGCATTGGGAGGGAAGGGCGGCATCAATTACGAAAACACGAGGAAATCATGCAATCACTCACCACCATCCTGAGCTGATCTCGATCGGTTGCTTGCTGCACTGCCTTTTTTCGGGGTCACGTGCAAATGAATGCGTTTTCCGATGACGCAATCATTAATAATGTTAGCTTACTCTGATATCGTACGGTATCGTGATGAGGAAGAACTTTCCTGAACGCTGAAGCGAAGGAAGATGAACGTGTCTTCACTCTCCAGGAGTCTGGTAAATATCAGGGGACTTGGGTCGCGAACAAGAAACATTCTTTATGATGTTACGGCGCGGGTGGGAGTGATTTTCTTTTGCTGTCCTCTCTCTGCTTTATAATTTCGTCTGCACAGCTGGCCAGAATGAGCTCACTGTCAGCTGCGGTGGTGGAACCCCAGCCTATACCTGGAGCGGATGAAGAGGAGGGAGGACACAGAGGACTGGATGGGAGCCCTGAAGAGAGCTACTGCCATATGAAGAATTGTGATATGTATCCCCATAAAGAGAGGGTGGTCGGTATGTGACAGTATAGAGCTCTTTGTCATGTGACTGCCACACCTTCACACACCCCTAGATTTCCTACTTGGGATGGCGCTGTACGTATTGTGTGGCATTAAGGTCACTTATTAATTTGCAGATACATGAAGTCAAGAAAACTCGCTTAATTTTGAACCTACAGACAAAAGTGTTGGCAGTACTTGACGTCACATACATGGCTTGAACGATTAGTGGGCTAACCGACTAGATTTTGTGTACTGATTAGTCACTGTACATGCGCAATTCTTTACCTTGTACTCATGGTTGTGACAACATGGCTGAGAGGTCTGCTAGCTCTAGCTCAGGTGCCATACCAAGGGCTCATTATGACGGTCGGTCATCAGTCAAAAAAGTCAGCGTATGCGTGTTAGATGCCCACCCATACTTTACTCATGCCTGTCAAAATGACTGGTCGAAAAACGTTGGAGTTGTTGCTCTAGCCTTAGCTGCCGGTACCGGTGTGAAACATTTGAGCAGTGGCAGGGACAGTACAACATGGAGTACAGATGTCTGCGGTATGAGCGGGATTTGCATGACAGAACAATCTGCTGCTAACCGTTCGTCCCAGTCGTCTAATGGCAAACGAAGTCTGATTCCGGTCAGGCACTGTGGAGGGACCTGGTGGCATGGTCTATTGCATATGCACAGTAGAGTTCATTTTTTTCGTATCCATGCATACAGCAACGAACTTGTTGTCTTTCATTGGTTTCAAACTTCCTGTCAATTAGTCATTAGCATGTCAGCTATTATCCAATTACTCAACTAGGGAAATTCCCTAGTCTAGGAAATTCCCTAGTCATTTGAGCCCTATATACATAATACAACACGGCTGTGGTAGTTCTGCCAAACCTTGCACTGAGTATACCCCCCCCCCCCCCCCCCCCCCTCCAGTTGAGGCTCATGAATTATTGGGTAATAACAGCAGGGTACCTTGAGCAGGAAATCAGCTCTAATTTTCTGACTGGAAGTAGATAGAGACTTGCTGTACAGTTCAGAAGATAGCATTGGCTATCCTCCTGCTATAATCGAAATGGCCCACCCGACTCTATAACCAAGAGCTTTTCAAAGCCATTACAGACCCTTTGGGTGCACCCACCTCCCCCCCCCCCCCCCCCCCCCCCCCCCCCCCCCCCTTCTGCTCCCAGTCACACTGCCAAGGACATTCCCAGATATGATATCACAATAATTATGATAGTCTCATGCCTTCTGTCTAAGATGAATGCCCACCAAGTCTGCAATCTTTTACCAGTTACACAGTTAGCCCGAGCAGCAGATGGATTATTGTCTGTGAATTGTCAGAACCTTTCTTGCATTGACAAACTGGATGATCGGTTTGTGGGCTTGCTCGTGATCAGGGATAAGACAGTTGTGTTTGTCCATGACGTTACTATACACACCTTTGCATAATTGATGCTCACG
>OZ007507.1:8818688-9012831 GCA_963931865.1 Axinella damicornis | reverse complement strand
GAGAGAGTGCTGGCCCCCCAGTGGTGCTCTGGAGTGTGGGGTCCCAGGATGCTCACATAAGTGGCGTGGTACTGAAGCCACGTAAAATGTCTGTAGCTTTGCGGGATAGACGAGACGATGCCCCTTTTTTGCTCCTGCTCCTCCTCCCTTACTGTCCAAAATTCAGGAAGCATCTCCCCCATATCCACATACTCCCACTGCCGAATGCGGTACACCAGTTTTTGTAGGACTGGGGCCAGGCCGTCGCCCACGTACACCCTCGTTGGGGTCGGCAGAATGGTAGATGCTGCCAGTGGCAGCAGGTTAGCCAAGGTTGCTGAGACCGATACCCCCCAGTGGGGTGGCCGATGCCCCCGATGGGGCGGCGGATACCCCCAGTGGGGCAGTTAATGGCCTGGAGCTCGTGCTTGGCCCAACTGTCAGTGAAATGGGGTCCAATGGACCCACGGCACTGACAACGGGTAGCCCCCCGAGGGGGCAGTTAATGGCCTGGAGCTCGTGCTTGGCCCAACTGTCAGTGAAATGGGGTCCAATGGACCCACGGCACTGACAACGGGTAGCCCCCCGAGGGCTCCGCTCAGTGGCATCATACCCAGGCCTACGGAATATGAGAGATATATATGCCCATAAAAACCATTTAAAAGAAGGGGGGGGGGGGGGGGGCTTTGGGGAGCCAACTGAACGACAAGCTCCTCTCATCAGCAAGGCTTGTCCATGCGGACTACTCTTACAACCCCCTTCCCGGTTTTACCCATGCCGGCGGTGCCACTTTTTACTCGTCGGGCCACCGAATTCTAAACCTAATTTTAGGCAACAAGAATACTCAGCATGCAAAGGACAAGACGGCTTTACTGGGACACCAATGGGGTGTCCCGTCACCCCTGAGAACCAGGGAGAGATATGATGATCCTGAAAAGTAACTGGCTTACCGCACACCCCCAGCGGAGGTGGCCGACGGACCACTGGTAGCGCTTATAGCTGCTGTCTTCTCCAGGGCCGTCTGGACGAGTGACTCCACAGATTCTTGGAGGTCCGACAGCTTCACCACCTTCATAGGGGGTTCTCCGTCTCTGTTCTCCGACATTCCCAATCGACACTGATAACCACAATGTGAACAGAAAGACTGATCACTGGTTACTCAAAAGAAAATGGACAGCCACCGTCACTCACAAACTGCCTACAATGCAACTGGCCCAAAATCATGCTCTGTGTAAACCAACCCGCCTTACTGCGCAGTAGGCGGCGCTGCGTGGGCGCGACGGCATAATCTATTCACCTGGGTTAACTGTGCCAGTTAACCCTCATATAATCAGAACTATGAATACGTGAAGTAGGCTTGTATGTGGCTTCCCACTGCATATTCTATAGACCGGCCAATACTTATGTCAACGCAGAACAGTCAGTGGATGGCCATATAGCGCCTCGCCCGGAGTATGGCCGATGGCTGACCATTATACTCTGGGAGTCCGAATATAACTGGAGGGAGAGAGATACCTGTCCATGTAGGTTACCACCGGTACTCTATTTCCAAATGGTAGCTGCAGTTCGAGTTGTTGCTGAGGGGATAGTTATGACTGTGCAGTGTGGAGTGGAAACTGAGTGAAGGCATATCTCATGAGCTAGTCATGGATAATATTCCTTCTGTCTTCAAGAAAGCTGGAGTTTTTTTATAATACGTAACCGCTCTTCTAATCCTCCTAGCATGCAAAGCATTCTATTAAAGCTTGACGAAGGTACTTTCCCAACAAATGCACATGGTCTCCATAAACAACAGTGGATACAGCCGATATAGAACCCACAAGGACTCAGCCATAGCCATATTAAATATGCACGTGACTTTTGACCTCTCAGAAATTGAGAAGGTGATGCCTCAACTGGCTTGGAAGCAACTTGAGAGAGAGCTGGAGCAACCCTTCGTAGCTTTGGTAGCGTTTGCTGTCTGTATACGGCTGTTTTTGACCAGTCCAGTCCACAGTTCAGTCGAGCCTAGTTCCCAGGCCGTTTTGGGAGGAAGAAACGGCCTGGCAACTTCTGCGAGTTCAAACTGTATACGGATGTAACGTCACAGCAATTGCATACCTCATTTGAGCAGTGAAGTCCATGTGATACTTCTGATATTTTCACCGGCTGAGAACGGTCCTTTCCTGCTCATGGAAGCAACTGTTTGCGCAGGTTCTGCGACGGAAGGCAAGCAGAAGACGAACAAACAAAAGTCGTGGTGCAGAGCACCTGCACTAGCGCGATTGAGCGATCAACTATTGTGATGAATGGGTGTGACTGCGATGTTTCAATGCATGACGCAATTTGGTTTACTGTTGTCATGTGACAGCGATCTGAAATGTGATTGGGTCTTCCAACTCTCTGGCAGCAGAAGTAACAGTTTGAACTCGTAGAAGTTGCCAGGCCATTTCTCCCTCCCGAAACGTCCTGGGAACGAGGCTACAGTTCAGTCCAGAGTTCATTCTCCAGGTTTTGTAGTTACCCACTAGCCTCGTTTCCAGGCCTATCCTGTTTGTTCTGTTCTTCAGTTAGCGTTGACAATAATACACGGATGTGGAAGGGCAGTGAAAAACGTGGAACGCCTGGTATCATTCATCACGCGAGTGATGTCAGGTGGACGCGAGGTGGATGTAGGGGGGGGGGGGGGGGGGCGTAGTCGTTTTAGCAGGTCCTGAAGGCTGTTCATCATCCAGTCGGCTCGGTTCGAACACTCCGCGGCTAGTCGAGACTCTCAGACGATCTACACAACTTTGTCAGCGGTTTTTAAACTTATTTGCGGTTGGGCCACACCCCCCTACGTCTACTTGCACGTGATGAATTCTACCAGGCCTTCCCCGTTTTTCGCCGCCCTTCCACATCCGTGTAATATTGTCAACGGAAACCGAAGAACAAAAATAAACGTGGTAGACCTGGGAACACGGCTAGCTACCCACAGTCACTGCCTTTGAATCTGCCCACGTGCTACTTGATTATTCATAGTGTATTTCCTCTAGATCTAGAGTAAGCTCTATCAGGAGCGCATGCGCTCCTGGCTCTATCTACTAGCAACTGTTTGAGAAGCTGCTAGTCTGCTGTTACTGCACCGTCCTCTGTTTCGTACATGCTGGCTATTCAAGGTTTAACCCATATCCTGAGGTGAATTGCAGCTGGTTTTCCACTCCACTCATGCCCAGTGAGCCCGTGGACTATCCCAAGTTATGTTCGGATGTCCAAGTTACACACCCAGCTGCCACCGCATGCATGGACAAGCGAGGACAATCCAAGGGTACTGTACGTGTCCTGAACACAGGGATGACATCCAGGGCATTCCTAGAATGACCAGGCTGCTGTGTACTAGTATACCCAAGGGATGTCTATCCATCATCGACCCCTGTGTCTGAGTATCCCCGTACACCAGAGATATCCAGACCATCCGTGGCCATCACCACCCTCTGTGTATGGTTTATGGATATACTCAGACACCTGTGGTGGTGGTGATGGGTGCATGGACATCCCTGAGGTTTTGGTATCTCCAGTGTAAGGGTCTGATACTGTAAACTTAGCAGTTCACAAACATCATCAACCTTCAGTGTGACGTTTCGATACTGAGGGATCTTCGTCAGGCAGGTGTAGCATGGGGATACTCAGGCACAGATGATGGGTGGACATCCAAGGATTGTCTGGGATGGTCTGGTATACGGGGATACTCAGACACAGGGGTTGGTGATGGGTGAACCTCCCTGCATGGATTGTCCGGGATGGTCTAGCTGGGTATCTCCGGTGTAGGTGGGTACTCAGACACAGGAGGTCGTGATGGGTGGACGTCCCTGGATTGTCCAGGATAGTCTGGGTAACTCTGGTGTACAGGGATACTCAGACACAGAGGGTGGTGATGGGCGGACATCCTCGGAATGCCTTGGATGGCATTCCCTGTATTCAGGGCATGGTTGCCTGGTTGTCTATGCATGTAGTGACAGTTAGGTATGTAACTTGGACATCCGAACATAACTTGGGATAGTCCATGGGTCCACTGGACATTGGTTTTCCAGACCGAATTAGTAATCCATGGATACGGGGTACAATACACTAGTTCAGGGAGAGAGAGAATAAGTATCATTACTACCCAACACAGTTGAAATTGTAAGACTTAAAATTATGGTATGTAAGTGGTGACATGCATACTCTCCCTCTGCAGGCACCCCACCAATGGCTGTGTGATAGTTCGCTCCAGCCAGCCGCAGGTTGGCGTACTGGGGATCTGGCGGAGCCCAGAGGATGAGAAACTGTTGCTGGCCATATCTCGCGCATGCATGCCCTTCCCCCGCCACATTCCATTTACCAAACGAGAGGGTGTGTATCGAAATGGAGGCCCTCCTTGCACACAGATATTGGATGAAGTCAATGGAGGACCAGGTGCGTTTAGGTCCAGCATTTGCCTTGCTGTACCATAATGTAACTGGGTGATCGCAGTGGAAATGTTGTATCTATCTCAGGTACATGTACCAGAGGTGTGTCTCCCATAGACTGATAAACACTTTGCTTTCTTGTATATGTGTATTAAGAGTAGAAGGCTCAGGATTTGTATATGTGCTGGTCCTGGCCTGCACATAAGCCTCGCTTCCCACGTGTCACTCAGCGATGGTGACGCTATGAACATACTCTGTCGATCTCTATATCTCAGCACTCCGGTGATCCAGGGACAAAAACTGTATTGAGGGTACGTGCCATGTTTAGTTCACCAATAGGGTATATGAGACCTCCAGAGAAAATAATTGACCTGTTAATTGCTACTGTATGTATCTAAGCATGCCATTCAGCCCCCAAACTTCCACACACGTGTCCATGCAGCCGTCCTGCACACATGGTTGACACCCACCCATCAATGAGCTTTCCTATACCCTACCTACATCCCCCTGTCCCACCCTGTGGTGTGCGCTGAATGCATGAAAATGTGTTGTCTTGGTGGGAAGAATTCGGTAGTTAACTTAAAGGAATGGCTAGCAAGTCAATTGTTCAGGTAGTGATAATGGCATATTTGCATAAGTCTAAATAGAGCCCACCAAAGAGTTTCTGTGGGGGCTGGCAATCTGATATTTTGGGTGCATCTAGGCCTTAAAGTAGTTAGTAAGCCTCCAAGTTTGAAGCCTAAGGAATGTTTGTGACAGAATTAGAGGGCACCAAAAATTGCACTTTCCTATACCTTACATAATCAGGTTGGAGGGTAGCTATATAACCCCCCAACCATAATGAGAAAAGTGCAATTTTTGGTGCCATCTAACTACCAAACTATCGCTTTAGGCTTCAAACTTGGAGACTTTACTAAGCTACCCTAAGGCCTACATGCACCACAAAATCAGATTGCCAGCCCCCTCTGAGTGGGCTCTATTTAGACTTAGGTGGTTATCTCTCTTGCATGGGGTGCACAACCTCTTGAGGCAGTTCTTCATGAGGAGAGACGGGAGGCCAGAGGAGGAGGAGGAGATAATTTAAATCAGGTAGTAGGGCGTTCTGGATGAATGAATCTAGGTTCTGCTGGAATCTCAGGAATTGACTCAGACACATTCAAGGGAATCTGTGTTGGTACAAATGATTCAGTACCAGTCAGAGCAGTATCAGCATCAGTCGAGGTAGCTTCAGTGGCTGTTTCAAACCTCTGGTGCAACTGGTCCTGATGTTGGTGACAGATGACCCCACTACTGTACTGTCCACAACCATAGCCACGTGCATAAACTAAGTCGCAACTGTGAAATGGCAAGTACAGGCTCACAAATCATTGGCTGGTTTCTGTTGGTGTTGCTTCTGAGATACTTTTGTGTAAAGGTCTGGAGCGGGGTCATCTGCCAAGGAGTTTGGCTGGTGTTACACCTGTTGTGCTATGAGGAGTGTTCCGATAATGGAATAGGACCCCGTCAGTTAGATAACTGTTCCTTTAGCGAACTTCTTCATGCCTTTCTCTGAAGGACTGAATTGCTCTTTCAGTCTAGGAAGGGTGGTATGGTGCTGAACCCAGCAAGAAAATCTTATGAGATCATAAAAGACGTCGCAAGATCTTACATGGGAATGCATGCAAGATCTTGTCCACATCGTAGCAAGATCTCGGGTCAGATACTAAGGTTAAGATCCGATCAAGATCTTGGTAACATCATCGTGCATGGCCTGATCTTGAGATGATCTTGGGCTGTGAGATTGAAAGAATCTCATGATCTTATTCATGATGGTACAAGAACACTGTGTCTAGCTACCATCTGTCTGCCTGGCACCACTGCACATGACCACATCTCAGGCCTTCCTCCACTGTATTTTGCATACTGCAAGTGATCGCTGCATTGGGAATGGAATGAGAACGAGACTAAAATAACCGAGTGTTCCCACTTACGATGGACTTAACACATGAATGGTTAGGAGGTAGGATTACATCAACACAACATTCATGTACAACAACAATACTGTTCACAAAAACTCAACTATGTTCAAATACAATGTAGGTTTGGCTGAACTACAGTGTAGTCCACTGGAGAGTACTTCACAAGAATATGGGCACACTTTGAGAGTATGCTGCTAGTAGGAATAGCTACAGTCTTGCTAGAAATGGACAGCTTTTTCACTTTGTAGATGATGCTCTTCAAAACTTTGTTACTTGTCCTAAGTTGTGATAGTTGGGGGCGTCTTAATTCATCCAGTGGAGACCCACCAATAATTTCGAATTGTTGAACTATCGTTACTTGAGTGTTCTTCATGATGCAAAACAGTTTGATGTGACCAAAGCATGTTTCATCCGTGGCCAGGTCTGTGAGCATGCAGCTGGAGCTGTTACGTAACCCTTGGCCTTTTGAGTGAAGGTGGGAATGGTACACCACACCACTCGATCTTCTTGATGCGCCCAAACACTCGTAGGAGGACATGAGTTCTGACAAGAGCGCATAAGTAGATCGCCCACTCCGGGCGGGCGATCTACTTATGCGCTCTTGGTTCTGAGGTTGGCTCCAGCTTCACCTGGAGCCATTCAAACTTCTCTCTCGTGTTTCAGCTTGCCAACTATAATATGTTTCCTTGGCTGTTGGGGTTGGTTTTTCTGACTTCATTTGGCCTCTCGGGTACATATCTCGCTACTGTTGGGGGTTCCAATTCCACTAGTGGATGGAAGTACCTTCTGCACTTGATATGAAAATACCAGCTGATCAAGGACATTTCTCGTTCCACGGCAGAACTTGAGGAGGCCATTCATGTTCTCATAGCCGAACATGGAAAAACCCCAGAGAGGCCCACACAGGCGAACAGATTGGGGTACGTGGATTAGGCTATGAGTGACAGCAGAGCACACCTGCAGTGGGTACAGCTTTGGGGCCAGAAGGTAAAACCTTGGCAGCATTTGCTCAGCTTCTTCCACTTCCTGGGATGATTTACCAACCCAAACTGAGCGAACACAGTATACGCTAGCCTCGGGTGGGCGGGGCCTGGGTACAAGGCTAAGTATACACAGCCTCTGGAAAGTAGCCTTGGAAGTAGCTGGTAACATTAAGGAATACTTCCACCCAGAATGTCCATTAACTAGCACCAGGAAGTTGGAACGTATCATCTGAAAAATGTCCGGCATAGTCAAATTGGAGGTGGGACCGAGGATGGATTTAGGCCATTTCCAGGGATGCAAAGGAGCAGGAGGGGAAACAGGACAACACAACTGACACTCGTGACAGTGCTGTACGGTAAGCTACGGATTCAAGTTTGTGGGCACCACTACCATGTTCCCTGCTTACCTAGACAATTAATCAAATGGAAACCATTTCTACTCAAACAGTTCATTACGTTGGTCCATCCTGTCACGTGTTCACCAACACGTTATTACAACCAATCACCTCACGAAAGCATCCCAACTGCTGCAAATAATCCTCTTTCAGTGGCCAAAAAACCGCATGTCAACCACTACCACCAGCGCAATCAATTGTGTAATCTGCAGATGAAATTGCTGAAATCTGTGCGCTGGCATTTCCACTGTACTGAGTCTAGAAATCCCTATATATACTCACACACACAGAAAAGTTAGTTGATAACACACAGTTTGGTATGTCCCCACAGGCAGACCTGTTCAGAATGGCCAGATGTTTTCTGACTCAGAGGAATCGGACTTGGAGGAAGAGAGAGGGAGAGTAGAGGAGGAGAGAGGGAACATCCCCAAGCTATTGGTGATGGATCTTCGCTCGTACACAGCAGCACTGGGCAACAGGGCCAAGGGGGGAGGCTTTGAGTGCCATGGTAAGAGGACCAACGGAACATCTATGTGTAGTTTTGCAGGTTACTTAGTTAAGCGTTTAGGGCCCATAGTGCATGTGTTGTGAGGCTTTCAGCTTCGTGATGTCACATCCAGCGATGTTCTTGGGTCTTAGGTTCTATGTGAGTAAGACAGGCGGGACATGGGGAGGTGGGTGATGCACCCGAAGGGTGCAAACAGCATGGCCGTGTCTGAGCTCTGCTCTAAAATGGCCTTGGTTGTCACTGGGAGGGCCATTTTTTGCATGAATGAACTTATAATAGAAATTTAACAAGCCATCTTGCCTTGTAGGGCCTCCATTTCCAGCGTTCGTAGCCCATTTTTCAACTATGTCAGCTCAGGTCGGCATTTGCCGGGAGACTTGATTGCAAGTTTGTTAATTGGTGGGTGTGGTGTGAGTCACGTGTCTCTGTGTGTGTATGTGTGTGTATGTGTGAATGTATACGCATGTGGGTGTGTGTGTGTGTATCTGTGATTAATATTGTGGGAGCATTTTCGAACACTGGAATGCAGAAAATTTATTTAGGGTATGTTAAGCTGTTCTAGAGACTGAAATGACTTTTGCAAACAGATATAAAATTTATGGTCACTTCCAATGCCACCCTTCTTCCCTTAGAATACTACCCAAATTGTGAGATCCAGTTCAAGAATCTGCCCAATATTCACTCAGTGAGGAAAAGCTTCCAGCAACTCAGGAGTGTGTTAGCCTCTGAGGACCAGACAAGGTGATCCTGCATTGGGTGGTGGCATAACGTTATGGCTATGTGCTCACAGGGTTTCATATGGGGGGGGGGGGGGGGGGGGGGGCTGGGATTTCCTCCCCTCTGCTTTAGTCCCCCCTCCCCCCCAGAATTTTGATATAATGTGAGATGTAACAGCTACAAGCTAAGTCATTCAAATGGTAGTCGGATAATGTTAGAAACCCACTAGAATGCTAGCCTCATTCCCAGACCCCGCCCAGCTTTTCGTCGCTTACAAGTACGGAAAAACGGGAGAGGGCCTGGGATAATTTATCACGTGTGTGGCGTCACAGTAGAGAGAAGAGTAGAGAGAACTTAATTGAATGTGGGCACACTGACCGCAAATTAGCCTCGTTCCCAGGTGCAAACCTGGAAACGGGTCGTTTTGGTGTTGAATTCGGCCACTTCTCAGCAAGGCCATGGAACGGCCATCTTGGCGTCTCACACAGAACCTGGTGCGATTCTGGAGTCTTTGAGCAGGAATAATGCGGCTGCTGTGTAGTATGGGGCAACGTGATAGCGCTGTCAGCTATACAATAGTCTCAAATAAGAACTGCACGCACTGGTATAGAATTATAGTACCGTAGATCCGGAAATTTTCGCGTTAAATATACTTCGCCTTTTAATTTTTCGCGTTGTTTTATTTTCGTCGCTGGAGCACACCGACGAAAATTAAACCCCGCGAAAATTTTGTTCACGCGTATATACAAGTGCACGTTCCCGATCAAAAAAAGCTGGAGAAAAGCTGGAGCCTCGGATCAGCGCCAGCGAGGGAATGCAGCAGACACCCATGCCGTATCACTGGTAGAGAGGGAACTGCCATCGGCTACTTACCTCGAAAGATTTCACCCGTCTGTCTCGGTCCGCGGTTCCAACTGCCTTCAGAAGTTCGCTTCCGCGATCGCGCGCTTGGGCTGGTATAGAAGAGCTCAGCGATCTTCCAGGATCAGGAACACCATCGACAGGTTTCTGGTAGCGCAGCAGAACCATGCTTGTACTTCGATTCAAGAAAACTCACACGTTAAATAGAATCATAAATTATTTGACGTTGAAAATATTTCGTGTTTTTAATTTTCGTCGTAATGCAATATCGACGAAAATTAATTACGGCGAAAATTTCCCGATCTACGGTATATTCATGCATGACTTGCGGTTTTGATCGCCCACACGCAATTAAACGTGACGTTTCTCATGTGACAAAATATCCCAGGCTCTCCCCCTTTCTCTCATTTTTTTGTTCGCGCATGGGAGTGCCTGGGAATGAGGCTATACTATTTCCTTGGGGGGGCATGCCTCCAGACCCCCCTAGGAATGGTCGTGCAAAACGTAGCCCACCCCCACCCCAAGCTTAAATCCTGTAGGAAATCCTGGCTCATGGTCACCAGCTTGTGATGTATAGCATATGTGCCAGCCTGTTGCTGTTCCCATTACAGCTTTCTCTCTGGCCTGGAAGGGACCCAATGGCTCTTCTACCTTTGCCAACTACTGTCAGTGGCATGTGAGGTGGTGGCCTCCCTCCACAATGATGCCTGCCCTGTGCTGGTCCACTGCAGTGATGGGTGGGACCGCACCTCACAAATTGTAGCCCTTGCCGAGCTCATGCTGGACCCTTACTACAGAACAATAGAGGTGTCTGTCTGTGTGTCTATCACATCACCATTGGAGATTTAGCCATACGTATTTTTATGCTGAAAATGTACGTATCCAGGACTGTGCGAAAAATCAGCATTTCGTTCATAATCCTTTACTGGATACATTCAAAGTCATGTAGTAGGTAGCTGTTGTGATGGTAATGTGGAAAGTCCTAAACAAGAGCGACGTCCTTGCAGGCTAGTGTATGTAATAGTTTTATGCAGTGGCTATAATAGTATATACCCGTTTCTCACATTTAGTATGTAGTTCATCCCCTAGTATGTCATCTGTCCTTGCAGGGTTTTCAGGTACTGGTGGAGCGTGAATGGCTGGCATATGGCCACAAGTTTGGTGACCGATGTGGACACAACTCAGAGGACAGCAACCAGCGCAGCCCAGTGTTCCTGCAATGGCTGGACTGTGTGCACCAACTCATGCGGCAGTTCCCCTGTGACTTCAAATTCAATGAGGCCTTCTTGGTAGGCATATTGACAAACACTCCTATTGGTATTCAAATTCAATGAGGCCTTCTTGGTAGGCATATTGACAAACTCTCCTATTGGTATTTGAGGGGTATGTATTTACTGTTTGCTGGTAGACAATCATGTCCTTGTAGCAACTTCACATTTCTGAAAGTCACTGTTAGTGGTATTACAGTGAGTATTCAAGGCACGTAGGTTGCTATAGTGACATGGTGGTCACCATAGGGTCCATATACAATGTACATGTAGCACATAAATGTGCGAAATTAGCGTCCTTACATACCCTGGTAGTTCTCACTTCGTAGTGATGGACGGACTTGGAACAGCACTGCTCCTGGAGACATGTTAGTAGTCACCCTCTGTATAACTACAGAATTGAGGGTACCAATCAAGCATCTGAGCTGGTAGCTATTATGGGCAGAAACGAGTCCACCATTGTAAGTCGATTGAACGAGTACCTTCAGTTTAAGCTTACTGCTCCTGCTTTGACTTACTGTTGCTCTCCCCTCTCCAGCAATAGTAGCAATAGTCCTTGGCTTAATTATTGTTAACAGGCAAGTTTTTCAGCTGGTCGAACAGCAACAGACAGCTAGCTCAGTGACCGACTCCGCCCAGTGCATCCACCCTTTCCTGCTTTGGCGAACGGTACAGTGAATGCAATCATTGCTACTAAGAACCAGGGGCACTCTTCCGGGGATGCTGCGCACCCTAGGCAATGCTAAAAACTGTGTGTAGAGATAAGCATAATCGTTACTTGTATTTCTACCTTCAAAGGCTTGATTTTCAACACATTCACTCTCTGAGTTACTGCAGTGTACATACAGATGAGGGTATCCAGTAACACTGTAACATGTCAAGGCTGCTGTCAAAGGATCCGCAGTAATTGTGACGATCCCAGGATGGGTGCACACACATATACCACTACCTCCCTGTCGGAGTATCCCTGTGATTATCCCGGGATGGGTACACACATACCCCTTCCCCCCTTTAAGAACATCCCTGTATTCCCTAGATGCTGTGACCATTCTGGGATCATCCCAGAATGGTCACAGTAGCTAGGAATCCCGAGATGCTCTGACAGGGGGCTAGGGATTCTAGGGGGCTAGGGATTCTTCATGTATGTGTGTGTACACATCCCTGATGGTCACAGCATCTAGGGAATACCGGGATTCTCTGACAGGGGTAGGAGGGTATGTTAGTCTCGTTCCCAAACCTTCATACGCTCGGTCTGAGAAGGTCTGGGCACTAGACTAGGGGGTATGTGTGTGTGTACTCATCTTAGGATGATCCAAGATGATGGACCTATGTCTGGTTAGTATACCCATGATCCTGGGATGGACCTATGTCCTGGTTAGTGTATACCGATGGACCTATGTCCTGGTTAGTGTGTACCGATGGACCTATGTCCTGGTTAGTGTATACCCATGATCCTGGGATGGACCTATGTCCTGGTTAGTGTATACCGATGGACCTATGTCCTGGTTAGTGTATACCCATGATCCTGGGATGGACCTATGTCCTGGTTAGTGTATACCGATGGACCTATGTCCTGGTTAGTGTATACCGATGGACCTATGTCCTGGTTAGTGTATACCGATGGACCTATGTCCTGGTTAGTGTATACCCATGATCCTGGGATGGACCTATGTCCTGGTCAGTGTATACCGATGGACCTATGTCCTGGTTAGTGTATACCGATGGACCTATGTCCTGGTTAGTGTATACCCATGGACCTATGTCCTGGTTAGTGTATACCCATGATCCTGGGATGGACCTATGTCCTGGTTAGTGTATACCCATGATCCTGGGATGGACCTATGTCCGAATTACCAACTGCTTGGATAGACTGCAAGGGCATACTGTGGAATTCCAGTTGATACTTTGACAACCTTGACATGTCATTGGACATGAGTGGTGTGGATGCAGATCTAACTGCTATTGTTGGAGTCCCTAAACCGGTGGTAACCCCACCCCTCTCCACCCCTACTGGCAGGTGAAACTAGGCCAGCACTGTTACTCCTGCCTGTTCGGCACCTTCCTGGGGAACAGTGTGTGTGTGAGGGAGGGTGAAAGAGTGGGAGAGGAGACACTGTCGCTGTGGTCCCTACTGCACGCTAGCAACCCTGATTTCATCAACTACCTCTACTGCCCCGGTACAAGCAAGGTGTGTTTCATGAACCTTTTTTCCTTATTCCCATTTCCAATAACTGCTAGTATGAAGGAACCTCCCCCACCCCCCCTCTCCCCAGGTGCTGCATCCTGTGCCTCACATAAGGAACATGCTGCTATGGAAGGAGATGTATTGCAGTGCTGTGCTGGTCCCTTACAATGAAGAGGGTAGGGGGAGATCTCCCTATCCCTCCATGAATAGTAGTAGCAGAACTTCATCCGGTGGTGATCTCTCTGGCCAGCAAGGATTTCACACACGAGGTTGTGGTGCAGGTACCACCCACCAACCTGTCCCACTCATCGTTGATTCAGCCATCAATGGGCTGATGAGTGGGAAGGGGGAGGGGGATGACCCAAGTACAGAGAGCTTGTACCACAGCTTGAAGGAACCTGGACTAGATCACAACCATGATCATCTGGAGGAAACATTGGTTGCTGCTGAAGCGAAAATAGGTAGTGTGAATGTGAAATTGGATTCAAAGGCTTTGGATACAAATCTGCTCGAAGATATACAATTTGATGACCCAGATATCGCACCATCCTTGGACACCGTGCCGACCAACACCAGGACAACCAGCTTGGGTCTGGGGGTGGATGGCCTACCCCCTGCCACTGATGCTGTGCACCAGAGGCTTCTGAACATTGAGCTGCAGCACAGCAGCAAAGTGGCCGAGCTGCAGGCACAGCTGAAACAGGCTCGGAATGGTCGGGAAGTGGAGGATGAGAAGGAGGGAGAGAGAGGGGGAGTGCAAAATGAAGAAAAATGTACACCAGAAGAGCAAGTTAGTGTTTGTCTTCAGGTGGGAGGTATAGTACAAACTCTATGTCACTGGCTAGCACCAGACCGACAAAACTGATTGCTTAACCCCACTTCGCACATGTGCACATGGAGTATTTAAGTCTTACACATTTGCATTATGGCATGGGTCCGTTAGCCAATGCATGAACGGATGGATGCCCAGTAACGGACATGTGACTGTCATGCGTAGGTCAAGATATAGCAATGGATGGACAGATGGACATACAGCCTTGCGTGCAGCAAGTGAGGCTGTGCTATGTTGACGCCATGGGAATTTAGAAATTGCCCCCCCCCCCCCTCCACACACACACACACACACACACACACATGCACATAAACACACACACACACAGCTCCCGTCCAGCTTACAGAGCTGGGACTATGTGGACCACGGGGATAGTACTGGGGTGAGGTGGGTCCCGGACCATGCCAGCAGTCACTGCCAGGGGTGTGGTGCTGCGTTCTGGGCCATAATCAGAAAGCACCACTGCAGGTGTGTGTGCTGCATGGACACATAATACGTATATTGATAGATGTTGATCATCTCCTAGCCTTGTACCCAGGCTGTATAGGAGGTGGATAGCCTGGTATGGGGAGCACATGAGCTGCCTACAGTGATGTCTCTTGTACTCCTGCTGGTTTCCACCTAATCACTAGCCTTGTTCCCAGGTGCTCAGTAGGGAACGAGGGTATCTAACCACCTAACTATGACTACATCCCTTGCTGGTGTCACTACTCGCTGGACTACTTAGCCACTATATATAGGTTAGACACTGAGACCAAGGGATCTACGCAATTTAGAAACCCGAGGGCCCTGGGCTGTTAGCCTCGGTCCCTAACCCCTAACCCTCCCTCCGTTTTTAGAGGAGAGAGCCTGGGACTGAGGCTACTGGGCTGTAGCGTCCCGAGCGCAGTGAGGGCGCTACTAAGGGCCCGAGGGTTTCTAAATCGCGTAGACCCCATTAATTGGTCTCAGTGTCTAACCGATTTAGAGTATAGCAACAGTAACTATGTTAGCACTTCAGTTGTCAACAAAATAACCTACGAGTCGGAGGTCCTTTTCGGCGAAATAACAGACTGGGTACGAGTAAGACAAGGCCGCTGACATACAAGGCACTCGATTGACTTGCGCGCACGATCAAGCAGTCACATGGCTCAGCCCCTCAACTTGGCTCCACCCCACCAGTGTCGTCATTGACCGCTTAGCCTAGCGCCTCCTTCGAGCTCTCATGTACCGTTTGTACTTCCAACAAAAGCGTACACAGAGATGACTGAGTACACAGATAATTATGTACGCTGCCTGTAATTCTAAAGCAGTTGTATAATACAGTAGCTAGTTGCCATGGATGTTAAGTTGACAGTAAACAATAACTTTTTACAAGTCTCAGTAGTGAAACCCCCGTACGAGGTTTCACTATGGGATTTAGATACCTCGTAGTGAGTAATCTGATTGGTGGAATTTGTACAACTATACTCTAATAATCACTGGACTACTTAGTCACTACTACTGGACTGGAATGGCTGAATTTGAATCTTGAAATTCGTTTTGACACGATATGGTATGTGATTAACACAAGTGATTTCCCAGGTATATCTTCATATAATCACTTTGACCTCCCCAAACATCCACGTTTTAGATAATTGTAGTGCACATCATCATTTGAGAAGCAAGAAGATACCTAGTGCCTGTAGTTGCAGATGCACGGTGAGAATGCAGCCTGGTAGGGGTGTTTAGCAAGGATGATGACTACACGTTACGTACTAAACATGGATCTACCCTGTACAGATACAGTCTATAATAGGGCCAAAGCAACCTCAACTCACTCACTGCCTTGGTTGAGTTGATTGTCAGGCGAGACCCAGGAGTCCAGCAGTGCTGTCTTCTATCACTAAAGCTCTTCTACGTGTGCAAATTGGAAGTGTAATTGCATACCACAATGCACAAAAATGATTCCAGTCCAGTCATTAGTGACACCCCCCCCCCCCCCCCTTACCTGGGATGAACACACTCTCCTGCATGGGTGCTGCCAGAGTATATTTGTAGCCAGCTATGAAAGAAGTACAGCGTCTTGTCTCTTTCAGCATTGTCCGAATCTTACCGCCATACCCTGCCAAATGGTGTGGACAGTAGAGCGATAACAGACAATGAGTACTACATGTACAACCCACCCACACAATGGGTGGGGGTTAGAGTTCAGTAAGTACTGTTGTGAACTATATATTGGTGCAAACACAGTGGAAGCAACTGCTGTGCAGACATGCAATCAGTGTTGAAGTGGGGATGTAGACTACCGTCCATCTCGTTGTCATCACTGCTCAGGTCTTAGTAAAAGAGTCGATCCGCACATACACAGGTGCTTTTCTTCCCGTGTATATATGTAGCCTGGGCATGCATGAGGCTCTTGTGTCTTTCTTGTCTTGCAGGAGTTGTGGTGGAGTCTTTTGCAGCACATGTGCAAACTACTTCTGCCCAGTACCAAATGAACAGTTGTTTGACAATGTTCGAGTGTGTGAGAAATGCTTCTATAAACTAGATGGCCACTTGCATCAAAAGAGTCCCCTGATGTCAACGTTGCCAACTTAGCCCTACCCCATTTTTTTAGCCAGGTGTATGTTTATAGCACGTTCGATTGTAATAGATCAGAAAATTTTGTATCCAGTATAACAATTGTGTCTTTGCACAATAATATTATTATACACAGGTTGTGGAATGAGAAAGTTATGCTCGGTCTAAATCGCTATTGTCCTGTAGTTCGTCCGCTTTTGGTTGATGCCCAGGATTTCTATATAGCATTCATTCCAGAAGCCCTGTATGATCAGGGGGGGGGGGGGGGGGGGGGGGTTGAAGCCATCCCACTTAGGGAATATATATATTATAATATAAACCTATATATCCGGAGTTGTAGAAACCCAGCGGGCGCACACACCTTCAAAGGCCTGGCACCCACCTTCCTCCTGCGGGCAACAACAATCTCCTGCACAGACTGTCTCAAAGGACAGCTGCTTTCAGCATGAGGACTGCCTACATGTACATAGCTATCAGTCTGGCAAGCAAAACTACATATTGCAACCTGATATTTGTCCCACATGATTGGGACAATCCCACATTCACTGCCCCCCCCCCCCCCCCCCCCCCCCCCCAAACCTAGCCTCGGTCCCAGGCTCTCTCCTCTAAAAACGTTTTTAGAGGATCGAGAGAGCCTGGGACCGAGGCTACTCCAAACCATGCATGTCACATGCTAGCCTCGTTCCCAGACCCAATACCGGGAAGCTGGGCCTCGATCCATGGGAATGAGGCTACTCACATGCACACGGAGGGAACCTCGAGCATTATTAGGCTATTCACTCTGAGTGCATTGCCAGATCATAATACTGACTCCCGAGTTGATGTATATGAAAAATGCATGGGATGATCTGCATCATGATATCACAGAGTCGACAGTATAGACTGGTAGAGCTAATGCAAAGATCTTAAATTACGTGTTCACACCTGTTATAAACAACTCGATGATAAACTGGAGATCACGAGTGATAAACTGATTCTGGTGGTAGTAACGTGGGTATGTATGATGATAAGAATACAGAGCCAGAGCAAGTTAAAATGCTATGCATGTGCATGCAGTAAGTGGGTTGAATACATGTATAATGTGACACCTGAGAAGTGGTGAAGCCTAAGTCCAATGCTAACGTCACTGCTGCAAGCTTGCTGCAGAAGAATCTGTGGAAAAGGTAACTCCAGTGAATATTATGTAGGTACACAATAACAACATTCTGGGCAGATAATACATTTAAGAATGAGATTCATGACATCGTTTGAATTACTATAACCGGCCAAGAGCGCATATGTGCCCGTGGATGCAGTCAGAGTCTGCTCAGGTACAGATCTGGGCCATGATTCACCTGCTACCAGGAATGCAGTTTCCACTTGTTTATTGCTGGACACCTTGCCTTGAGAACCAGCAATGGTTGAATTTTGATGGCATGACAGCTTTATAGCTACCTAAACCCATCAGCAATAATAATTTGATTTAGCAAATCACTCACAGCAAGTAAACAGATGTGTGAACAGTATTGCATAAGGGCTGCACACAATGAACAGCTTGCTGTACACAGTGGCGTAGGAACCACGGGGGCAACGGGGCTGGCACAGTGGCGTAGGAACCACGGGGGCAACGGGGCTGGCGTCCCCGTGAAATTTTCCACGATTGAAAACAAGGGCGTGCCCTCATACAGGCGCACGCATGCCATTGCGACACACCCCTCCAAGCGGCCACTTACTGCCATAGCCAAGGATTTTGTACCCACAAACAACCGTCGAATGAACTATTATAGCAAGTTTCGATTTGTGTTATGGCCATGTTACAGTGTCGTACGGATCCGATGATCATGGTCTTTCTGCATTCTAATCACTTTGTGAATGTAACTGTATTTTATTGCTCCGTCGCTATAATTTATTATATCATACCAGCCAAAGGCGAGGCCCCAGCCCGAAGCAGCCACCACGGCCAACGAGAGTAACAGCATTCATGCATCATGTAAGTGCAGGTAGCGAGATGCTAGCCTATGAGAGCTGTTTTACTATGGTTGAAAAAGAGGTCCAACAAAAATTTCAGCGCTTCGTGCGGAATACTGATCGGCCACTTCACAGCCTCTGTTTCCAGCCCCCTTGTCATCCTACACCACTGGTACATCACATGACATATCCCAACTTCCCACAAACAACATTGCATACAAGGTAAGCATAAAGCATAAGCTTATACTTACTGGACAGAGTTCCGTTCCTGTGGCCTTCCATCCCCGTGGTTACTGGGGATATGGCAGCTAATGGCAGCGAAGTGGAGGCGGAGTGTACTGTAGCTACGGTAGAGGACACTGGCGGCAGTGGGGCAGCAGGGGTAGCAATGGTAGTAGGTTGCAACAGGGATGGGGGGCTGATCTGCTCCTCCTTCATGGCCTCACGATAACTGGCATCCCTCTTCTCCTTTGACCTGCGGTTCTGGAACCACACCTGAATGACCTTCATATCCAGCCCGGTCTTGGCCATGAGTTCCTCCCTCATTGGTTTTGAGGGACGTTGCTCCCTGCTGTAAGTTTCTAACAGTACCTCCAGCTGTTGGGGATTTATGCTGGTGCGCGTCTTAGGCTTTCTGTTGTCACTGCTGATGCCACCCCCACCACCACTCCCCATACTGACTGATGGTACGGACAAAACTGGAGGAGTGTTTGGAGGATGGTTGTGAAGAGGAGTTGGTGATTGAGTTTGTACTGGGAGAGCTGTGAGTTCGTGTGTACGAGGAAATAATAGATTGGTAAACTCAATACTTCATCTCGGCAACGCTTCTATCATTATAATGGAATCACAACATATTCTATAGAACAGGAGCACATGAGCCGCTGAAGGTGGTGATGGAGCGTCAAACTAGCATAGACATGTTGTGATCCCTCACGCCGACCTTTGCGGTACTGCACAAACGCCAATTTGTCTTTCACACTTTTATGTAATGGCCTCTTGCCATATAAGGTAAAAGTTTGGGACGTGTGAAGGACTACTACTTCCGCTAGGGTGTGCATATGCTGAGCTTGACGCTCCTTCGCCACCTTTGGCGGCTCATGCGCTCCTATACAGAATCATACTACAATCCTATTGATCACTATAGTGCTTGCATTGCAAGGCATGGCAAGGTTAAGGTTACCATGTACAAGTTGGAGGCAGTTGCCAGGTTGTTTGGCTTGGTACAATGGTTACCCAAAGAAGTCTGCAGACAGGATCACGCATCACAGAGTACCGAATGACCATTGATGAGTTCAAACTCTGTGTAATTTGTAATGTGCCAGTACGATGCCGTTCTCCAAATTAATCACTTACTGTGCTTGGGTGTCTCTTGATTAACAGCAGTGGTAGGAGTGGTGACAGGATTCACAGCCACGGACTGCGTTGAAGACGCCACAAGAGACTGGGTTGTTAACTGGTAGCATCTCTCGCACAGGAACCGCTCACTCTACACAGGGAGGATGGAGTATATACATAATTGTCTGCCTGCATGTCTGTCCAGTGAGTGAAATCCAGCAATGCACAGGGTTAAATGCTAAACCCGACAGTAACACTGGAATCCTCCCAAATCTGTGTCCATATATGTACTAGATATATAGTGACCAATTCAAGTTCTGTCATATTATACGTCAGGTTGGGTCCACCATAATATGGTCAAATACATGAAAATGTGGACAGTGGCCGGCCATGTTCATACCGAACAGCATCTGGACCTTGGGCTTGCAGGTCAACAGGACATCCTGCACTATGAGTGAAGTAATAGATAGGGAGGGCGTACTTTTGAGTAATAAATGACCAACTTGTTGCGAAAGGGGGGAGGGCGTATTGTTAGGAGATTAGGGTAACCATTCTGACTGAGCTCACACGTCATTCTGTGCACTTGACATATGCAGACACATGCACATGTACAGGAACTACTGGGGCTTGACAAACATGTTACCCAGCTGGGACAGGAAATCAACACTTGACTAGGAAACTAGAGGTGTTCATAGAACACATACCGTATAACGGGATATTTTCGTAGGTGCAAAATTTCGTATAAATGGCCATAAGCCCCTCAGCAGAAATTTTCGTATTCTAATTTTCGTATGCGCCTGCGCATATCCATTGCCACGCCCCCTAGCACTTCGCGTACGCAAATAAGTGTCGTCTTTCTGTTTTCGGTTGAGGCAATGCACAATGGTGAGAGGGTACGTCTACAATGCTGATATATGGGCCTCTGTTGTTGGCAAGAATTTCGGAATAGCCGCCTGGTTGGCGGCATACTCGCCATCGTTGCTAGTCTCGCGGGGCCAGACCCCGCGAGACTAGATCGTTGCTGCTCAGTGAACTCATTTGTCGCACTACCCACGCTGAGTCTCGTTATCGTAGCAGGCTAACGGTGTAGACGGGTCCACTGGAGTCTGGAAGGCCGTTCGAAGGCTAGAAATACCGTTATAAAACGCCACCGCTTGCTCGCCGCTTCCACGTGTTCGATTGCCCGTTCAAAATTTGACATTAAAATTTCGATGTTAAAATTTTCGCAGTTTTTATTTTCGTATCTCGAGGCTTCATACGAAATATACGAAAATTAGCACCGTACGAAAATTTCCCGCTATACGGTACCCCGCGCTGAACGTCAGGATGCATGCAGTGCAGCTTCAATCGACGTGACATCTCTGCTGATGCGCATCGAACAGGGCGGCTATCGCGTATACTGTGTTCGTGTATGGCCATATCCAAGGTGTGGGAGTGACCGCTTACCGTATATACAACATATTATATTGTGAAACTGGAGAGGTGGGGCCAAATGTTACAAATAATAGGAAATAGCTGGAAAAAACAGCCGAAACAATAGCCAGGATGTCTGTGAAGTACATAGATCGTGAGAAAACACTGTTTCCTAGCGGTCATCTCGAAGCATGAAGTTACCAAATGCACTGCGTGTCCTGTTCTTGATGGGACTCTGAGGTCACGAAGAGGTGGAGCTAATGTTATGAATAGTTAAGAAAAGTAGGAATTAGCCGAAATACAGCGAAACGGAGCGCCTTGACTTCAGTCAGGTACATATAGAGCAGTTTTTTGCTATTTGCTATTGTTTGACTCCATTT
Source organism: Axinella damicornis (assembly GCA_963931865.1). Taxonomy (NCBI): domain Eukaryota; kingdom Metazoa; phylum Porifera; class Demospongiae; order Axinellida; family Axinellidae; genus Axinella; species Axinella damicornis. The sequence goes on along the minus strand of OZ007507.1, from coordinate 8,991,123 downwards.
CGATGGTTTATGAGGGTCTATGTGGCGAGATTTCAATTTTTTCGCCTGACAGACAGACGACAGACGACTGACTGACGGACAAAACCGATTGCTTAACCCCGCTTCGCGCATGCGCGCGCGGGGTAATGAAGGCTGGCTATAGCAATCAGTAGTACCATTTCCAAAGAATTTCATTATGTTGTATGCCATTTGCATAATTGATTGAGTGTGAGCAAGCCCCACATCGCAAGTGTACAACAGGAAAATTGTCCATAAGTACACGGTCTGTTTGTAACTCCATGTGTTGGGTTAAATACATGACCACCTGCAGACAGTTGCAGGTACAAGGTTCACTTATATAGTGGGTAGAGCTAGCTAGCGATAGATATAGGCAAACCATGAACAGTCTACTTCCTCGATTGCGGAGACCACTTGTGGACCTACATGTACCTATCTGATGGATACATTGATAGGGGCTACTGCATGGCAACATCTGTCACCTGTTGATGCAAGTTGCATACTGGGTGAGAGCGATTTAATCTGTCAATCGCAGCCTGACTCAGTGTGTTGATGGCCGGGATTGGAGCTTGCTAGCAAATGGAAACTAAAATGACGACGAGAGCGCCACATCTGCTACTGAGGCTGTTCCAGCTAGCCACTCACAGTGTTGTGCAAAATGTGTGTTTTGTGTGACCATAGATAATAGAATACTCACGTGAGTATTCTATTATCTATGGTGTGATGCACAGTGCTGGTACATGCGGTACCTGTGTATCTGATGTGCTATTCTCAGTCGCATTCTGATGTGCATGCAAATGCTCAATGTTCTGCATCACACTCATGCTCGCTTGTCCCACAATGCCATGCATTCTCCTAGTCAGTGTGTTCTGAGTACATGACATAAGTAGCCTCATTCCCAGGCCTCCTACATCTCCAGTTTTTGATCGCTTGCAGTATGCAAAAACTGTTTTGCATACTGCAAGCGATCAAAAACCGTTAACTGCAAAGCGATCAAAAACTGGAAGTGTAAGGTCTGGGAATGAGGCTATGACATGAGACTGTGTATGCGCTGTGTGTTGCAGAAATCGTTTCCTGCTCACTAAAGCCCATTAAAAGGGTTACTTTAAGTGGAAGTGCACCTGCAACTTTTGATAGCTCATGAATCTTCTCTCACAACGTGTGCTTCAGTGGCTGTGGGGCTGGACTACTTGACATGAATACTGACAGCTTCAATGAGCAGCAGATAATCCACTTAGAAATGTTTACACACACCTCTTTCAAAACTAATCTGGACTGGATTCAATTTGGGTTCAACCTAGCCTCGTTCCCAGGCTCTCTTGGGAGAGAGCCTGGGACCAAGGCTAGGTTCAACCCACGTTGCAGTAGGGCTTTCGTATAATATTAATGCTGCAGCGTAAGATGTCCGTACAGTCCCGCCCTCACCATTGCAGAGCAACCTATGCAACCAAGTTTCAAACCAGCCAAACCACACTTACATGTAGCCTTGTTCCCAGGCCTTCTCACCCCAGCGATTGTCGCTTGCAGTACTATAACGTGGGGGAAGGCCTGGTAAAACTCGTCACGTGCAAGTGACGTAGGTGGACATAATATTGACATATGTAAGAGTGGCACATTCCCAAGTAAACCGCAAGGCGTGTGGAGAGTGCGTGCTGATCGCTTCGACCACCGACATTGGACTAACGATCTATAGCGACTGAGCGGTCGACATCGGGTGATCTTGGCGACATTTCTCGGCTTCAGAAAGCTGCTCCCACAGCCGTGCAAGAGTCCGAAGCCAGGAAATACAGCCAAATTTTGGAGTTCAAACAGCCGACTGTTGGGTACCCGCAGTGATGAAATGTGCTTGAAAATTTCTACACAACTGTAAGTCTGGGCTGCATAAACAGCAGCTAGACTACAACGCGTGTATACTGTGCTACCAGATGGCCTTGCGGTTTACTCAGGAATGTGCCACTCCTCCATACGTCCATATTCCGTCCACCTACGTCACTTGCACGTGACAAGTTTACTAGGCCTTCCCCCACGTTAGTACTGCAAGTGACAAATGCTGGCGTGAGAAGGCCTGGGAACGAGGCTAACTTACATGTGTAATTAGCATAAGAATACTACATGTATACCGTATATCTTCTAAAAATTCGGCATCCCTAATTATTCGGCACCCTACACGCAAATGGGAAAAATTGTCTCTAATTTTCGGCAAGGGAATTCCCAAATATTACGGAATTTAATCTCTAATTGCAATACGTTTTCGGCAGCTTGCCGTCCTGTCCGAGAGGCTTATACAAGCCAGTCAGGGAGAGAGATCGGTGAGTTCGGTGCTGTTTAAGCCCCAAGCGGTGAAAGCTTTAAGCTGTCGCCAATGCACACGAGCCCCTGGAAGTCAACCGATCGCTTTGACGTAGCTAGCTACGTGCCATGTTGACCAATTGGTGAAAGCCCTGCGCTGAAGTACACTCGCAAACCTCCAAGTCTTGCCCTGACCCGGCCTGAGAGTCACAGATGAACCTAGAACGACACGGGGTGAGTACCGGGCCCGGGTACAGCCAGCGGCACAGTTCGAGATCGTTCGCTTCGTACACCGACAATTCAGGCCGACGCTGGTGCTAGTGGAAAGTATGGAGTGTCACAGTCTGTACCAAGAGGAAAGACTACGTACCTCGCCCTGCCGGTATAGCTGCTCTGCTGCTCGATCTTGATCTTGAGACTTGAATCTCGAGTGAAAAAAAACGACCGACCGACCGCGGGTAGCACTTCTAATTATTCGGCACTTTTGCATTTTGGTACAAATTTTGCGATTTTACTTCTAATTATTACGGCAAGGCTCATAAATAATTATTAAAAACATGCCGAATTTTTAGAAGATATACGGTATAGCAAGTTGCAAGAGCGCATGATGACATCATTGTTTTTTCACGGCGGAGAAAATCTATGATGTCCTCATGCGCTCTTGTAAGTTGTCAAGGCGGTGGATCTGGTATATATACCTACACTGTGCAGGATTTCACATCGGTTTTGTAATAACGGGTCACTTAAGGAGACACATGAAGACCCAGTACTCCAAGTGACCCCTTCCTCACCACTACCACAGCTACTGTAGGTATTGCAGTGTAAGATGACCACAAACTATAAGATCACCTGCAGAATTTCAAACCAGACTTACATTGCCGATACGGCACTACAAAAGCTGATACACAATGATGAGGCGCCAATGTTCAAGCATAGAGGATTTTCAGAGAGCTGAGTGTTGCTGAATACCAAGGAAATGCTGTTACTGCACAAAGCAGCAAATAAACAGTTCCGTAGCTATAGTGAACTGCTTTCTGCATCAAGACCATTCTACCTCCAGTATAATAGTGCTATATCATAACTTGCACATTGCTTTGTAATACATTTGTAGTATATGTGCTAATGTGCTACCTGGTAGGCACTAATGTGTTACTTTGTAGGCACTAATGTGTTACTCTGTAATCACCTTATGTGTGGTATTTGGTTTTATGGTTTTTGTATAAAAGGTTTGTTTTTCAGTGTTGTAAAAAGTTCGGGTTTTTGTGTCAAATCAAGTTGTTATTCAGAAGTTCCGTAAGAGTCCGATAGTAGCGTGCGAAGCATCACTGGCGTGCGGCTAGGCGGAGCTAGTGCGGCACTGAGGTGATTGCGAGGGTCGATCGTGGAGGATCGAGCCCACATATTTTACACTGGCGACAAGGATCAAACTCGATGGCAACTCACGGCAATATTGGAGAATTTGACCGTGGAGCAGAGGACTGGGCGGCGTATTGAGAAACCTCCCCGCGAGCTAGCGCGAACAAGCGAGCGCGGGCAAGCAAACGACGGACAACGGGCAAGTGGATGGATGGTGCTGCAGACCAGGCGGAGAGGACCGGCTCTCCTGCCAAGAGACGGTGCTGCAGACCACTGGTAGTGCGGACCCAGGCTCCCCCACCAAGACTGTGTGGGTGGCCGCGAAACGTAGCGCGTGCCAGGAACCCGGTGTCAGGGAGCGCATACCGAGGCGGTGAGGACCAGCTCCCCCGGTGCTGCGGCCCATCGGATGGTGCGGCGAGGTAGCCAGATTTCCGCGCAGGAAGAGAGGTGGTGACTGGGAGGTCCTGACAGTGGAGTGCCAGGGGCCGTGCCCACGGTGTGAGGATTCCCTGACAAGCAGTCACGGGGGCTGCAAGACTGAGAGGTCCTGGGTTGAGCCAGAGACCGGTGTCCGCCGGGACGTGGAGGTCGTGAGTGGGTTGGCGAGTGACAGCCAGGATCCGAGAGAGGGCCAACATGCTTGGAGCATGCACACGACTAGCGTCGCTGGATTGGACGCGAGGGAATAATTATTCAGGGACGGAGATGCGATCGCGAGGCCGATCGAGACCAAGACGGTGGTACAGAGCAAGTACACAAGAGAAAGAGCTTTGAGACTGACACAGTGGAGCTACAATCCAAGGGGGGAGGAATGTAGTATATGTGCTAATGTGCTACCTGGTAGGCACTAATGTGTTACTTTGTAGGCACTAATGTGGTCTGTAATCACCTTGGTTTTATGGTTTTTGTATAAAAGGTTTGTTTTTCAGTGTTGTAAAAAGTTCAGGTTTTTGTGTCAAATCAAGTTGTTATTCAGAAGTTCCGTAAGAGTCCGATAGTAGCGTGCGAAGCATCACAGACGTGCGGCTAGGTGGAGCTAATGCGGCACTGAGGTGATTGCGAGGGTCGATCGTGGAGGATCGAGCCCACATATTTTACACATATGTGTGGAAACTACACTATAGCACTCACAGGTAGCACAAATTAAGTATGACAGTGCATTCCAATTAATGCACATGTCATGAGCTGACCACGCTCAGTCCTAGTCTCGTGCCCAGCCCTTCACGCGCGTCCCCACGGGGAAGGTCTGGTGTTTTGAGTGCGATTTCTTGTCACTAACACCTTTCCCATCTGGAATTTGAGACGGCCAATGAAATTGAAGAGCGCATGCGTAATTTACTACTAATTACTGTGGGTTACGTCACCGATCGATCGAGGAGCCAAAAACAGCTCAGTTTAAACAGCTCGTAACGAGGACTTCGCTGTTGGTTGATGATACCCCTTCGTAGCTTCTAAGAACCTTTCAGCCATCTCCAACTTCGAAGAACAACAGTTTACGGCCCTTCTGATAGCAGCCAATGTTTCGGGGGTTAGGGGACGTCGCTGACTACTTGAAGGTAGGGGTACGTGACAAATAGTACAGAAAGGAGCGTTTATCTTCTGATAATTGCATTCTTAGCACAATCAGCGCTTCAATTACACCTATGCTGGACACGCCTCCGTGACAAGAAATGTAACTCAAACAACCAGACCTTCTCCGCCGGTGGGCGTGGACGTCGGGGCACGAGCCTAGCCCAGTCCATCATAATCACAATTAAGGCATAATAGCTGTTGTACGCGAGGAATGCGGAAAAGGGCAAGGTGATACATGTACTTGGCAAATTCCTGTACATGTATGTGCTGAGGTCAGCAGTCTAGATTTCGGGTAGGTGAATCACGCTCATCCATTTCCAATAACTGCATACATGGATTCCTTACCGTGTTAAAAGTGTAGTAGTTGGATAAAGCGGCTGTACTAGCCTTCAAGCTTAAGGTTCACCTCTGGTCGCTCCTTGGCAAGGACTTTCTACTTACAGCCTGTTCACACTAGTGCTCTGATCAACACAGCTCAAACTGGTTCGAATTACCTTGAAATGTAAACACGAACCGAACCGCCCCAATCCGCTCTGTACTGGACCACCAAACTCCATCAAACTGGGTTCAAACCAGAGAGCTCCCACCCCAAGTACAAACGGAATCCAACCCCGTGGACGGGGCGTGACGGTTGCCAATAGCATTGGAACCAGACCGCAAAGGGTCTGGTTACGAGACTAGGTATTGTCATGGTGTTGTATATTGAACATGACTGGTCTCATGATCTGCATGAGGATGTGGCCTGGGCACATGACTAATCATGAACTTTGACCCCAAACCTCACCTGCATGGAGCACTCGCACGGCGTAGTGTAAATGCAACTCCCAGATCAATGTGCGTCGAACTGGAGCGAATCCACCCTTCTTGGTACATGTATGGAGTGTAAACGGGCTGTTACATGTAGCTATCACCAACAGCTATGTGAATTCGAGTAAGGAATGTACTCACTTACACTGACTGAGCACATACATGTACAGGAATTTTGCCAAGTGTCACCAGGACCTCATCTGCATTCCGTGTGTGGGCCTGGGTACGAGGTTCAAGCTTCGTACCATTGCATGGTAAGTGTTCAAAAGTGTTGAAAGCGTATACAATTAATATATGCTCACTGCGCAGATGGGAAGTTAAGTATGAGCGTATGTATACACTCGCCACATTCAAAATGCAGTTAGCTGTCAGTATACTAGCTAATTAATGGGTACCTGTAACCTTAACTTGAGCAGACATGCTTTAGCACTGTTCTGCCTTATCCTCATTCTCACTGCCGGTACATGATTGCGTGCAGTATGCAAATATGGCAGGGGAAGGCGGTCATGTGTGTAGCCTCGTTCCCACGTGGCCTGGGAACGAGGCTAGTCATGTGTGGTGATGTCAGGCAGACATGTAGAGGGTAGACACACGGTAGGTGCATGCCATTATAATACCTGTTTTGTGCCAACCCGTCCCTGGCGTTGTGAACAACAAATGGTATTGATGGTCTGCCTTCGGCTTGCGAACACTATGACATCCAGCCTTTGGATGGACAGTACAAGAAAGTGCATTGAGATTCTTCGTTGGGCACCATTACGCCATATGTCTACAATCCGTCTACCTGATGGCGCAGCACGTGACAATGTCTCTCAGGCCTTTCCCCATCATATTTGCACACTGCAAGCAATACCGTATAAGTAGCAAGAATTGAGATGTGCTCTATTTGGAATTGCAGATATATTGGTGTCCTCTTTGCAGTTATGGAGTCTCAACTCTCTAGCAACTACAAGCAAGCACATTTTTCACATATTATGCGTAAAGCGAAATACAATGTCATGTATATATTATATACTTTGCCTGCCAAGTTTGCATCCCTGGCGTTGTGAACAATGAATGGCATTGATCGTCTGCCTTCGGCTTGCGAACGCTATGACATCCAGCCTTTGGATGGACAGTATAAGAAAGTGCATCGAGATTCTTCGTTGGGCACCATCACGCCGTATGTCTACCATCTGTCTACCTGATGGCACAGCACGTGACCTCTCTCAGGCCTCCCTGCATCATATTTGCACACTGCAAACAATACCGTATATGTAGCAAGAATTGAGATGTGCTCTATTTGGAATTGCAGATAAAATTTGTGTCCTCTTTGCAGTTATGGAGTCTCAACTCTACAAGCAAGCACATGCATTTTTCACATATATGCGTAAAGTGAAATACTTTGCCTTGCCAAGTTTGCACCAAACTTCCATTCAGCACAACTCCTTTTGCTATAGCTGCCGGGTTACCATGCAGTGAGGAATATTTATCCACACGCTGTACTATGCAAACTATGTGTATAATATAATTATGCTCTTCTTGAAGTCTTGAGAGTATACATGTATTCCTCACTGGTTCTTGGGCATATTTTATGGTTACTGAGTACTAGATCTAATCCACTGGGCGCTGGCAGGACATCCACACCCAGCGGAGGGCCATCACTCATTTGCTTTGTATCAGCTACATGTACATGTAGTGCATCGACTGTAAAATATACATGAGGCTCAAGTGCACATGTTGGAAATGTCAAACTTTTGCAATTTCTTGCCACAAATACGGTACGGATCATGCACAGACATGTATCTCTCTGTCCAATGTGATACTTGTACTAAAAATACAATTGCTATTGTGTTGTACTTGCTTTGTAGTGTCTTACCTGTACCAAGTAGAGCTGCTCTCCTGTGCTAAGTTGCTTCTTGCAGAGGGAGCAGAGGAAACAGCGGACATGGTAGACCTTGTTTACGGCTCGGCGGACTAGGTCCTCGGGGCAGAGTCCCTCACTGCAACCAGCACACTTAGTCCCATAAAGCCTGGGAATAATGGAAGACCGAAAAACGCAGTACCAATCAGATTTCAGAACATTGCCAAATGCAATAGTAAACTCAATTGCATCATGCATTGAAATGTGGCCCATTCACTGACAGTTGGTCGCTCGACCTCGCTATTGTTAGGTGCTCTGCACGATGATTTTTGTTTGTCCGACTTTAGCCTCGTTTCCAGGCGCTCGGTAATTGGGGAGAAGAGTGCCTGGTATCCACTGTTTGCACATGCGTGGCTCCTCAGGTTTTTGTGAAGGACTTGGAAAGTACTGCTATACTAGTCCGTGTTGCACGACCATACATTACTGAAACACAGGAGCTGTTTACATCTACAAGATGCAGCTATGTTCAACCAAGCCGTGTCGTACGTCCATGGTAAGGTCGGAAAGCCAGGAATGGTGCTGAGGACGAACCACTGACAGCAATACAGCACGTACATAACGGCAAGAATGTGTTTGTATGGTTACATATGCCAGGTCGATTTTCTATGGGGTACGTCTTACCGGGTCTGTATCGTGCTTCGCGTCAACTTCGGAAAGGCAGAAGTGGCGTATCACCATCCACAGACTTTGAAAGCATGGCCTCATATGCTGCTGGAGTCGTATATTTTACCGAATATTTGCCCGTGTTATTTCAGCCTATGTATCTCAATAAATTATACGGAGACTGAAACGGAACTGCTCACACATGCATGAACTGTGGAGATACAAGTTGCTCTTCTCCCCAATTACCGAGCACCTGGGAATGAGGCTAGTCTGACTTCTGCTTGCCTTCCGTAGCAGAACCGGTAGCAAAAGACTAACAGTTGACTCCACGAGCAGGAAAGGACTGTTCTCAGCAGACAGAAGTATCACATTTCACTGCTTGAATGAGGTATATTGTGCAATTGCTGTGACGTTACCACACACAGTTGGAAGTCATGGAAAGTTCCCAGGCTGTTTCTCCTACAGCCTGGGAATGAGGGAACACCTTAAGTGTACTGTACGTGGTTTCTGATGCTGAGAATGGCTTCAATAGCCAGTTTCATTCTTCATCGTTGAGTTAACCCCATGCCAGGGTAACAACATTAGACTTGACTTGCCAAATTTTTATCCATACTGGAATGGGTCACACAGAAAGAGAGTTCTGATAATAGAGCTGTATTATCTATGATTAGATGAAGAGATGGCTTAAGCTTTGTACAGCAGATCCCAAAAGTCTGAAAGCAGGCTCAAAACCACATCAGAAAATTTAGTCTCGTGCCCAGCCCCATCTACACGCGCCCCCGCGGAGAGGGTCTGGTCTTTTGAGTGCGATTTCTTGTCACTAACACCTTTCTCATCTCGAATTTGAGATGGCCAATGAAATCGAAGAGTGCGCGCGTAATTTGCTACTAATCATTGTGCATTACGTCACCGATCGATCGAGGAGTCAAAAACAGCTCAGCTTGAACAGCTCGTAACGAGGACTTACTTCGTTGTTGGTTGATGACACCCCTTCGTAGCTTCTAACAACCTTTCAGCCATCTCCAACTTCGAAAAACAACGGTTTACGGCAACACCGGGATGACGAAGAAGTCCACTGCCCTTCTGCTAGCAGCGGATGTTTCGGGGGTTAGGGGACGTCGCTGACTACTTGAAGGTAGGGTTGCATGACAAATAGTACAGAAAGGAGCGTTTATCTTCACATTTCTCTGATAAATTGCATTCTTCAATCAGCGCTTTAATTACACCTACGCTGGCCACGCCTCTGTGACAAGAAATGTAACTCAAATGACCAGACGTTCTCCGCCGTGGGCGTGAACGTCTGGGAACGAGACTACAGAAGTTATCCAATGATGGTTTTGCCATATTTCAAGTTGCAAGATTTTACAATCTGCTCTTTATAATGGCTACACATTGATAAAACACAGAGGAGGTTGGACACGGTCATGTGACCAGTCAATTTATATGGAGGCTTGCTATAGTGAAGTGTGTTCTCGGTAGTCTTTATGAGTATCTCAACAAACTTGACATCATTGGAAAGCTGTAGATTCCAAATATGCCGTCAACCCTGTTCAACCCCAGGGTCACTTAGGCTGTACGGCCTCTTGATCATGAAGGATAAGCCGCGTGGGATGGCGGAGAAGCCAGCGTTAAGAGACACTCCCGTATTCCAACTGGAAGCTTCCCAACCTGAAGCGTCTTCAACGTACTCCTACCTTTCCCAACTGTAGCCTCACTTCTCGTGGGTAATTTACGATTACCTTCGGTCCCAGGCCATATTGACGTGGGAACGAGGCTGGCGAGGTTAGGAACGTAAAACACTCCGTTCAAATGCTGCGCATAGTCACGTGCACATAAAATGTGTCCAACCGCCTCTGCATAAAACAGCTGCTGAGCACAAAGTCGGGATCAATTAGAGTTGACGGACCCAGCGAACTTGCGTACTTGAAGCCTGCACAGGCCTAATAGACCCTAAGGTCAACTTGACCCCAAAGTAGAACAAAAGGTGGCACAATGCTCATTTACAATTTGTCTGCAGAGTCTGTTTCAACTACCTCCGTATACTATCCGCGGATCCCTACCGTTTCTCTGATTACACACATGAACTGAACACTCACTTGAAGAAGTCACTTCTGCAGTAGAGTTTGGTCTCTCTTGAGAAACACTTCTCGCTCAGCAAACAGTGACACTCTGAACATTTGACGCACTGCACATGCCATGACTTATCCAACACCTTCATCAAATAGCGCTCCATGATAGGCCCCTTACATCCCGCGCAAATGAATGGCGTCATCTCAGTTGAAACTCGTCCAGGTCTCATGGGATGTCAGTTTTGACAGCAGTCCGTACCGCACAGCAGGTGGTGTTAGGCTGACTCTACTGAACCGCGTACCGAAAGATCTCAGCAGCATCAGAGCCTGACAGTAGTACGGCAATGGATGTACGGTCGCTTGATCCGGATACGCTGGTGTCCGGAACTTGCCATGAGAATTTGGCGGGACAATGTCAGGAGTCTGAGTTTTGAAATTCAGAAATTGGTTCTTGCCACTGATTCGACTGAAGCACTTCCCTGAACTCCTTTCGACGTACTCCCTGGTGTTTTGATGAAGATGAGCACACAACCGGAGAATCCTGGGTTCCCAGTTGGGTAAATTCCACCATAAATATGTCCATGGCTCCACCCACACCTGTATATCTATCATTGGTGGACATATGCAAGGCATGGTGTCCCCATATGCCGTGCATAAGGGAAATGCGGGTATTTCGGAATGGGGGGGGGGGGGGGGGGGGGGGGGGGGGGAATTCGGAACACTGTTGAGTCCAGTCTTCTGACTGGAGTAGTGCATGCATATAGATGTTGCCAACAGCTGGATGCTCCAAGAACTGCCAAATCTCTTGACTGTCCGGGCGGCGACAACTGTTTTTGTATAACTGTACGTAAGCACAGTCATAAATGCGTGAATCAACCGCAACGGCAATTTGATGTAGCTTTACCACTAAACTAACTTTCCCCCAAGTTGTGGGCTAAAATAAACTCGGTAGGTACTAAGCTAGTCTACCAGCATATCGGTTATAGCCCTCTACTGTGTCTTTGCAATCGCGGTAGGGTGTTCCGGAATCCCCCCTGGTGTTCCGAATTACCCGCAATAGGGTAGCGTAAAATTGAAGCTATTTAGTAGTGATTGCGCTGCGGTACAGCAGTGATATTCGGTTTGAAGTTAGTGCACTAGATGGTGTTTATGTACCGTTGGTAACTTGTATCCAAGAGGTAGTTAGCCGTTGCTAGAATCCCTCAGGCTTGGGTGTTCCGTAATACCCCCATTTCCCTCATATATGTCCACCAATGACAGATATACATCATACTCATAGTTCCACCGCAACGGTACCGCGTTAATGGGATCTAGATTTTTGACTCGGGTCTGTATATCTTCCTTCTTTCTAGGGGAATTAAGAAACGCAAGAGAAGGTCGTCGGTAAGAAATTCTTAACAGAGCAACCGGAATTGCTACCCCTGAGGACTATACACTTACTGTGTGATGATTCCGTAGCTACATGATCGTTCTCTAGACATTTATTATGTGGGTGCTTCCTGACTTCCCTGTAGATCTTGAAGACTGCTGGGCCCTTCGAAGAAATACAGAATGTAGCACACATGGATGAAAAGTAAATTGGTTCAGAAATCTGAGCTGCAACTATACTGTGTGTATATAGAAAACTGTATATATCAAGAGCGCATAAGTAGATCACGGTGATCTACTTATATATGTGCTCTTGATATATATATATATACATGTATGTGGAAAAGTAGGAGAGGAGCAACTATTGTTAAGTGAAGTGCTGGCGAAGTTGTGAGCGCTGTGATAAGTGGCCGCCATTGCTGACCCGATCGACAGAGCATGGTCCTCACATGACATGTGTGTTAATTGAGACGAGCTGTAATACTTAGGTTGCGCTACCAGCAGCTCTGTGCCAGTCTGTGGATAGACTCACCGGACCAGATGTTCAAGTTGTTTCCCTATTGCCATCACGAGGGGCCTTCTATGTAGCTTAGTGGAAAAGAATTGCAGCTACAGGTAACCCTCCATGTGAAAAGCGCAGAAGCTGTGCTGTTGTTGTTCTGTGTTCAGATAGAAGTCAGACTTCATGTATCTTGCAGGGCATTTTACGAATGTAATTGAATGGCCATCTCTTTCAGAACTCTGAAGGATAGACGTGTCAGCTTTTGCCGTACAATTGAGATCAAGTAAGTATGTTCAGTCTAAAATGTGTTTTATACAAGGGGATTGATTATGGACAGCAATACTTCAGTGAAGTTGACAGCTACGTATATACCGTAGTCGCGCGTTATTAGGCGCATCTCACTTATAGGCGCATATTTGCTGTTAGGCACAGGTTCAACTCTCGTCCCAGGTAAGCGCTGCAGTCTTCTTCCAGAAACTCTGCCTTTTTCGATCCTTCGGAGTGGAAAACAGCTAGCCTCGTACCCAGTCCCACACCCAGCTTTCCGTCGCTTGCAGTACGAAGCGCGCTTCCTATTCGAGGAATGTTACATGTGTAATTAGGCACATCTCGCTTATAGGCGCATATTTCCTTCCTGTGGAGTTATAGGCACATGCGCCTAATAACGTGCGCCTAATAACGTGCGACTACGGTACCAGTACCTCAGATTTCTGGGGGAACATTAGCCTGGTTCCCAGGCCTTCTCACTCCAACATTTGTCTCTTGCAGTTCTAAGCCGGGGGAAGGCCTTGTAAAACTTGTAATGTGCATTGGACATTGGGTGGACATGTTTAGAAGTGGCGCTTTCCCGGATTAATCACAAGGCTGTTTTGAAGTATACAAATCCAGTCTATATACAATGTACGCATCTGCCGTTTATACAGTCCCAGACTTACATGTATATGTGGCGGCTGTGTATAGAAACACGTTTCAAGCATGCTTCGAATATGTCACTGCGGGTAGTCTACTACCGTGCACGTGGATTGTTGTAGTAAATAGACTAGTGGAAATGTAGGACGTTAGGGGGTGAGCCTGAGTGAAGAGTGGATGCACGTGCAGGACATGGAGCAGTTGCATGCACAGGACTGACATCAGAATGTGACTGAGCAATGAGCATAGTACGTACAACCTCAGGGCATAAAAATTATGCCATTCAAATACGCTCATGTACGTACATGTACATCACAGGAACTGAGAGTCATATTAGCTGAAGCAGTCTAGCTGGCACGTCACGTTAGCTGAAGCAGTCTAGCTGGTACGTCACTCATGGCATCGACAGATGAATCTTTGTTCCCATGCGGTGGCCCCTATCGCTTACTCCCCACTGAACATGCAGGTAGGTCCACAAGCGGTCTCCGTATTTGTTGTCTCCACCAAGAAGGTAGACTGTTCATTATTCGCCTGTTTCTCTTGCCGATGAATATATAGGCACAGTACATGTAGGTCCATGAGTGGTCTGTCTTTGTTGTCAGGATTGTCCATTGAACAAGTAGACTGTTCACGGTGCACAGATCTTTGCAATATGGCACATTTTGCATACGTCTAAATAGAGCCCACCCAAACACTTCTGAGGGGGTTGGATATTTGGTTGCATCTAGGCCTTAGGGTAATTAAGCCTCCAAGTTTGAAGCCTCAAGCTTGTTTAGTTTGGCAGTTAGAGCTAGGGCACCAAAAATTGCACTTTTCTCTGTGTGATAATTTTGTAATTGTGGGGTTAGGTTACCCCTAACCATATAGAATTTTGGTGACCTCTAACTTCCAATTCAAACTTTGATGCTTTACGTTAACTACCCTAAGGCCTAGATGCAACCAAAGTTAATATCCAACCCCCTCGGAAATTTTTGGGTGGCTCTATTTAGAATTATGCATTGCTGGCTTGTTCAATCATTAAATTTCAATTTTGCACGTGCTGTGAAAGTTAAAATTTCATGCAAGCATGCAAACAACCAAATTTACACTCGCAGGCGATGAACTTGCGCTATGGTGGTACTCACTCAGGCTCACCTCAATAAGGGAGCTAATTTAGGTGAGCTTGAGCGAGCCCCACATAGACATGTAGTCCATGAGCTTTGTCTGATGCGTACAGCGGGCCGTAAATGCACTCTTCTGCTAATAACCATGCACAAGTAACTGTTTACGTCATTGATAAATACAAACTTGAACCAAACCACATGTACGTGTATCACAAAAAAAGGCAGTATATATAGGTACATGTAGGTAAAAGTCACTCAACAAGTTAGCTACAATGTACGTAGAGGCATGAATTGTGAACAATGTACTTGGATGGCTACAACAAGGACAGAGACCACTCCACGAGTCTACGTACCTCTTCAGTGGCTACAGCAATGGGCACTATACCGCACAACAAGAAAGACTGCGAGAGTAGCAAGAGTGCTTTCATCTGTTCTTGCTGCATGTAATATGCGTACTGTCCATACAGTTCTTGTGCTGGAATTCTATAGCCTGAGGTTGAGTTACAGTGTACATTGACAGTGATATGCATACTGCTTAATGCATGCACTTGCTCAGGCTCGCCCCACAATGTTACGCATTCTTCTAGTTATATGCAAGAAGGTGGGTAGAGGGATTTTTGACAAGCAGCTTAAAGCCACCAACGGTTATAAACCTCCAGCACCACGATGTCTCCATCTCCATCTTGGTTAGCATACATACATGTATGTGCATGTATGATGCAAGTAATTAACACTTGCAGAAGAGTGGATTTATGGTATGCTTATAACACCATTTGATACATACATACATACATACATGCGTACTAGGACACGCGTAATAAGGTCATCTTACATGTACATGTACGTAGGTATGTAGTGGCCACCTTGTTGGGTCTCAACTGTACAACCACAAGTTTTGAAGTTTGTTATTTATGTCAAGAGCGCATGATGACATCATTGTTATTTATATGCAATTTCATAGGTGTAGGCCATTTACATGTGTATATGTTGCTACTTCAATTTTACAGGGAGTTTCTTAAAGAGCTACCAACTCAACTTGGACTACCAGGTACCTGTGCATACATGCGTGTACTGTGAAAGTGAGGTTGCATTGGGTCATACATGTATATATATATGGTAAAACCTGGAATTCCAGAATTCTTCACTGTATTCTGACTAATTATGTACCCGTACATGTAGCTACCATGGAGCCAGTTTTCAAGACTGCTAATAGAGTGGATGTACGTGAATGAGCAAGTGTTCATACCTGAAGTGCTTCAGCGGATCTGCAACAACATAGCTCTAGAGCTAGCTAGCCGGCTAGTGGGTTGCACTGCAAGCGGCTCTAAGGTGTTAGTTATGTAGCTAACATTTAGGCCACTCGATACCAGTGCAGCCCTAATCAAGGTGGATGACTATAACTTCATATATATATAGCTACGTACTAGTTCCTCTCAATGTTCATGCACATACATGGATCTCTAGTTTACACATAGTCAGAGCACAGCACGAACCAGAACAGGGTATTGCCATGGGTGCAGTGTCTCATTCGCAACCATGCTTTGCCTGACTCAGTAGCGCTCGTCTGCAATCCATGTGCATGAAGATTGGTTGGCTAGGTAGCTGACACTGTCGTTGTTGCAGATACGCTGAAGCACTTCAGGTATGTACACTTGCTCATTCATGTACATTATTTCTGTTGTCTTGAAATCAGCTATGATGGCACAAGTACATATGCCTAAATGGAGCCCACCAATAAATTTCTGAAGGGGCTGGCAATCTGATGTTTTTGGTGCATGTAGGCCTTAGGGTAGTTAGTAGAGCCTCCAAGTTTGAAGCCTAAATGACGTATAGTTTGGCAGTTAGAGGTCACCAAATTGCCAGACGTAATATTAATGCTTGGTTGTTTCTCCCATCAGGCAAAAAAGTAGCAATTTGGTACTTGCAGGGATTCTAGCCTTTTATGCCGTCAAAACCGCCTCCCTATCCCCCCTAGGCCCTCTCGCTACCTCAATTTCAACTCTGCGCACGGGCGCTGCACCACAGGCATCCTCTTGGTGGACGTGGGCGCCTGCAGCCCACTCGCTGCCTGTACCTTCAAGTGATTCGACCCAGCCAAGTGTTTTCTGACGTGATATACGCTCAGTGATGAGAGATCTGCCCCACAACTGCAGAGTTATCTTGGTAGGAGGATGCGCTTCTTCCACGGCCTCGGATCGTCGTCAACCTTCATTGCACGTGTCCATTACTCGTGCACCTCCATCATGTATCTTATTTCTTGGACCGTATACCTCCGTATAGTACACAAACGTCATTATGACATCATAGTTGGTTGTTGGTTCACATGTCAAGGCAAAAAGGGGGATTGCGTCTGGCAATTTGGTACATGTAACTGTGGCCCGTGCATGTATGTAATTACCTAACCATACATGTACATAACGAGAAAAGTGCACGTTTTGTTGCAACTGCCCTCTAACTGCCCAACTAAACCAGCTTCATAGGCTTCAAACTTGGAGGGTAATTTACTAACTACTGTACCCTAAGACCTGCAAGCACCATAAAATTTTGGTGGCCTCTACGTATTTCCATGTGCAATATTGTTCGTATCTCCTAGCCAGTTGCATAATGTGCATAATGTGCATGCTCACTACATATTTATCAATTTAGTACACTCTGGCTCTGAAGAGGCACCTGAACCAACTGCTGCTCCCATTGGGAAAGTGAGAAAGGTTAGCGAAACTACTTCGTTCCTGGGTCTTCTACACCTCCAGTTTGATCGCTTGCAGTATGCATGTATTCACTAAGAGCTGGAATTGGCATTATACTGCAAGTGATCAAAAACTGGAGTTGTAGAAGGCCTGGCTAGAGGCTAGGAGAAACTTTGCAAATAATAATTGTACTATAATTATTAGCTGACCCAGACAATTTCCTTAGGGTTGTTTACATGACACAAAACAGCCGTGTTGGCACTGTTTAGTACAGTTTGGCATGGTTATTAAGTTGCTGTGTAAACGCTAACAAAACTGTACTGAAACGTGCTAGAATAACTGTTCTTGCATGGACCACCTAACCCTGCCGTGCCAACATGGTTAGAGCGGTTGTGGTTGCGGTCTCAATCCAGTACTGGAACCTAACGAAAACGCTATGACCGCAGTGAGCAGAGTGTACAACGTACCTGGCACTGCTTTCAGAGTAGCCAGAAGTACTAGCTGAGTAAGAAGTACGACAAGTACAGCATGTTGTCTTGCTCTGTGTTGTCTGAACACTGTTGTACCCAGCCTGGCCTGCCTTCTACTCCGACGACTGATGTTCTGTAAGCGGACGCATATATCGATATCGTAACAGCACATCGAGAAACTTTCCGCAAACGTGAGGTAGCCATACAGCTCTAGCTCAAGAGAAGCACTTGTACTGATGCGCACGTGTTCGATCACACCCTCAATAATTGCTCGTTCAGCACGATTGTTTCTGATGTCGTGTAAACGCACGCCGGCACGGTTTTGAGCACGGTACGGTTCGGTTATCTATGGCACGGATCGGTTAGTTTTGTGTCGTGTAGACAAGGTATTAGTCTTGGCCACAACCTATATAAACCAACCCCAGCGTGGCTCGCTTCCAGTATCACGCAAGGGTCTGGTCAAGTTGCTACATAAAAGTTATTACTCCACGGAAAATCAGATGACGGAATCTGATTGGTCTGGTCAAGCACTTTGTGAAATTTCAGATGGCTGAGTCTGATTTGTTGATTGGCTAGTAATGACATTTGGAGTGTTCACGCCGCGTGTGCCGTGCGCTGATTCAACTGCTGTGTGAGTCAATGAAGTGGTCAAGGCCGCAATTGCAGCTGTATATAGTATACTGGGGGCACCTACATACAGAGGTTGGACAAGGTCATGTGACCTACGTGCATAGACGAATTTATATGGAGGTTTACCGAATTGTGTTCTTGGTAGTCTTTACGAGTATCTCAACAAACATGGCATCATTCGAAAGCTCCAGTGAAGTAGATTCCAAATATGTGGGTCACTTAAGCTGTACGGCCTCTTGAAGGATCGGCCGCATGGGATGGCCACACTCCTGGTTCTCCAACTGGAAGCCTTTCCAACCTGGAGCGTCTTCAACGTACTCCTACCTCACACTCCTGGTTCTCCAACTGGAAGCTTTTCCAACCTGGAGCGTCTTCAACGTACTCCTACCTTTCAAACTCCTCAGCTGTTACCTTTGTTCCCAGGCCATTGACTTGGGAACGAGGCTGGCGCAGTCAGGAACGTAAAACATACAATTATTTCTGTTCAAGCACAGCGCATATAGTCATGTACAGTGTATGCAGAAAATGTGTCCAACCTCCTCTGGTACTGTAACAGTGAATTCGGAACATCTCAAAGCCGTGAGAGAGCTGGTGAAAGACCGTTTGTTTCATGGTTTGCGACTGGCAATGGAATGTTGCTCCACTATAGTGCATGGGTATAGAGTGGCAGTGTCAGAGGAGCTGATTGTCATTGTAGTGAACCCTCTGAAGGTGTTGATGTTAGCAGGAGCGCCGCTTCACGGCCTTATGGCGTCCTGATGTAGACTATGCATGCATGGACTCTCTGCGCTACCTGTATAAGGGCCTGGAGTTGGCGTTAGTGCAGAAATCAGGGTGGAGACATCAGCAGAAGGGTATGTTCTTCGGTTTGCGTGGACGGATGTGGAAGAGTGGTGCGGCGAAATACGGGGAAGGCCTGTTATTATCCATCACGTGATTGATGTCTGGTGGACATGGGGGGGTGGCCCACAACTGCAAATACGTTTAAAACTGGCCGACGAAGTTGTGTAGGTCGTCTGAGAGTCGACTAGCTGCAGAGCATTCGAACCGAGCTGACTGGATGATGAACTGCTTCAGGACCTACTGAAACGACAACCCCCCCCCCCCCCCCCCCCCCCCCCCCCCGGGCCCCCCCCCCCTACTTCAACCTCATGTCACTCACATGCTGAATGCATCCGTGTATTATTGTCAACGCAAACCGAAGAACAGAAAGAACGGGGTAGGCCTGGTAACGAGGTTATAGTATGCTACAGTGTACAGACATTGTATCCCATGATGTTCTTATGTAGCAACTAGACCAGACCCTCCTTCCCCACTCCTGATATATACTGGGAGCGATCTGTGCTGGGGTTGGTTTGGGACTGGGGCCGAGACTATACCTTCTGTGACAAATGGCATAATATTATTTGCATAAGTCTAAATAGAGCCAAAAATTTCTGAGGGGGCTGGTAATCTGATTTTTGGGGTGGATGTAGGCCTTAAGTAGGGTTACCAAGTTTGAAGCCTAAAGGATGCATGTCTACACTGTAGTTTCGCAGTTAAGGTTACGGGATACTCGTGCGCGCGCTGTGTGAAATGTATTGGGAAATGCATACTTAAGCTCGCTAACCAAAAATCTCGAGTACGAAGAGCGTGAGCAACTTGATTCTGGCGGTGGAGGTGCGCTGTCACAAGGTGCAGGGCATGACGGAAACTTTTTTCGATAGTATAAACCCTGGCAAATTTATCTGCTGTCTCGCTCGAGAAAAGCAGTAAATACGGCTTTTTGGCGAACTGAACTGCTCGTTTTTGCACGGCTATACAGCGTAACGGTAAAGGCTTCCGTCATGCCCTGCACCTTGTGACAGTGCACCTCCACTGCCAGAATCAAGTTGCTCACGCTCTTCGTACTCGAGATTCTTGGTTAGCGAGCTTAAGTATGCATTTCTCAATACATTTCACACTGCGCGCGCACGAGTATCCCGTAACCTTAAAGGCACCAAAATGCAAAATTGCATGCATATGGTTGGGGCTGGCCCCAACCATATGCCACGTACAGGAAAAGTGCAATTTTTTGGTGACCTCTAACTGCCAAACTAAACATCTTTTCCCTTACAAAATTCTATAGCCACAGGCCAGCAGTATGCATGCTGCTTTTAGTGGTAATTACACACATGCAGATTTTAGCATGTGTGCAGTATATATGAGTACATGTCTGCAGCATCAGTGGCGGTGCCGCCGGTCCGGCTGGTCCGGCTTTGGCCGGACCACTTTTCGAGCCGACCAGATAATTAATAACGCAGACTCGGCAATGGCATCTGTTTCTCGTCCTAGTTCTGGGCCTACCATTGATATTCCACACCAGCCAAGGTCTTTTCTTTCCCAAAACGGCCGTTCGGAAGCTACAAGAGCGCTTCCTCATCGCTGAAAATACATGCGCTTCACGCCTCTGCAAACACAGAGAGCGCCTCCGGGCACCACCTTCGGCGGTGCGCTACGATTGTGGGCCGTACCACTCTTTCTATGCCGCTGCCGCCCCTGAGCATGTGTGTAAGACGGTACAAATTGGACATGTGTGCACCAAAGATTTTTCGTTATATGTGCAGCATGCAAAAATTTGGCAAAAGATGTGGGCTGCATGCAAGCATCATAATTTTTTGTAAAGGTTAATTAGGCTTCAAAGCTTGGAGACTTTTAAATCCTAAGGCCTACATGCGCCCAAAAATCAGATTGCCAGCCCCCTCAGAAATGTATGGGTGGGCTCTATTTAGACTTATGGAAATGTGCCATTCAAGTACAAGGTACGTATTATTTAATGTCTGCACGCCATGTGGAGTATGTAACCTCGTTCCCAGGCCTTCTACACCTCCAGCGTTTGATCGCTTGAGGTATGCAAAAACAGAGGGGGAAGGCTACAGTACCGGAGTAGTTTTCTAAGCTCGCTTCTGATTGGTTCACTTAGGTCACTTACGTCATACAGTGCATACTTAGGGTATATTATGGCAGGTTAGGGTGTGGTTTATATTGTTATATAGCCAATAGAATTGAAGCTTTGATACCTACTCCGGGATAGCTCGGGGAAGGCCTGAATCATGTGATCCACGATGTGATGCACCTCATCTTATCCCGGGACAGTACCAGGATGAGCATGCAAAGTACAGCCCACAACACCTCCCCCTCTCAAAGTGTCCTGGCATCCAGAGATACTCTGGGGAGGGGGAGGGGGAGGGGGGGGGGGGGGGGGGGGGGGGCAATGCTCATGCCAGTACTTTTGCTTGGAGGTCAGGAAATCTTGGGATACTATTAGTACGGTGTACATCCAAAGAATACTGCATGGTGTACCTGGACATGAGTTGCTAATACCCCGATATGGGCATCATAATCCATAAGCCTTTACAACAATATTAATGTACCATTCATCTTCAAGTGTTTTCCTAGCCAAGAACACTCTAACAATCTATTGCGAAAGTACGGATTCCGAACCAGAAAGTCACCAAACTGCCAAAATGAGTTTCTTCTCTCCTTGAATGAATCCCTCACTAATTTTTGCACAAAAGTATGTAAGCATGCAGCATTTTACACTGAGCAGTGCACGACCCCACCACAAGGAGCTTTACACTGTGAATGTACCTGTACAATGGCTGTACATAATACGAGTTTGTGTATTTGTTGCAGGCTGAGCTACCACCTGCAGACACCACAATCGTCCAGATCTCCACACCAAAGGGGAAGAAACGACGACGCATCTCTTCCGACATGGCAGCCAGTATTACACGACTGTCCATTATCCCAAACCTTGAGAAGTCATTTGTGATTGGAGATGAGGAGGATTTTGAGGTATGTAGCTGAAGAATGTAAGAGATGTTCTCTAGCAAACCTGTTATGAGACTTTCAGCTTCTAGATGTCACTAATATTCTTGGGAGAGCATAATGGGTGGGACATGGGGAGATGGGAGGATTCACCCAAAGGGTAAGAGCAGCAATGCAGCATGGCTGTGTCTGGGCTTGGCTATGAAACCTAAGCCCTCAGTTGGAGCCAGGGGGCAATTTCTCAAGTGAATTCCCTCACCTTGTAGCAGTGTTCATGCATGGCCACATTTTTATCTCTCTAGCTAGTGGGTGTGGTTATTGTCGTATGTGGTTGGCATAGCTGAGTGCAGCTTAGAGCATGTAGCTGCTGGAGCTCTGCAAGCCCTGGAGGCACCGCACACTCGTCTGAGTCTCAAGGTTGTAATCTCGCACCGTCAGGTCCTTGTGGCAGGTAAAACTCGGCAGGAAACCTGGAACATTCCTTAAAGCACTAATAGCATTCCTGAGCGTGACAGTTGCTGGTACATGTACGTACATACATACGTACACACATAATTGGGGCGAGCCTGAGCAAGCCCCACACTAGCGTGACTTCATTGCGCTGTGCGTGTGTATGTATGCTTGTTTGTTGGTTGGATCTTGCAGTTACCGTAAATTTTAAATCAGCGAATTTCACTTGCACGTGCACAATAATATTCAAATTCAGTGAACCGTCTAGCTACCTGTTCGACGAACGATGGCGACAACAAAGACGAAGACCACTCATGGACATTGGCTGGAGCACTATGAACATTCTTCCACCTCCGTGACGACACTGACAAAAGATGGAGACAGCTTGTGGACCGCCATGGCCAGAGTGACGTTGCTGCTAGACTGCTTCAGCTAGCTACATGTGTATATACATGTAGCTAGCTAGCTAGCTAGCTATAAACGCTAACCTGACTCACAGTTGCTGTGATGTGCACGAGTGTATATACGTTTCAAGAGTGCCATAATTTCTGTGCTCATTGCCCGGTCACATTCTGATGACAATGTGAATGCAACTGCTCCTTGCATGTCCTGCACGCGCATGCACTTTGCTCAGGCTCGCCCTCCAATGTCGTGCATCCCACTAGTTATGTACATACGTATATCACATGAAATAGATCCCCCATTCAGAACCTCATGCTACATACGTAATGCATTCGACAATTACAGTTATTAGTACATGTATGGTAAGTATATTCATAGAACAGCAAAGCAAAACCATAATCACCTTTGGGGCAGTATCTCAAGGGTATAAGTGCCGAGCGCATTAGCGCGAGGCTCTGAATGGGGGATCTACTATAGTACGTACGTGTGTACGTACGTACATGTATATATGTGGTACGTACGTGGTACGTACATGCGTACAGAAATATGTCACGCTCAGGAATGTTGTTAGGAATGTTGCGGGTTTCCTGCCGGCCAATTGATTGCTGCGAGCGCTCGACGGTGCGAGAACTACAACCTTGAGAAACAGATCAGTGGACGAGCGCGCGGTGCTCCAGGGCTTGCAGGCTTGCAGAGCTGGAGCAGCTACATTTGGAGTCAAACAGCTACATATGGAGTCAAACAGTCGACATCTGTTTATACCGCAACTCCGCAATAATCTCACGTAGCCAGAGGCTGGGGTACAAGCGAGCGAGGCCTTCAGGGCTTGCAGAGCTAGAGCAGCTACATGTGGAGTCGAACAGTGAGTGTAATCAGCATGTTTATCTCGACTCCACACTCGCAAATTCACACTTAGCTATCATACTCGTAAGCACGTGGCCAGGCTGCGCATGCGGCCGCAGCGTGCGCGTGAGGCAATTATGTGGATACGTATTCCTAGTTATAAGGATGACCGTGCAGTTTGCTACTGGCATTCCTGCCCATAAGCACTCACTTCCCGCATGCCACAACTTTAGGACATAATGATGAATGTTGAACTATGATGTAATGCCTAAACATTACATGTACATATGTATGTGTATACAGACGTGTA
This sequence comes from Axinella damicornis, assembly GCA_963931865.1. NCBI lineage: Eukaryota > Metazoa > Porifera > Demospongiae > Axinellida > Axinellidae > Axinella > Axinella damicornis. The sequence goes on along the minus strand of OZ007507.1, from coordinate 8,967,061 downwards.
TAGACTAATGTAGGCTCGTTCCCAAGCGCTTGGTACACCGGTTGCAAGTCCGTTGTCCAGATCGGATTCAAAATTTGACTTACGCATGCGCACACCCTGGTGGCTCGAATTTCAAATTTTGTGCAGAATGCCTATTCTTGATCTTTGTTGGAGGGTGGTATGGTTTGATCTCGTCCACGGCTTTAGCTCAAGATCAGTGATCTATTGTGTTTATCAGAGCGCACTGTTCGTAGGTATATCACCCTGTTCCACCAGACTGGTGATGTGAAACCTGTATCATGAGACGGGAGGAACGTACCACGAAAGCTGCTTGGTGATTTTGAGCAACTTCAACTGTTGCATCTCATAATACGTCATCCCAGTATCTATCTCCATGAACTTCAAGACAAACTTCCGGAAGCGTTTGGTGTCACAGTTCACTCGTCTACGATATGTCAAACGCTCAAGTATATGGGATGCACAAGGCAGGTGATTCGCCATGTTGCCCTGCAACAATCAGAAGCAATGAGGGCAAAATTTATGGTGGAAGTATCTATGTACAACCCATCTATGCTTATTTGGATCGATGAGAGTGGCTGTGACCGAAGAAACAGCACCAGGAAATATGGCGCGCTCGAGAGCGGTGATTTGGAACCACACCTCCAATTATTGTGTGGTCACGCGTATCATTGCTTGCCCGCCACCTTAAGGTTACGGGATACTCGTGCGCGCGCCGTCCGAAATGTATAGGGAAATGCATACTTAAGCTCGCTAACCAAAAATCTCGAGTACGAAGAGCGTGAGCAACTTGATTCTGGCGTTGGAGGTGCGTTGTCACAAGGTGCAGGGCATGACGGAAGCTTTTTTTGATAGCATAATCCTTGGCAAACTTATCTGCTGTCTCGCTCGAGAAAAGCGGTAAATACGGCTTTTTGGTGAACTAAACTGCTCGTTTTTGCACGGCTATACAGCGTATCCGTAAAAGCTTCCGTCATGCCCTGCATCTTGTGACAGCGCACCTCCACCGCCAGAATCAAGTTGCTCACGCTCTTCGTACTCGAGATTTTTGGTTAGCGAGCTTAAGTATGCATTTCCCTATACATTTCGGACAGCACGCGCACGAGTATCCCGTAACCTTAAGGTGGCAGATACCCCTTTACGTTAGGTTACCTTTAAACGTCGGGGGCCCCCGACGTTTAAGGTGGCAGATACCCCTTTACGTTAGGTTACCTTTAAACGTCGGGGGCCCCCGACGTTTAAAGGTAACCTAACGTAAAGGGGTATCTGCCACCTTAAGAAGTTGTAATGGCATCATAAACCATGACAACTTTATGACAGGTTATATCCCTGTGATCTACTGAAGCCAAAGTCATGCATACAATTAACTCTCTCTCTATTTTCTTATGACAAATCTAAGTTTGCTCACAAGTCTTTCCAACTTAGCATCTCTATCACATTTCTTTTTCTTGCTCCCTGACGTTACAGCTACATCTTCATCAGAATCAGTGTCTGATCAGTCCACCTTTGCCTTGGCCCGCTTCCTACTTTTAGCTAGTGGGTTACTTTCCTTAAGTCCATCACACCACAGGATAACATTAACCCCTTTCCTCACATTACTCCATATCTCTGTGGACTTCTAATGATTACCACAGTGGATGCTTGATAGTATCCAACATCAAAATCTCCCATTATGTCCTCAGTCAATTGTGTCTTTATCAGCCCCTTCAGTTGATCATGTGTGCTCACTTGAGCTAAATGAACATTCTGCAGAGTAAAGGTTTTGCCCATCTTACGTAGCAGCGTCTTTTTTTTGAAGTACACTTGCACACAGCCTTTATGAGCAACTTTGGGATTATCGTATTCGCTTCAGTGATGACAACTTGGCGTTGACTCGGTGAGGCTACGTGACCGGTGTTGAGGACAATCCGGAACTCAGAGATCCATTGTTCACAGTATATAAGTCTAGCTTGAGGAGATCCCACGAGTGACACGTTAGGTACTGGCAATCTCTGCATGTCCAAACGGTAGCACACAACGACACAGCTCACAAAAATGACTCAGCATGCAATATAGTCTCATTCCGGGTGCGTGTTTGGGGTCTGGGAACGAGACTACATGCAATATTGCTTATAGTGTGCAAAGCGCATATGCGCACCATGGCTATCCACATATTTGGACAACGGACTTGCAAACCGGTGTAATTGGGCCATGGGGTGAAGAGCGCCTGGTATCCACTGTTCACGCATTTGCGAGCAGTTCAGTTACATTCTCCGTATAATTCATCGAGATACGTAAGCTGAAATAACACGGACAAATATTCGGTAAAATATATATACGACTCCAGTATCATGCAAGGCCATGGTTTCGAAGTCTGTGAATGGCAATACGCCGCTTCTGCCTTTCCGAAGTGGACGCGAAGCATGATGCAAACAGTAAGACCCCGTAGATAAATTTGACTTGGCCGTATGTAACCATCTGACAAACACATTCTTGCCGTTATGTACGTGCTGTATTGCTGTCAGTTGTTCGTCCTCAGCACCATTCACTTTCCGACCTTACCGAGGGCATACGGCGCGGCTTGGTTGAACAGAGCTGTGTCTTGTAGATGTGAACGACTCCGTGTTTCAGTAATGTACGGTCATGCAACACGGACTAGTATAACAGTAGTTTCCAAGTTCCCCAGGGAAGCTGCGCATGCGTGAACAGTGGATACCAGGCGCTCTTCTCCCCAATTACCGAGCACCTGGGAACGAGGCTAAGACCTAATGGTTCTACAATGCTGTCTCTATATGTCAGCACTCTGCGGTGCCGCGAAGAAATAGGATATACATGTATGTACTTTGACCTGACCATTACTGCGTACATAACACAGTTGGTGACTTGGGTGAGGAACAAGCTACTCCGCAGGTTTCCATATTGGTTTTGACAGCCTCAGCAGTTACTGTATTTCCGCGATCAAACGCTGCACTCGATTAGTGGCCGCCCTCGAATAATAGCCGCACCTCCAGAAGGGCTGGACGAAATAAACGCCGCCCTCGATTAGTAGCCGCGGCTAGTCGGCGATCGATCGATGTGCTTTGTCTAGCCCTCCTGGACCGTGACTATTTCGCTGTGAGCGTGAAGAGAGGAGAACTGATTGTTGGTCATATTCTCCGAGAGCTGTCTAAGACTCTAAGCGTTTGGCTGGTCGAGGCACGGGGGGGCGATTGACGTGTGACAGGCGAAATCTTTCGTGACAGTAATGGCTTTGGCGTTTCCTACTGCTTTGTCGGGATGATTATGACAGTACCACATGGCCCAGGGCTGAAACAAAAGTTCTTCTTTGTTCATACACGGTGCTCCAATCCGTTTCCTCGCTTCCGTGTTTATGCCGAGTTTAATAAACGCCGCCTTCGATTTGTGGCCGCCCTCGAATAATAGCCGCAGTAAATCGCGTGATGAAATAAATAGTAGCCGCGGCGTTTGATCGCGGAAATACGGTATGTGTATACATATGTAACCCCAAGGTAGGGGTGGGTGATGTCTTTACGACGCCATAAAGTGGGCAGAGCTAGCTCGAGCTAGTTAAGCCAGAGGGGCAGTAATAAAATGAATATTCATACGATGATTGCAATGTAATTTGTCACATGTCAGGCATATACAGATGACTTGGAAGAGGAAGCTGCTGCCACCACTGCTCTTCCAGAGGAAATAACCCTCACAGATGTGGCTCCTGATCATGAGCCCGAGCATGGTGAGTATATGTAAGTCATGAGTAGGTCATAGAAAACATAAGGCTTGAGCTGGGCAGCATTCAGTACATTGCATGGTGTGTTACTTAAATATTGTGATACAACTGAATGCATTACGTAATGTTTTATACGTCTTCAAAAGTAAATGAATGGACAGCTCTCAACTGCCAATATTCCCTTACTGGCTATTGCTGCCATCACCATCATGATTCTAATCTTAATCACATACTTACTCCCATAGAAAAGCGTGCGATTTTTCCCAAATTGCATGGTTATTGTAGCCCGAGGGCTGTCAGAAATTGCACGGTTACGCAGCGCGCGCCTACCAATCAGATCAAGCTCCGCCCTAGTAACACTCACGACCTTAGCTACGCTTTAGTTGTGCGGCAAGAATGAGCAGCGAGTTCTTCAGCGACCATATTTTGGACTTCCTTTCCAACGAAAATGACGAAGCGGTTGATAGTCTTGAAGCAACTGTGGATGCGTTGATAGCTGACATCCCAGATTCAGTGCTGGAACTAGGAGGCACCGACGCAGTCGTTCCCAATAGTGAGAGCGTGCCGCCTCAGGTGGATGGACGACCAGCAACAGCCAGCAGCGAATTCAAGTGGGCGACTACAGTCGAGATTGAGCGTCTTATCGCCAAGAACGATAACGAAAACACCAAGCGCTCGACAAATACGTGGGTCAAGCTATAACTTGTGGGCGACGGAGCGAGGAATGCCGACTGACCTTGCACACATTCTTCGAACCGACCTAGACGCCGTCCTTCAGCAATTTAACTCTGAGCTCCGGAAAAGAAACGGTGAGGATTACAAACCAGAATCACTCAAAGTGATGCAGACGGCCCTAGACAGGCATCTCCCAGTCACAGCATTCTAAAAGACAGAGATTTCCAAAAAAGCTGAAAAGTATTAAATGGCAAGGCAGTTGACCTGCAGGAACAAGGCAAAGGGAAGAGACCTATGAAGACTGATCCTCTGACTGGTGAGGACGAATCATACCCCATTACTTACTTTGAGAAGCTCCTCTCCGAACGACCTCCAGCTCTTAAATCAGCTGGTCCCCTCTACCTTACTCCTCTGCGAAAACAGAGGGACTGGATTCACACAAATGTGTGGTTCTCTATACAACCAGTGTAAATTAACACAATTGACACCTTCATGAAGAGAATGGCTGCAAAAGCCGGATTGGGAGTGACCAAGAAGCATTTCACCAACCACTCGATGCGGAGCACAACCGTCAAAAAACTGAAGAAGGGATGAGCTAGCAGCAGAGAGATAATGGCCATCACTGGGCACAGAAGTGAGCAGAGCCTAGCGGCCTATGATCACCTTGACCTAGACGATCACCGGCAGCTCAGTCATATTATTAGTGGCAATCCACCTCAAGCGAAACTGCAACCTGCAGCCGGAACTTCACATCAGCCAGACCCTTGCCTTTCTTCACTCTCGTCTGCACCAGTTATATTCCAGAACTGCAACGTGTATTTTGGTGCAAACACTCACACATCTTCCCTTTCATTCTCAGTCAACCACCAGGAAGCATCGCTGTATTATATCAGATTCTGACTCCGACTAACTGTTCGAACCCATGGCCACCAACTGTTGTTAATGCATGCCACTATAATATTATGTGTATCACATCATGCAAACAACAGTTACTTTAGTAACTCATGCAATATCAATGAAATCATTCTGGAAGTATATGATTAGTATTTAATCACATGCGTTCTTGTGCAATTTGGGGAAAATTGCACTCACAACAGGCATAAATTGCACTCGCTATCGCTCGTGCAATTATTCCCAAATCGCACTCGAAACCCATGTGATTACCTATACAAATCGCTCACCCCTGCTGTTCATATACCTACATGTAGAGCTGTATATGTACCGAGGGGTACAATGATGAGAAAAGCGAAGGCCATATAGCTTCATTCCCAGCAGGAATGATGCTACCAAGAGCATGGAGGGAGTGCAAAAAGTGATCATGAATATACTTACCAAGACTGAATACAATGTGTAATACATTAAGATTTTAACGTGTGTCTGTGTGTGTGTCTGTGAGTGACGGAAGTGGGATGTTCGTGGGGTGGGACTAGACTATAGTGATGCGCGACCTTCGTATGTTAAATTTACTGGAACCTTGAACTCCGCGAAGAATGTTCCAGAACATAGGGCTGGAATCCAGCTGGGGCTGCAAGCGGATGCGGGGAGCAGTAGTCGAAGCGGACGCGATCGGGAGCAGCAGCTGAAGCGGACGCAAGCGGCGAGCATGCAGCTGAAGCGGGCGCAATCGGGGAGCAGCAGCTGGAAGCGGGCACAAACGGAAAGCAGCAGATGAAGCGGACGCAATCGGGCCAGGGAGCAGCAGCTGATTCGAAGCGGACGCAAGCGGCGAGCAGCAGCTGAAGCGGACGCAATCGGGGGGCAAGCGGACGCAATCGGGGAACAGCAGCTCTGAGCTGTCCGGCGCCGGTGTCATAAAATTTTGGGGACCCGGTGAAAATTGGGACACCGGGTCCCTATTTTCCTGGGATTATGGGGACCGCGGGTCCCCATTTTCTCATGACACCGGATTACTCACGGTAAGCGAACGAGGGGGAAGTAGCTGAGCGAGCGAAGCTACTTGTACATGTAATTAGGACAACTGCAGAAGCACTGCATGCATGCCATAGGTTCTTGCGTACACAACATGTATTGCTAGCTTGGCCATGGCATAATCAATGGCCATGGCTTCCTGCATGGCTAAGTAGGTATGGTATGATATAAACAGTGTCAAACGTCAAAATTCTGGAGGCAAACATTTGCCCTAATTTGCCCTAAAGTATATCCAATTTCAAGCGGTTAAGAAGAAACATAGCCCTGCATGAACTCTGAGTAAAACTTTGCCAAACAGCAACCAGGTCTGTACATGTCGGTACTGCTATCAGAATTCAGAGCCCTTTAGAAGCCTGATAAATTACAACAAGGGTCTCTGCTTACTTGAATTGGTAGGAACAGACAATGCGCTGAATCACTATACACGTACAAGACCAGCAATTTCTTCATACAACAGCCTCATTGGTGTGTATGACAGTCACCCCCCGCTAGATAGATATGTGTGAGATAGATATGTGTGGTAAGTTACCTGGTAGACCCTGTACCTTAGCTCTTCCTGCTGTTCTGAGCCCCAGTGTGCCCACATTCAATTAAGTCCTTTCTACCCTTGACGTCACACGCGTGAGGAAAAATACCAGACCGCATTCTTTGTGCAACCGAAAACATCTTCAGACAGAGAGCGGTTCCTTTGTCATCCATCCAGAGAAGGGTTGACTTGAGATGCTTGGGTCTGATTCTTCAGCCAATGCTGGCAGTATAAATACCTCAGTCAATAATGTCCATAATTATACCAAAGCAAGGGCACCTACTGCCTGTGAGGACACTGACTTTCACTCTGTGATGGCAGTCATGTGCCATGCTGCTAAAAAATGACATAAACAAGTAATCAAAAGCGAAGTGGAACAATTGATGTAGGGCTACCAGAACCACAAAAAGTAAGGAAACAAGGGAGAGATGATCACATAAAACAGTGAAGTATATATGCAATCCCCCCTACATATCAAATTATGGAAAGTAGGGAGGGGATGTATACTTCACTTTACTGTTTCGTGTGATCATCAATCCTACGTACCTTGTTTCCTTACATTTGTGCCGTTCTGGTATCCCTTCATGTTACACTTTTACTTGTTTTATTTTGGATTGCAATGTTCTTGTCGAGTTTAGCAATCGTGAACCCTACAGTATATATGAATCACGCAATTTCAATTTGCGAAGACACGGCTCATACAATGTAGCTAGTAGCCTAGGCAAGGGCTTGCCTGTATGCGTAGGACACCCAAACCAACTGGATAATGAATCAATAGCTACATGTCAGTACAACAATGTCTGTGTAAAGTTTATTCTACATCTGTTTTGGGGGGAACCTTCCCCCCACCCTCCCACTGATGAAACCCCGACAAGGAGGAGGGCTACCTGGATGGTTTTACTCGCCATCAAGCACTGTAGCACCCAATCAAACCTACCCTGCTTCTCAGTCAACTGTAACTTGTTTCTCCTAGTGTGTGCAGTGCTGTGAATCCACAAAAGAAACTGTGGAAGAACAAGTCAGTCTTTGATGTGTCTCGGCACGGCTTGGTATCAGCTCAGAATCATGCAGAGAACATGGTAGCTAGCTGGGTATTTACCCCTTTATGACTGCAAAACCTGTTAGCTACGTATCAGCTTAAGTCATCCTTGGAGGTTCTGTGTGAGGGTAGGTCAGGTGGGAATGTTTACCCAAAGGGTGAAAGCAGCATGGTCATGTCTAGGCTTGATGTTTAGTCCGAGCCAGGTGGGCCATTTTAAGCAAAAATGGACCTAGACAACACCTTGTTCAAAGCCAATTCTTTCAGCATTATGTAGGTAGCTACATAGATTTAGAGCTGAGTGGGTGTAATTAGAGTCATGTATGCACTTGGGATGACTGAGTGCAGTCCTGAACACGTGCTGAACAGCACACTGTGCATGGATGAGTATTCAAAAGCTGGGCATGGAGGCCTTGGAACGAGGCTAGGTATTCCTGCTCTTGCGCGTGCGCATTGCGAATGATACGTACGTATGTACCACCAGGTACTACGCATCCAGCACTGCATGTGTTTCATCACTCTGGTGCTGAGGCAAAAAAGGCCCTCGCTAGTGATGATGAGGAACTGTTGAAGTCAGATATTAATACCAATTTCCACATTTTAAATTGTGTGCTGAATTGTTAGTGCATTCTTCTACAATTGCAAATGAGTTGTCTGCTGATAATGAAACTGTTATTGACGGTATGATGTCTATAACCTGAACTGTAACCTGGCTGCTTCACTTTACTTTGCAATCACCTGCTTGAAGATTCTTGGGTGTGAATTAGCCATTTTGCTTGATGGTACGACAAGCATGCATGTACCCATTTACCTGTTGACATAATGCATGTACCTTGTTTCTGATCTGGCTGCACAGTGTTGAAGGTACATGTAGGCCAAGTGGGGTGGGAAGCCAAGACCCTAGCCTTGGTCCCAGGCTCTCTCCTCTAAAAACGGGGGGAGGAGAGAGCCTGGGACCGAGGCTACCCAGACCCCTGTGAGAGCAAGAAACTGGGTATACACATGAGAGTGGGTATAAATGGGGAAGCCACAACTACAGGCTTGCTCATGAAGTGGTTCTGAGATTGGTTGGCTTAGTAGCTTGCTTATGGGCTCCTGTTGATATGTAGCTGTCAATTGTTCAACTGCAATGGTTGTGGATGTGTTCTCGGTGTGATGCTACCGTGACTTTGTAATGAGTCGGTGTAGCTTTAACTTAATAATAATTACAGTACCGTTTCTGTTATACACGTACATGTACGTGTAGCACTGACAGCATAGAACTATCTCGAGAATCACTCCACAAACTCCAGAGATTGCTGAGCGCAAATAAATTAGTGCACTCTTTGTAGTCACGCTCCCAGACCATTTTACGCATGCGGAGGGGAAAAATAGCCTGGTGAACTAGGCCTGCACAATATCTTTTTTTTTTACCCCACGGTATATCATCACGCATGATGCCACGATATTACTAAATATCGTACAAAAGTAGCCATACAGCTTGGCAAGGGCAGAGTCCAATCTGGCTGTAAAGATCGATAACCGTCCTTCGCTGAGACTTGGTGGCTTGCATACGCACAAGGCATTCTTCCCCTCTGCGTGCAAAAAATGACGAGACCACACTCTTTGTTGATGCCTGTATAGTTTCTACTTTTAAATCTGTGTGCAAATAGCAACTAGTGACAGCGTGTATATAGGGGTGGGCGATATCAGAATAATGTGGTCACGATATATCATATATGTGTTAGTTATCACGATATTCGACGATAATGCGTTTTGGCTAGTTTATTTGACTTCTCATGCCACACTAGAATATTTCTACAATCCAAGCATTTACTATGTTGTCATAAATTGCATGTATACACTATTTACTACTGCATGCCTTATTTCTGCAAAAACAACACCACTAATAATGTGAACACGATATGACGATAATTTTAAAACCACCACGATACGATTATCATGGGCTCTTAATATCACGATATACAATAATAACGATATATTGCCCACCCCTAAGCGTGTAGCCTTGTTCCCAGGCCCCTGTCCAGCTCTTCGTTGCTTAACCATAATTTGGCCTGGGAAGAAGGCTACAAAGCACACACAACTTCCTGCATGCAGTGAGAAAGCACGACTACGCCATTTGATAGGTAAAAGGCCCTAGGGGTGATTTTGCTGTAGCTCTGAATATGTGAAATATGAAAGTTTTGACAGAAATTCAAATAAGTTGCTGCGGTCCTAAGCTTACACATATTCATACCCAACATCAGGAAGCGCTCATTAAATGGAATTAATTGCTTGTTCCACGTGGCAGATAGTTGTCTAGCTCATTGCTTAGTTCTGTCACTATTTTGCACAACTGCTGTGGACTATGGCCACTCCTAGGGACAACATAAGCATTCTAGAGTGTGAAGATGAAGCTGAATTCACTGAGCACGATGGGGAATTCCGTGGGTTTACCTTGGAGGATCTAGAAGCAGCTGTGCCTATGGTCATTGGAGGAGATTCTGATGAAGAGAACAACGGAACTGAAGATGAAATCGACCTTGGCAGAGTGATCGCTAGAGGTGATGCAAACGAGGATGACCAGCCAAGTGCACTAATCATATTTATGCTAGTAAAACAGTACCAACCGACCAGGAGTGCATGATGACGTAGAGAGCAGAAGGAAGGAAGGAGCGTGAAATGACCATGCAAAAGATAGAAACATTGAAACCTTTCCCGCGGTAGTCCCGTTACTATTTTACCATGCATGTGTATTGTTGTTTTTCTGTGATGCCATTGGCTGACTTCAGAGACGGTCCAAATCTCGATGGGAGAGAGAGAAGATAGTGTCCGTAAGTGTCGTGGGATGTTTCCCAGCAGTCATGAAGTCCAGAAAAGCAGAATGTGTGGTTAGTTACCTCTAGTCAAGACGCCTGCTTGGCTGTGTGAAGCGGCTAGATGGACTGCATTTTCTTGAGGTCTGTCACCACCAGTATGCCCCTGCCTCGCTACCATTGGAACCTTGATACTGGCCTTTCTCTGTATCCTTTGTGAAGTCTCCATACACGTGTGAGCTAAGAATGGTAATTGGACTACCATGGGAAGATTTTCAATTTTGAACCTTTTGCGTGGTCATTTCGCACTCCTTCCTTCCGCTCATGCGCTCCTGACCAAACCCAACCCAACCCGACCGTAGATATTCAATTCTTGGAGTTTCCAATTTAACATAGCCCAGGACACTAATTACTTTCTGGACTTACTGTACCAGGAAATCAAAACAGCATGAATTCCAAGGAAGACTAGCTATAATTTATAAAGTAGTGCATGTGCGCATCTACAGTATTACTAGTCAGATTCAGTGTCTGGAACAACCGTCCAAATGTGGTTGTGGCACCCATTGCACCACCCATTGTGCAACCCTAGCAGTTAATGCCCATTTCCTGGAATACATTGCTCCTCCTCACAAATGAGTTCTCCAGAAACTCAGTGGGCGTGGCATCGTGGGTGATGATGCCCATTTCCTGGATTAGAACAAATGCAGCTGGTGTTGGTGCCATTTCCTGGAAAACATCAGTCACAAAGGATGCCAGCAACTGGATGGCAATTGATGCCCATGTTCCTAGAATAGTACAGCCACAACAGTGGCACAAACACTCGAAATGCAGTCACAAACACTCGAAATGCAGTCACAAACACTCGAAATGCAGTCGAAATGGCAGCACATGGCATAGCAGTTGCTGCCTATTTCCTGGAATAGTACAGCCACAACAGTCACAAACCCTCAAAATGCAGCAGTGGCAGCACTGGCAGTGGATGCCCATTTCCTGGAATAGTGTAGCCACAACAGTCACAAGCACTCAAATGCAATGCTGTGTGTGGCATGGCAGCGAATAACAACAATCACAACCTAACAATCACAACCTAACGTAAAACTCAGCACATGGCTATTACAACCTCTATCCATTACAACGGTACATCCAATCGGTACATCCAATCTGAATTCTTGGGGATGGGATGTACATTCGATTGCGAATGACTGAGCTTGAAAAACTGGAATGTGATATGCTGGAGAATTGCAGCAAGCACAATCAGTCATGCCCGAAAAGTAAGTGCAACTAAGGGCTGACAAATTATATACCACTGTTCATATATTATATGATCACCGTATTGTCTGTAAGCGTGTTTCCTATGCAATAGAATCTCCAATCCCATCTCAAGTAATGGAGCTATTCCAAGGGAGCATGGTATCAAAGGACGACTACCTCCTGACACTTTCTCATTCGCAACAGTCCAGTACATGGTGGACGTCATCGTAAATTACGCCCACATTTATGCAGTTGCCACAGCTAGCTGCTGGAAGAGGTAGAGCTGAAGCTGCACTGACATACCTCTGCTAGTGAAGCAGTTCACCTGAAGTACGTATGTTGAGGCATGTGTTGTACTAGAAGTCACTGGCTGCAAATTTAGGAGTATCTGGCTCAGTTTTATGTACCACACATCAGTTGATGACCCAGCGTACGGATGTGTGTCACTACTGTGAATGTTTTCGTGTAAAACTTTGAAATGCTATACAAGAGTGAGAAAAATTCCAGGAACGTTATTAATGCGCAGAAGGAGAGCGACTTTTACTTATATTGCGAATGACTGAGGAACAACTGAAGTCGTTACCTAACCCAACCCTTCTGAAAATTAACTTTGACTTTGCCTAACTACTTCCAAGTACCATACCATGCACATCATGTAGTCCCTTTGTACTTCAAGGGACCTTGGAAGGTGCAGCTCTTTGCCATTTGCAGTGGTGCGAATAAAAACCAGGTGAACTACGAGTCACAGTCTATTGTTACCAATGGTACTCATGCCCACTGTGTGAATTCAATGGTGCACCACTACTTTGGCATTCTGGCCATGAACCAACATATCATCTGCATGCTGACAATTGTGTTGTTCAAAGTAAGAATCGTTTGGTTATAGGTTAGCTGGCCTGGAGAGTTTGAGTGATTACAAGGCTGCACACAAAGATGACTCTTTCTTCATGCTGATCTTTTACGCTATCGCAGTGACGATGTTGATGCAGTTCAGCAGCTATCTCGTGTGGTAAAAGATTCTTCACAAGCCAAAAACAGCTCAAATGTATACTTGGGAATGGAGGTAATGGGATAAAATGCCAAGCACCCTCTATGCCTGTGAAGGGTAGTCATCGCTACCACAGAAAGGGCAGGTATCTGTCTGAGTGATGGAGAAGAGAAAACATTCTTAAAAGAAACAGTCACAACGGTAAAGCGAGCAGCTCTTCCTAGAGTCATCCAACCTGGTGGAAGTACCTGGAGAGGCAAGAGTACCTTTACGATAAGGTGTGGGAGCATGTTTGGCCAGAATTGCGAGACATCACATGCCCACATCCAGCACTTGTTGAACTTCAAACTGATTTTTCTGCTTTGTACATGAGTTCATTTCATGAACTGAAACTTGATAATAATTGACTCCTGTGATCAAATAGTATTTGCCATTGAAGAGCAAGACAGTAAAGTATAGTTTAGCGCACAAACATCATGGGATTTCACCCTACTGGGCCCTTTTCCTATGAAATGCCCATAATTATAATAGCTGGACATGCTTTTCTTGTTGCGTGCAATGCCTAGTGGAGGTTGTGTACAACTCGAGACCAGCTGACCGCCTGGATCTTCTATTGTGGGACCATACAGTGCCCACTGATTTCCCAGTGTGTATGTGGTTGTACGTAGCTGTGATATATAGTTGTATGTCTGACAGCCTTATCACATCCCGTTGCCATACCCAATCACACTGGAATCACACAGTACGTAGCTGGTAGTTAAGATGTCAATACCCCAGTTTACTGTCCTAACTGAATATGGGCCGCATTATTAAACACTGAAGCAGCCTTGGTTGTTGCTTATTTATTTGGTGGAAACTGCCAGATTGTGGCTACCGTTGATCGCCATGTATTGCGCAGGGCGATTGCAAGGGACGCACGGCGATCTTGCGCGATCGTATGCCGTGCCGTCTGCCCACGATCAAAACTTGAGAGTAGAAGAACCACCTATGCAATGTTGTCTACCCAGTTCCCGAGAAGGCGTAGCAACTGGTTTCTGTGATCATCCTGCCTTTTGTGTAGCAGACACGTAGGTGTCCGAAGTTAGAGGCCAAGTGCCGACAAACGAGGTTTTGGAGCCCAGCATATTTGAAGCCATAACACTAAAACTACTAGGTCTACAAAAATGTGGTTTGCATTGTATTAAATCCCATGGATGGCAGTCTCAACGCATCATATGTTGGTGTACCCTTATTGGTCTTGAAGTAGTGTCTGATAATTACTCTACTTCAATCCCATGCAGATATCAACATGAATGACTTTTGCGATCCAGAGCTCCCTGCAGCCAAGCATCCTTGTGTTTTGCCATGCCAAGAACCACCAACCGACACTGCTAGTTCCAAGCCTACAACCGTTCACAGTATTGATGGGGAAGTATGTGACTCTCAACCTCCCAGTCTGATAGCCAACAAGGATAGCAGCGACATGGAGATTACATTAATTGAGTCAGTCTCGAAGGAAGCACACATGAATGCGTATACATCGCTGGTCTCTGCCGATGAGTTTCTGAAAGGGATAAGTGTAGCGCAGACCAATTGTTCACCATGCAGTCAACCTGGTAACGAAATGAATGCATTTACCAGTAGTGAACCTACTACGGAACCCACTTCCACAATGGATTTAACCTGCATGGAGGCCAAGGCAGAGCCTTCGAATGCACATGACAGTGATGGTCCAGCTGAAGCTGAGCGCTCACATGTAGGTGCTACATCTCTTGAGACATCTCTTCCTCAGATAGGCACAACCTCTGATGCCAACTGGCTACAAACTACTGTTGATGGTAGCTTTCCTCTCATAGACTCAAGCCCTGAAAGCACTCACTTGCCGACTGCTACGACCCCTTCAAACCTGCCACCTATCAGTAGTGAGGTAGTAGGGTCGCTTAAAGATATCCATTCCTCCCCTCATTTGAATGATACATACAAACTGTTGAGACCACTGCTCAATACTCAGGCACTGACTGATGTGCACCATCATGAGTCCCCACCAAGCAGTCAAGTGATATTCCTGCTGCGAAAGAGAGTTGATAAGATCAAGATGAATGCTAAACAAGAAGGGAACGATACAATTTGCATTGCAACACCAGAAATGGTTCCACTAGGGCAATTATCAGTGGATTCCAGCAGTCCCTTCTGTTGTAGCATTGAAGGCATTGCTCACCAAACACTCAGTTCAAGTGTACTCACGCAACAGAGTTTAGCAATGTCTCCGTCCGCATTTAGCAAATTCCTAGCTGCTCTAAAGTGTACACCAGAAAAGAGCAATTGCGAGCCACTAGTCGTAGCCTCTCCGCCTCCTGATGGAGAAGGGCCTTCAACTTCCACCAGTGCTCACCCATTCACCAACTCCACATGCAGCAAACTGTCACAGCTCAGTAGAGACCATCGAAGTCCAACGCTGTTCAGTGACCACCTACAGGAACTCCACACAAGGTACATAAGCACTAAACGTTTAGTAACACTATGTATCCATTCCCTACATGTATCTGCATACTAGAGAACTAACACGTACACAAAACTATCGTAACAGCAGCACTATTATGGCATAAATATCTGTTTGTCATGTAGTTTGTTTCTTTCTCGGAGAATAGGAGTTTAGCTACTTCATAACCACGATGCCAAACACTGAGAGCACGAGCACAAATTGAAGTGACTGCTCTTAAGTAGGACACCTATGCACTGGCATGTCCTTGTCGCTTGCCCTGATGTGGAGATATATACGTTAGTACTGCCATGTTCTCCACCATCATTGCTTGTTTTCAGTTCTTTTATTGGTGATGCTACACCATGCATATATGATGCGTATATGCTGCAACTTAGGGGCTTGGCCAAAGCTTGAAATACATGTGCAGATTGTATTCTAAGCTGGAACACCAGCTGGGGCCTAGGCTCCAAAAAAACTGCTATTTGGGCTAGTATGGTATGAGTGCTAGTAGCCGCGGCTAGTATTCGAATGGTCAGCGATCGATCAAAGCGCTTTGTCTAGCCCTCGAGGACCGTGACTATTTCGCTGTGAGCGTGAGGAAAGGAGAACTGATTGTTGGCCATATTCCCCGAGGGCTGTCTAAGCATTTGGCGTTTTCTGTGGTCGAGGCACGCGGGGCGAGCGACGTATGACCGGCGAAATCTTTGTGATAGTAATGGCTTTGGCATTTCCTACCGTTTTGTTGGGATGATTATGACAATACCACACGGCCCAGGGCTGAAACAAAACTTCTTCTTTGTGCATACACGGTGCTCCAATCCGCTTCGAGTTTAATAAACGCCACCTTTGATTAGTGGCCGCCCTCGAATAGTAGCCGCAGTAAATCGCGTGATGAAATAAATAGGAACCGCGGCGTTTGATCGTGGAAATACAGTACATTAGTCCAAACATCTAATGACTGTCTACTCACATGCACATCTCATCCACCAAGATTTTGTGGACTGCAATGAACTTCCTTATCCCATGTGCAGGTTGTTAGTTGCAGTGAATGGACTACGCTTGAGGCTGAAGGATCCGACATACTTGTCAGCTCACCCACGGCTTGAGAAGGGCCTGCTGCGTTGGTATAATGCTGCACATGCAGGTGAATTGCATGTAGATACCACTAACATGTACCGTACCTGTGTATTTCACATACATATCAGAGAATGCAATAGATTTCTCTATTAAGGATGACCATGGTATTTTGGTTTTTCCCAGTAGTGATGTATATTTGCTTGATAGCCCAAACCAGTTACAAAACCTCAAACCAAGGCTTTGGATACATGCTATAGAGGAATGTATAATCATTGTATAATCCCGTGGTGTTAAGTGCCTGCGAAAGTGTCTGCTGAAGGCTCCCGTGTCGACCAAGCACGATCATGGCTACTCGTATCGGGAGAGAAGATGTACTACTAACCTTTTGCCGCTTACCCATGGGCCATAGAAGATTTTCGAAGCATCCTTCGCCGTCCATGGAATCTGCTTCCCGTTCGTTTGGCAGTCCTTTCAGGCACTTTATTGGGGTCAAGCATTAGCTTGCACCTAGAGGGGGCCTTCGTTGTACTTGATCCCTTTGCTGACCTCGCTTTCAAAGCTCTCAACTTGATCCTTCATAAGCGATGTCACAGGGCTCACAACTAGCACAGTCAAGTGCAAAAGTCTTCAGAAGTTGTCGCCACAACGTAGAGTTGCCTTACACAGTCAGCGCTAAGGGCATACTGGCATGGCAAAGGCTCTTGGCTGTTGTCTTCTCCAGCTTATGAGTATTCAAAGCGATTACTACGTAATTATTAGCAATCTCG
Source organism: Axinella damicornis (assembly GCA_963931865.1). Lineage (NCBI taxonomy): Eukaryota > Metazoa > Porifera > Demospongiae > Axinellida > Axinellidae > Axinella > Axinella damicornis. Next base: position 8,949,847 of record OZ007507.1, on the reverse strand, counting down.
CGATCTCATTGGTCCTTACCACATTCCGGTAATAAGCCCAAGAAATTCGACTTCGTTCACCAGACCGTCTCTCCCCTCGGGGGGTGTGGTCTGGGCATGAGACTACCTAGAAATGGGATCCAGTACTATTCCAGGAAATGAACTGACTCACAATTAACTGCAATTGTGCGCATACCTATTTCTACGCTCACAGTGTGCAATAAGCTGAAAGTTTGCAATTGATTTACCGTAATTCCCCCCCCTCCCTCCAACTTCATACATGTACACTAACATACATGTACACCTGTTAAAGAAATCCTTGGCACTTATTTGACCGTCATACCTTCACATGTGTGCAAAGAAAGATGTTCCAATAGTTTACAGAACCCATGCAGTAATTTAAAATGCACAAACAGCATCATAATCAACGAAGCACATAAAATCAAAAGCTCTCGATCAGGACTGGAATACGAGTGGGGCTCGATCGGCTTGCCGTTCTCGAGACCAGTGCATGAGTAGCATTTATCTGATCTGATCTCCAGACCCAGTACATGACACGCATACACTTTTGATGAAAGTCCACTTTCACATATGTTTGTATACACATGTATATACATGCAGGTCTGTGTGGTATCCATACACTGATGGTATTTGGTAAGCTCTCAGGGCTGTCCACCTCCTATTGCTGGGATGCCACTTCTGTTCCCTACCCGCTCCCTTTCCCTCCCTCCTGGGAAGATGACATTACTGGAGACAACGACCTGAAGGCCGAATGGCTGGAGGAATTGGTAGGTATTGCTGTATTGGAAGGAACCATGAGTACGTTTGTACCTACTTATGACTGTGCAAAAAGCATGCTGATAGCTCCTGATCACAGATTCTGAGCTGTCTGTCGTAGATTTTTCTACAAACAGCATAAATGCCAGGTGGCCACTGATCACTTCATAGTTTGCATTTGTCCTACGTGCATACAGTAGTAGCTCTGCTATTTAGTGGTTTGAACACATCTTGAAAGCATGCAAATAATGCAGCACACTGTAAGCTGTGATGTCAGTTGAAATGTGCTTGGACTTTGTCCCAGGTTAAGGTTATGGGATCCCCGCGTGGTGGGCGTGGCCAGACAATTTGTTCAAGCCCATTTTTCCCCCCACAAAAATGAAGCTAGTGAAATCAAACTTACTCGACGCAAAGCAGGGAGGGTAGTCAACTGCAGACTAATCATCATTACAGTAGCTCACACTGTAGCTGTTGTATGCTGGTTAAATCAGTTCCAGCAAACTATTCGCCAAAAATCTCCAGTGCGAAGACTGCAAGCAACTCGATTCTACTGTTGGGAGACATGCCATAGGAAGCTCTAGGGCGAGACAAGCGTTTTGTGAGCAGTCCTCGAAAGAACGACCCTTGAGTGCGAATAACCGCCATCTTGACTCCCCTCTTTGGAATACAGCGTCGTATAACTTCAGAACGGTCATCAGTATTTACAAAAACGCTTCGTCCGGCCCTTTCTATACTGTTCGTGCCTATTTCAATATGGTCTTCCAAGTCCAGGTCGCAACACACGGCTTTATTTTTGGCGACAAAAAAACTACGAAATAGCGCTTAATTAGGTATACGGTGCACGTATCCACGCGGAGGGATCCCGTAACCTTATAATGTTAATACCCTAATACCCTGTAGACCTTCAGGTAATTATAAGCTGGATGGAATGGTGGGGGGAGTAACCACACTCCTGGTAGCCATTGCAACTCGCTGGTGCCAGAGAGCGCGAACTAAGTATTACAGCTCGTTCCAATTAACGCACATGACCATGCTCAGTCGACTGAGTCAGCACTGGCGGCCAAAGGGAAGACAACATCGCTCACAACTTAGCCAGCATGGTGAGTTTCAGCATGCAAGTGTCAGTGAACGACAGCGATCACGACCATGTGGTCAGAATCTTCGTGTGCCTTTCCTAAGAGCTGTACTGGGAAAGAAAGTCGAAGAGAGCGCTCGAGCAATGGTGGCCGACGGCACAACTAACTCTTCACCAAGGTGAGTTTCAGCACCAAAAATATACGGTTGGGTCAGACGAGACTGATGGTTTACCATGATGAATCCATACTTGGCAGCAGCTAGTGCACAAAGTATACCCAAACCTTCATTATCCCATACATGTGCATGCATAGCAAGGAAGGTGTAGAGAGATTGCTGAGTATGTCAGTATGTCAGTGGACACAAAAATGGGCAGTTGGGTGAAATACGAACGCTTGCAGCCTTTTATGTATAAAAAACTACTCATGCATACTGCACAAATGAGAGTTGTACGAGAGAGCTGTGAACAGCAACATTTTGTTCTCTGTCCGAACAGGAGCCCATAACAAGGAGGAGTGTCCAACTACGAGAGCAAGTTTGCTCTAATAGCGCTTGTCGTTGACCATATACGGCAAGTGGGAATCTATACTGAGAATTTTATGCACAAACAAGCATGCCGCCACACCTACGAGCAGCCCGTTTACACTAGCGCTCTGGATCGATCCAGCTCAAACTGGTTCGAATTATCTCGTAATGTAAACACGAACCGAACCGCCCCGATCCACTCCGTACTGGACCACCAAACTCCATCGAACTGGTTCGACCCTGAGCGCTCCCGCCCCAAGTGTAAGCAGAGTCGAACCCATTGGTAGGGTGTGGACGGGGGGCGTGACGGTTGTCAATAGTATCCAAACCAGATCACGAAGGGTCTGGTTTCGAGACAAGGTGTTGTATATCGAACATGACTAGTCTCATGAGAATGCGGTCTGGGCACGTGACTAATCATGAACTTCGACCCCGAATCACACATACATGGAGCGCTCGGGCGGCGTAATGTAGACGCACCTCCGAGATTGATCTGTGTCGGACCGGAGCAAATCAGCCCTTCTCGGTCTGTAGTGTAAACGGACTGAAAGACTACTACTACCCCCCCTCCCCCCGCCTCTTGTTAGGTTGTAATTAAGGGCACGGTAGGTTGCTGCGGTTAGAATGAACATGTTCCGTGGCTATAATGGGCTATAATGATATTTTGGATGCTCCTTTACGGTATGGGCTCCTGTTCCAAAATATCCAACTAAACCTCACCTCGATTTCAATTTTTTGAACTTACTACATGTACCAGTATGTGCTAGTACGAGGACTATAATATATTAGCGAGTATAGATATGATGCTTAGAGCGAATAGAAAGTGTTTGCGAGAGAGAGAGAGTGCAGAATCACAAGAAGAGGAAGAAACAAAAAGTCTCACCAAAGAAAGAAAAACAAGCATCTACAGTACTACATAAGCGAAAACGGGAGTCTCCACAGCAAAGCTGACGGAGACCCACTTGTGGACCTAACTAGCTACCTATTCCCCGACCTCAGACCTGTGCATGTCCTGCAGAACACATGCTCATATCTGTGATGTGCTGTGTAGCATGCATAATTATAGGTTGTGTATTATGTGCCATTGGCAAGACTTCAGCTAGCCTGACTAGATTGGTGTGATGTAATGATATTCTGTGGTCTGAGATTTTGCTGTGCTCATGCAGTCACATTCTGATGACATACACAGTTAACTGCACGCACATGCATGCATATGCACTTTGCTCAGGCTCGCCCTCCAGTGTCCTGCATTCCACTAGTTAAATACATGCACCTCCAAACTACTACCTACGTCTGTAATACTTATTGTGTGTTTGTTACTTCTGCAGCATGACACAATGCTTCAAGTCCACAACACTTCTGAATGTGCACTTAAGGAAGCAGCAAGGTACGCGAGACTAAGTGAAGATTGACATTATACAGATGTATGGTGTGTATAGCTGGAATTTTAGAAGGTGCAATTGTATAAACAGCTGAAATGCCTTCAGTAGTGTTTTAATGGCACATTTGCATAAGTCCAAAAAGCCCACCGAAAACGTTCTGAGTGGGCTGTAGACCTTAATTAGGGTAGTTATATAGTAAAGCCTCCAAAGTTTGAACCTAAAGAGCTTCTTTAGAGGGCACCAATAATCGCACTTTTCTCATATGTTGTGTACATATGGTTGGGGGGGGGGGGGGGGGGGGGGGGGTTGGGTTACCCATGCACCAACCATATGTAACGTCAGGAGAGCATGCATGAGCAGCGAAGGAGCGTTGAACTATAGTATAGTAATCCCTTGCGCCTTATGGGTATACCTTATATGGAAGGCCTTTGTGGTATACTGCACAAACGACAATTTGTTTTTCACACTTCTACGTAACAGCCTCTTGCCGTATTAGGTAAAAAATTTGGACGTATGAAGGACTATACCTTCAGCTAGGGCTCATCATCGATCATGCGCTCCTGGTAGTAGGAAAGTGCAATTTTGGTGCCTTCTAACTGCCAAACTAAACATCCTCTAAGGAACCCTAAGGTGTACACATATCCAAACAATCAGATATTGCCAACCCCCTCACAATTTTGTGGGTGGGCTCTATTTTGAATTTTCGTATTCGCCTGTATTGTCCCTTAGCCTTAAATTGTAATATTTAAATACTAGTTTGCAGTGCATTACGGGTTTTAGTGCACAGGGGCAATCTAGTTAACGGTCGAGGGTGAGATACTGCACGAGCCGAAGGCGAGTGCATTATCCGCCCGAGACTGTTAACTAGATTGCCCGAGTGAAAGCCCGTAATGCACTGCAAACTGGTATCTAAACTACTTAGTGCAACTCACTGACCCAAGACAGCCTTTGATCTTTGAAAAGTGTGCATTATCATAATGCACACTAAAGTGTGCAATAAGCGATTTAATGCTCCGTCATGTGATCGATTCCGAGGTGTCTGATTCGTTGAGGGTCACGTGAGTAGCACTAAGCGTATATAATGTGCCAATGCGCAAATAGGAAGTGGCTTCATTTGGAATCATAGCTTTTTCCACTCTGCACTGAAGTCTTCTGATTTTCGATCCTACTTATATAGCTGAGACAAGAGTCAAGTTAAACCTGCACCTAACCGTGCACATGCACCTACGTATAGGTGAGCTATGCCTAATAACGCACGGCTACAGTACTAACCTCCACGTACAGCAGCTTTGTTCCAAGCTACGTATATACGTACCCTCTCCTTTGTTTTATGCCTTAGTCTACATAAGTGGATCACTTCCCAAGATAGCCTCACATCCTAGGGTCGCACTCTCACCTCCCAGACACTTTGAACTCCATTAATTGGGCTGCCAGCTGGCTAGCTCCCTAAATAATGGCCGCTGATTAGACCTAGAGTGTATTCATGGAATATTTAGGTTGCACACCTTGCGTGGCGCCTCAGTACCAGTACCAGCGATTCAATGCAATAACAGACTGGCTACGAGACTACAACAAAGAATAGTGCTGACATATAAGGCGCATGACTTTGAGTGACTTGTGTGCGCCGTGCTCCGCCCTGCCCCTCACCCTGGCTCCACCCACCCACCAGTGCTTTCATTTACCATGCACTTAGCTCCTCCTTCGAGCTCTCATGTAGCGTTTGTACTTCCAACATGAACGTACACAGAGAAGTACACAGCTACTTGCCATGGATTTCGAAAGTTGGCAGTAAACAATAATTGTGTACCCTGGAGGCTTGAGTAGAGAACTCCACACGAGGTTCTCTATGGAATTTAGAGACCTCGCAGTGAGTAATCCGATTGGTGGAGTTTGTCAACTAAAACCTGTTTTGATGCCTCAGCAGACTCCGACTACATCCACCAGCTTGTAGTCACAGCTAGACTCATACACTGGCTAGTTGTATGGCTGTATCTCACGTTATGTTCCAATTAACACATGGGGGCAATGGGAAGACGAAAGTGCTCAGAACTCAGCAACCACACTGAGTCTGTAAATACTCATTGTACGTTTGCCCCCACTACCCGCTGGTATACGTACTTAATTTCTCCCCAGATCTTCCACAGAGCCCAGTAGCTTAATTGATTACATTGGATTTCCTGCTGCCGGTTTCTCTGTCTTGGAAAGTATGTAATTAGTATGTCAATGAAGATAGTATCCAAGTAAGTTTCACCCCAAACTTTGCCATGGATGCATACCGATTGCAGACTAAGTGTAGGTATCCGTAGTTTGAAGTGCACACTATAGCCTCGTTCTCAGGCCTTCTACACCTCCAGTTTTTGATCGCTTACAGTATGCAAAAACATTTTTGCATACTGCAAGTGATCAAATACTGGAGGTGTAGAAGGCCTAGGAAGGACGCTAGTGCACACCAGAACTCAAGAAGGTGTTGAGACGGGAATGGACCTGGCTACAGTAAACTATGCAACAGTCTATGTTCAGTGTTCTCACTAGAAATGAGATTCAGAAACCCTGTGAAGCCTTGCCTGCTAAGTGGTTGCTAAAAGGGATGGCAAAGGGATTTTCAGACCAGACTAGAAAGGACACATTCCAAGCCTGAAGGGCACAGTACCCTTTGGTAAGGCCTAGCGAGAACACTGCTCCAGTTGTGTACATTGTGTAAAGAGTGTTAAATTCATGACGGAATTGGAATTTCCTTCCCTCAGCCTTTATCACTGGCACTTGGAAAGATGGGCTAAAAGAGAGATCGAAATATCTATCCACTCCAAACTGAGGCTTAAGTTGGAACTGGAACCCTACGAAGGTACACACCATGCACTCTTAAATTAATGAGTCCATAAAAATACGTAATTTAGAATGCTGAATACCCTGGACTAGCTATAGTGTTCCAAGCATGGCGGAGGTCTTCCATTATCCATTAGTTCTAGTGAGTAAAGTAACAGAACCACATACGGGAGTAGCCTCGTTCCCAGGCCTTAATTCTCACCCCAATGTTTGTCGCTTGCAGTAATAACGTGTGGTAAAACTCGTCACGTGCAGTGACGGTATGAACGTTGGGTGGACATGTGGAGGAGTGGCATTTTCCAGAGTAAACCGTAATGGTGTGCATGTGTACAGAGCACACGCTACGCATTCGACAGCTGACAACGGACTAGCATTCAACAGCAACTGAGCGGTGACATTTTCTCGGGTTCATAAAGCTTCCCCACAGCTGTTCAAAACTCCAAAGTCGGGAAATACAGCCACATTTTGGAGTTCAAGCGTCCGACTGTTGATCAAGTGATGAAGTGTGTTTGAAAGTTTCTAAATCTTAACAGCAGATAGACTACAACGTGTGTATACTGTGCTACCAGAACTGGTAATAAAGCTTAACCCTTTAGGGCCCATAGCGCCAAAAGGCGCATAATTAGCGTCCTTTCACACTATGGCTTCTCACTTCGCGGTGACGGACAGCCTTCGACTAGCACTGCTCCTGGAGTCTTGTCAGTAGTCCCCCTCTGTATAACTACAGAATTAAGGGCGCCAAGTGTCTGGGCTGGCAGCTGGTACAGGCAGAAACAAGGCCGCCATTGTAAGTTGATCGAACGGTAAAGCTAAAAAGCCTTATCTCGCCGTCAGTATACGCTTACTTGCAATAACGCTCCTGCTTTGACTTACTGTTGGTCTGCCCTCTCCAGCAATAAAGTAAGTAGCGATGGTCCTCCGCGTACGGCAAGACAACAGTCGAGTTTTAGCAGCTGGTCGAACGGCGCGATAACCAGACAGCTAGCTCAGTTATCGGCTCCACCCAGTGCCTCCGCCCCTTCCTGCCTTGGTCAACGGTGAGTGTAATCATTGCTGTTAACAGCCAGGGGCACCCTCCTGAGTTTTGTTGGACGCTGCGCGCCCTGGGCAACGCTCAACGCTGCATGCAGATGCCATTTTATGCTGTGGGGGAGATTTCAATATATTTTGGACCCTAAAGAGTTAACACTTTAACCGATAAATCCGTCTACAGACGGCATGAGACTTTGATCAGCGATGTCAGACCAGCAGAGAGGGCGGGACAGGGGGAGGTGGGTGGGTTTCAGCACTGAGCCTATGTAGCATGGCCGCTTCTGGGCTTGGCCTTGAAAAGCACTGGGTTGGAGCTGGGTGTGCCATTTCTCTCCTCCTTTGCACAAATGGGCCAAGAAAACAGTCCTCTCGCCTAGTAGGGCCTCCATTTCTGTCAGGGAAGCGTTTTTCTCGGTCTAGACGAGCGATGGTCGGGCAGAGAGCCGTGACTATTGAATTGCCCTTGATGGGTTGGTGTGGTTAAAGTCACGAATGTGTAGAGGATTGCTGCATGGTCATGTGTGTGGAGTTTGGGGGCTGAAAAGCAGAGAGAACTGGAAATATGGTAGGTTTAATGCACCCACAAGCTAAGAGAGACCTCCGAAGAAAAACAATTTATCGGTTAATGAGTTAAAGACGGCCTTGCGGTTTACCCGGGAATGTGCCACTCCTCCACATGTCCACTCAACGTCCATTTACGTCACCGCACGTGATGAGTTTTGCCAGACGTTAGTAGTGCAAGCGACAACGCTGGGGTGAGAAGGCCTGGGAACGAAGCTAATACTGGAGTACTTTCCCAAGATGTTTATCAGAATGAATTGGCTTCAGTCAGCACAGGACTGCATTAGAGGCTTAGGGAGGTTTGCACTAAGCAAGTAAACCCTCACCCACTTCTTTGCACTCACAGGGACATTGTGTACTTTGCTACTGAACTCCAGCTCCTCTTTGATAGATGAACTGTGTACAATTACTGGAACATTTGCTTGTTTCACAGATTGTGTGGACAACGGTCAGAAGATCAGAGCGGTGCAGGCTGAATCAGCAGAAGGTATGACATAATTTAATTCTGCAACTCCATAACTGTAACAGTGTCGTATAGATGCTCTTATGCTTCCAAGCACTGACATTTAGGCAATTAGCTAGCCTCATTCCCAGGCCGTTCCCACCACCAGTATTTGATTGTTTCCAAGTATGAAACATGGCGGGGGAAGGCCTGGGAGATCTGGTCATGTGTGGTGCCATCAAGTAGACATATGGTAGGCACACGGAGGGCGGTGCAGTTAAGAATCTCGACGTCCTGTCTTGTACTGTCTGTCCAATGAACGGTATCGATTGTCTGCCTTGCGAACGCTCTGACATCCAGCCTTTGGATGGACAGTACAAGACAGGACGAGAGGTGGGAACGGCCTGGGAACGAGGCTAGCCATTAGCTGTAATGTATTTTGGGAGCTCTTTGCTCATTGTATGCCATAATTATGCCTTGATCACTACTGTTTGTGGTACTGTGAATTGAGAAAGTTTGAACCTACAAACAATAGTATTAGCAGCATGTGATGTCACGTACAATGTGTATTTTTCGCTATATAGCGCTATAGCTATCATGGTACTCACTGATGTGTGATAATTGGAACGAACTGTCACAATTAGCTTGTGCTACCGTTTAACCCGTGGCTACCAGGAGTGCGGTTGCCCCTCGTATTGACTTAAAACTCTTTAGGGCCCAAATTTGTTTCTCTAGGTCATTTTCAGTCTATAGAACACTTAAACATACCCTAATTTCTGTTCCCTGGCATTGCTGGGCTCGAAACTGCTCTCACAGGTAATTTCAGCTATACGAAACAGATACGTGACTTAACCACACCTACCAATTAACAAACTTGCAGTCAAGCCTCCCGAGAAATGCCAACCTGCCGTAGCTAAAAAACGGACCATGAACACTGGAAATGGAGGGCCTACAAGGCAAGACAGCTACTTTCTAAGTCCATTTATGCCAAAAATGGCGGAAATGGCCTTCCCAGTACCGACCAAGACCTTTCTACCGCGGAGCCCAGACACGGCCATGCTGTTTGCACCCTTCAGGTGCACCCACCCACCTCCCCCTGTCCTGCCCTTTCTGCTGTCGCAAAACCTATCTCCCAAGGACATTGCTGGATGTGACATCATGAAGCTGCAAGTCTCACGTTGCAGATATGCAACGTTAGGTCTTAATTAACTTAACCTACGTATAGTGTGCACCACACAATCTGCACTGCTGTGCACATGTGCATGCACAAGCAATAGTTGTATGGTGGGTTCTAAGGGTGCATGGGATTGTACCCTTCATGCAGTTTTATTCACCCTCAGTGGCGTAGCCAGAAATGTAGAATTGGTAGGGTGGATAAGCATGCTGCCAAAGGCAGCACATATAGTGCCAATCATGCAGTACCGACCATGCAAAGCACAGAAAAATGTTTAGCCTTCATTTTTCAATTATCAGGATGGGCTCTTGTGGCACCTTCGTGTCTGTCGACAGGTCAGTGCCTTCTGCTGTCACGGTGTAGCTCTGGCTCTGTAAAGGTTGGATTTTATAGCTGTCAGCTAGAGTTTAAACTGATCCCAGTGGTTTCAAGAACAAGTCCATCATCAAATCTCTTTGGAAGTCTTCGAATTTTTGTTTGAGTGCACTCAGAGATTTAAATGTTGTTGAGCTTGGCCACATCGTACCTGAAACAAGATCAGAAAACAAGGTTTAGTTTTGTACTCTGAAGGACATCGGATAGGCCCTTTGCACAGGTAACAAGTCTATCATGCATAGAATGAACCAGAAAGACTTGCAGTAGCAAACCTTTTGCCTCTGCACCCTCAAATATATTGCTACAGTGTAGCTTCCAACAAAGTACCAAGAACAGCATCATAGATGTAGCACTCTGCATTCACTGCATTTTGGCGGCAAGCCCACCTTCTGTCCGAAAGCTTCTGTAACTGCCTAGTCAATGAAAATTGTATCGGACTTATATAGAAGAAGATAGGAAAACATACAGGGTTTCAAGAAGGCCCAAAAAATCACTAGCATCTTAAACAGCTTTTACACTGTCTACAAGGCACAACAGAAATCATTACAGATCGACTGGATCCACACTTAAACACTCGGCATGGGTACCAATGGGCTGCATCACGCTGAGCAGAGTACTGAGGCCAAGGATGGCTTCGGTACCATTCGGGACTACCGGTAAAGGCTCGTTGTCTACTGTTCCAAAAGAGTGGGGTGGAAAATTAACTCTAGGCTGCTTTGGAGCTTCTTGAGGTGCAGAAGCAATATCGGATGGCACTTGTTTGCATAACCTCAAGCTGCCTGGACTCAGACGGTACACTTAACCCATAAGAAGCTACAATTGTGGTTGCTCCATGTGGTTGTTTATGGTAATGTCTTGGCGGTTACCTGGCCCTCCAAAAGCGCCGTTGTGAAGTTCATCTGTCTCGGTTCCAGAGTGATTCTGTTCGAAATCATTTTCTGATTTGTGTGTCCAAATCTCCGTCTGTCCGGATCTTGACATCGCTATTTTTATTTGAGAATAATAGGTATATTTATAGGCTGAAAATAGGGTATGACATTGCTCATGTGTATGTAGTCAACATTGCATACATGTTGCATACATGCATATATGTAGTCAACAGAGCGGCCACCAGACACCGGCCTAGTACATATTGAACAGATTTACCAACACCTCCTTTGGAGGACTACATACGTACATATAAGGATACGTAGTGCTGAAATGTTACAGTGCAAGAAGAGAAATGAGTGGATTGTCGTTTGTTCCTACTTGCTTTGGTCATCTTATGAAGTCAGCATTGTGTTTATGCTTACGAATTATTGACAGGGAATTAAGTTTGATGGGCAACCACACTCCTGGTAGCCGCGCTGCAACCCCGGTTGCGACTCGCCGTAGCGCAAGCTAAGTATTGCAATTCATCCAATTAACGCACATACATACCACGTGGCAACCACGCTCAGTCGATCGCGAGCAATGGCGTCCAAAAGGAAGACAAGACATTATTACAGCGCTCACAACTTAGCAGCCAGCATGGTGAGATTCAGCATGTGAGCGTTAGTGAACGACAGTGATCACACCAGTGTGGTTAGAAACTTTGTGGGGCCTTTGTAAGAGCTGTACTGGCAACGAACTTCGAAGAGATTGATCGAGCAATGGCGGCCGATGGCACTACAAAAGCGCTTGTATCTCCACCACCAAGGTGAGTTTCAGCACAATTATAATGTGATTGTGTCACTGCATGATGGAGATCACGGCGGTATAGTCTTTGTAGGCCATTCCGAAGTAGTCAAACGTTTATTATTTAAGGGGCAACCGCACTCCTGTTGGCCCCGGTTAAACGGTAGCACAAGCTAAGTGTGACAGTTCGTTCCAATTATCACACATCACGTGAGTACCATGATATATAGCTATATAAGGGAAGATCAGAAATTATTTAGAGCGCTCTCAAGTACCGAATAAGCCACGTCGCAACCCCGGTTCACTCGCTGTAGCGCGTATTGCAATTCGTTCCAATTAACGCACATGCCATGTGGCAACCACGCTCAGTCGATCGCGAGCAATGGTGACCTAAAGGTAGACAAGATATTATTATAGCACTCACAACTTAGCCAGCACGGTGAGTTTCGGCATGTGAGCGTCAGTGAACGACAGCGATCACACCTGTGTGGTCAGAATCTTTGTGGGGCCTTCGTAAGAGCTGTACTGGCGACAAACTTCAAAGAGAGCGATCGAGCGATGGCTGCCGACGGCACTACAAAAGCGCTTGAATCTCCACCACCAAGGTGAGTTTCAGCACCAAAATTGTACGGTGAGGACAGTGCATGATAGCGATCACGGAGGTGTAGTCAGAATATTTGCAGGCCATTCTAAGTAGTCAAACGTTAATTATTTAGGTTACATTATTTATTAAGATAGCATAAAAGCGCTTCTGTCTCCCATACCGTAAATACAGCGCGTGCAATATAACGTACGAAACATTGGCACTGAGACTCGACTATGGTGACAACAAAGACACAGATCGATCGTGACCTACCTACCTGTGTACCTCCCCAGTGGCGACAGCAAACACGAACACCGCTACCTATTCATTAACCTCAGATCTATGAGCTGTAGCTAGCTACGTGTACGTGTCCTGCAGAGCACATGGTAGTTGGCTCGCGGGGCTAGACCCACTGCTTCCGTGTGGATCTGGCCCCGCGAGACTAAGCACATGGTGTGCTGGACCAGTGTGCAGCATTTGAATTCATTACTATAACCACCCCGTAACAAAAGAAACCATAAACTTATTTTTTATTGCTGGATACCTGACCTTGAGAATCAGGAATGGTAGGTTTAAAAGCTTTTTGATGGCATGCCAACTCTCCCTACCCATCCAGCAATAATTTGATTTAGCAAACCTCCTTTCATCGTCAAAAGAAGGCTGTATTCAGTCCTTTTCGTCATCCATAGCTATTGGTTTTGTGTTTAATACCTGCCATATCCATATCATCGCTAGACTGCTTCAGCTGGCAGCTAGCCTCACTCTGTGTTGTTCATATGCGACAGTGTACTTTTGGTGTGATATTCTGTGACCTGACCTGTTCTCATGTAGTCACATTTTGATGACAGTCTTGTATGTAGCTAGCTACAACTGTTCCACATAGCTAATTTCGCACATGCACTCGCTCACGCTCGCCCCACAATGTCACACATTCACTAGTTATATGCACTGTCAATTGCCACCGTCTTGGAATATTCACACGCATGCATGGGAATGGAGCTGCATGAGGATAGTCAAGAGTGAATAATTTGCTCCCTTGCTATCGCATACATGCATATGTATGTACGCACAAAAAGTGATCTCTCGCCAAATCTTTTACATGTACAGGTTACCAACTTACCAGTAAGCAGAAGGGACTGATTGCTAACTTCACGACCACTACAGACATAGCACAGGTAAGACTAGCTTAGCTTGTACGTGCGTGGAGTGGTAACAGACCTTCCCCAAAACTTAGCCCGGTTTACACCAGGCATTTAAACCGGTTCAGGATCCAGATTAAACTCCATGTAAACGCTCTAATCCAGATTGGAAACCGGTTTATGTAACCCACATCAGGATGTAGGTTGACCAGATTGAATCTGGTCTGGATTAGCTTCGAAGGAGGTTGGTGTAAACTGCTGGAGTGGATTATCTGCTGCACATTGAAGCTGTCAGTATTCATGACATGTAGTCCATTCCCACAGCCACTGAAGGTCACTGTCCATGCATGACCTCTGAGTCAGCAGATTTGAATTTTGGATGGGTCAAGAGCTGCGTTACGCTACCTTTCATAAATCATAAATCCTGTATCCGCCCCTGACGTCTCCATACTTGACACATGTTTGGTGGCGAATTGTTTGGCTAGTACACACCCTGCATGTTTCCTCAGATGCTACATATTGCCAGGAGCTTATGAGCACCCTCATGCTCCTGTACGGACCTCACTTTGAAAGGCTCTCAACATAAAACATGTCTTAAGGCTCACAACTAGCACAATCGAATGCAAAAGTCTTTAGAAGTTGTCACCACAACAAAGCAGTGCCTTAATTACCCAGACAAGCGCTAAGGGCAAACTGGCAAGGCAGAAACTTTTGGCTCTTGTCTTCTCTAGCTTGTGAGTATTAATAGCCATGTAATAATCTCGCTATCTGATTGGTTCTTACAGCCCGTTTACACTAGCGCTCTGGATCAATCCAGCTCGAACTGGTTCGAATTATCTCGTAATGTAAACACGAACCGAACCCCACCGATCCGCTCCGTACTGGACCACCAAACTCCATCGAACTGGTTCGATCCGGAGCGCTCCCGCCTCAAGTGTAAACGGAATCGAACCCGTTGGTAGGGCGTGGAGGGGGGGGCGTGACGGTTGCCAATAGTATCCGAACCAGATCACGAAGGGTCCGGTTTCGAGACGAGGGGTTGTCATGGTGTTGTATATCGAATTCCCGAACGTATGACTAGTCTCGTGAGAATGCGGCCTGGGCATGTGACTAATCATGAACTTTGACCCCAAATCACAGTACATGGAGCGCTCGGGCGGCGTAGTGTAAATGCACCTCCCAGATTGATCTGCGTCGAACCGGAGCGAATCCGCCCTTCTCGGTCTGTAGTATAAACGGGCTGTTAGACTCCTTACCACATTCCAGTATTAAGCTGAAGAAATTGGACATGGGTCACCAACCGTTATTCCTCGTGAGAGGGTGTGATGTGGGCACAAGACTACTTACACCTCTCCCCCCGACCCCTAATTTCGCCACTCTAAATTTCATGCCCATCCTGGAACGAATGAAACACAGCCAGTTACTTGAGTGGGTGGTTTCAAGCACATTGATATAGACTACATCTCTTCTTTTTGTCAGGTGCTGTGGAGAAGTCTGTCTACTGAAGAACCTTAAATAATACATCAAAGTTTGGCTATTATAATTATGCATGCTGTATGCTTGCCTTGTATATAGTTCATTGTGGTATTCTGTATAGGACAAGTGTTTTTTTTACCAACTCTAAAGCAGTGGGAATGGTCTGGACTACATTGATAGCCAGCTTCTTGTTACAGGCATGCATGCTGATAGGTCAGAAACTGAATTATGATTGCAGAGAGCGGAAAGAATTCAGGCCGGGTTATAGGCCTTGATTTTGCTCATCATAGTCCCCATGCAGCTGCTGGGTGCATTGCATTGATCCTTCAGCTCTGGAATGGGCTTGCACAGTCATGCACATTGATCATAACTACTGTACGAGAATGCATGCCTGGTTCCCAGGCTCCTCAGCTTTCTGCCCCCTCCCATATAATGGCCCCAGATGACGTACAATTTAATATCAATACAGTTGCTTGACAGTTTCTGTGGCTGGTGGTGGCATGCATTCTCAAGATCAATAGGACAGTAACAGATATGAAGCCAAGCAAACAAACAGAGATACATTATTGTGTGTGTGTATAAGGGCATTGCAAAAACAATAATAATGATGCATGACAGGAAATTAATGACTTGGGGAATATGTAAGGACTGTAATAATAATAATTTCTGTTCAGCATGTTGAGGAGAGGTAAGGCTACTCAGAGAGAGTTGAGGACTATAATATGCATCATACATAATTATGTACCTGTCCAAGTGAAATATTGTGGAAGTTCCGGTTATCTAATAAAAATGGTGAGGCCTAGTTACATCCTAAGGGCCTCCACGTCCTTGAGGGGGTCCACCCCTCGGCTGAGCACAAACAACACCACGGGGTTCGCTTCTCAACGTACTCCACACCCAGCTTCTCTTCAACGTACAACCTATGTACACAAGAGTAGGTGCATTGAAAGAAGCAAATGCTTCAGATATGTACAGAAGGTTATCAATTACAGCAGTTTGCTGAGATCTTGCAGTAGTGGTTTTCATTTCTGCTGAATTTGCAAGATCTCAACAAACCGCTGTATCAGACAACATCCATATTCAGACGCGCTATAGCGCGGAAGTTGTACAATTGCGGAAGTGGGCGTGACCTTCCGTCAATAGTGCACATCCATCACTGTGCGTTGCAAGTTTGGTGTTGCTCTCTTGTTTGGCTCTGGAGTTATAGCTAATCCAAAACTCTGAAACAGCTATAATCGGACAATCGTATGCATTATCGGACGCTGCTCTCCGTTAGCCTCGTAACCAGGCTCATTTCCTCTTATACCGCGCCTCGTACCCAGGCTCTTTCCTCCGCGAGAAAGAGCCTGGGTACGAGGCTAGCTCTCCGTTGCTTCCTCTGAACCAGTTTTCGGCGATTTCTGCAATGTGATGTATCAAGTAATACTGGATGGAAAGACGAAAAACAGCTCCATCTCAAGAACTATACGACATATGAACACCGGTATAGTATGCGACAAAAACTTGGGGAGGAGCTGGGAACGAGGCTAGTATTGGGCTCTCAATTCCCACCAAGCTAGAACGGGATTGAGAAAGAACAAAACCAGTACTGTTGAGAAACAAAATGCACAATAGGTTCAGCCACTCTTCAAATCAACTGGCCATAAGGTTATCCCTACCCCACATGCCTACCTGGCCAAACCATGTACAGTCATATACGTACATTCAGCCCAGCGTCAGTACGTATGTGGACAGAACCGAAGATGGTAACCAGGAGTGCCTGGTATCTTTCCACACGTGAGTGACAAGATATAGAACTGATGATAGAACCGTTTTGGTTGAACATATATGGGCACACTGGAGTACAGAACACCAATTAGATACCAGGTAACTTTACCTTTGGCATTGAGTACGTTGGTATGCTAGCACTGTGGAGATGG
The DNA here is from genome assembly GCA_963931865.1 of Axinella damicornis. Lineage (NCBI taxonomy): Eukaryota > Metazoa > Porifera > Demospongiae > Axinellida > Axinellidae > Axinella > Axinella damicornis. The sequence goes on along the minus strand of OZ007507.1, from coordinate 8,932,930 downwards.
AAATGTCCCTCCTGTGGGAAGTACGCAGGGCCATCACAATCATCCCGTAGCCACACCTCTGCTGGATCCACCTGTAGATAGTAGTAGTGTATCAGAATTAATGCATTATGCTCTGCCAAGTGCACGCCAGATCCCACACTCCAGACACACATAGCATGCGTATATTTGTAAATCATGCAGCACACAGCATAATGTGCGTACCTGGAAAACCCTCCCTCCGTAGATTCTCTACAGTGACCTGCCGTATCTGCATGTCAGTTGTCTTTCCATCCTCTCAAGGGTAACACGAGTGGTAGCTTGGGACGCCATAATCAGGTTCTCGCTGATGCTGCTCCGAAGAGAGGTCTCGCTGATGCTGCTCCGAAGAGAGGTCTCGCTGATGCTGCTCCGAAGAGAGGTCGCACTGATGCTGCTCCGAAGAGAGGTCGCACTGATGCTGCTCAGTCCCTGATTCTGTGATCCTGAACTAAAGCAGAAGCTGAGTGAGAGCAGTGCAGTACGAGAGCACTGCACAGGAAGTAACATGAGAGGATGCCACAAAGCCAAACAGACCGATTAGGCTACATGCTGTTGTGCTGCCACAGTTCTCTGAAGCACTAGGTGTGCAATGGATGCAGGAAATTGCACTCACGCCACAATCGCTAACTCCTCTCCAGACCAAGTCAAACTTGCACACAGGGTTCAGTACTTCGGGGGGGGGGGGGGTGGTACTAGTATACTTACTAGTGTACAGCTTAGTAAACTACTGGTGCACACCTTAACTTACACAGTGCACAAAAAGTCATGACTTTGTGTGTATAGTAGGACGCTGCCACGCAGTTTAGGCCCTCCACAGACAGTATAGTGTTGAAGTCATCAACAGTCTCCTGGCAGGGTGAAGGAAGAGGTCTGGCAGGGTGAAGGAAGAGGTCTGGCAGGGTGAAGGGAGAGGTCTGGCAGGGTGAAGGGAGAGGTCTGGCAGGGTGAAGGGAGAGGTCTGGCAGGGTGAAGGGAGAGGTCTGGCAGGGTGAAGGGAGAGGTCTGGCAGGGTGAAGGGAGAAATGGAAAGAGAGGGTGAGAGGGACGGAGATGGAGAAGGAGGGAGGGAGGGGTTTGGAGGGAGTGAGGGGTTGAGAGGGAGTGAGGGGGAGGGTGGAGTAACGTCTCAAGCCCATAGATTACACACACAACCAGCAACTAATACAACCATAGTAGACTAAAATATGAGTAGCTACAATTGGTGGCCCTGATCTGTCATGACTGAAGCTACAAATGATGGTTCTGATCTATATCTGACTCAAGCTACAAATGACAGGCTCTGATCTGTCATGACCCAAAGTACAAATGACAGGCTCTGATCTGTGTCATCTGTACAGGGAAGATTATTGAGATTTCTACGGAGGAAATAAATTATATCAGGCACCTGTAAGTCACCAGGCCCAGACAATATACCAGCTGACATACTAAGCACTAAACTTGCTGAATGCTTGCAGGTGCTATATCTGGAGAGAGCCAGAGCTGCTGACCACTGAGGGAGGTGGTACTAAATGCATACTGGGCAAGTTTTCTCACCACACTGACTCAAACGGGCAAGTGGACGGTTGATATGGAACAGCTCTGATGGCTACGGTGCCTGCCCAGTCCCATCTGTACCTATGGGTAGTTTTACCTGCAAAATGTGCATTTTGTCTAGAAATGCAAAAGCATGACATGTAATTTGACTGTAGTGGTATGCACATGTTAGTTCAAAGGACTAGCTAGATCCGGGACAGACAGTGGGATATGGTGGGCTCAGATTAGACAGTGGATTCCTATGGATAGTCCCACCTGTCTCAGGACAGTGGGATATGGTGGGCTCAGGTTATATTAGACAGTGGATTCCTATGGATAGTCCTACCTGTCTCAGGACAGTGGGATATGGTGGGCTCAGGTTAGACAGTGAATTCCTATGGATAGTCCTACCTGTCTCAGGACAGTGGGATATGGTGGTCCCAAGTATAGGCAGAGGATTCTACACTCAAACTCACACCACACTCACACACGTGTGGCCATGCAGGACACACATACACAAAAATGTAGAGGGCACGAGGCGCAATGCGGAAATGCATTCAACTGTACTAACAGATTTTGCTTCCACTAGCTGACCATTAGTAAATTACATTATGAAAACCCAACCATAAACTAAAACACTAATTTCAGTCACATAAAAACAGTTGTTGGTAAATTCACTATGTCACATGACACTCTGAGTACCTTTCCTTGGTCTCTTGGTCCCATCTGTTGTCCACCTCTGAGATCTTCTCCTCCCAGCCACTGGCAAGAGGGTGTGAGGGGCAGACTGATCCACTTGGAAGGACTAACAAAAGGGGGGCCCACATGCTAGATGGGTGAATGGGAAGGGATGGAGACATTATGGGTACCGATAGTCCCAAGGTGTGGGTGTGAAGGGTGAGTAATCTGCTACTATTATGACTGTGTCGTGCGAGGGTGTATATGCGAAGGGGTATGCACAAGGTGTACATGTCAAAGTGTGAGGGTGTATAATTGTGTCCATGTCTGTCCATAGCCTCGTTCCCAGGCGCTCTTGGCTCTTCTCCCCAATTACCAAGAGCGCCTGGGAACGAGGCTAGTCTGTCCAGTGAGAGGGTATAATGTGACGGTGTGTTCAATGTGAGATGTGTCATATGTGAGACGTATATGTGAGGGTGAACATGAAGGGTGAGGGTGAACATGAAGGGTGAATGCGAGGGTATCTTACTACCGTATGGCGCTTATATTTCGCGGGTCTAAATTTTCGCGAATTGCTCTTTGAGAACATTTCGTTGAAAAAATTTCGCGAATTCACGGTAAAATGCCACGCCCACAGAATGGGCGTGGTGTACTATACTGTACTGCACTTGAAGACTGCCGTGCGCGCTGAACTCAACTAGCTACCACAGACCACTTCGTTGGTGCGTTGTATTCTGCGACACTCTCTCGAGTTCGTTTTCAGATACCTGTGCGTTCCCCTAACCTTCACCGGATCGAGCTGGCAGCTTCAGTATTGGAAGATATCGCACATGTCAGGTGGTACCTCTTGGGAGAACTCTCCATGTGGATCCAGTAGCTTACACTTTGACTACTGTCCATCCTCACTGTTGGAGTACACAAACAGAGCCATCAAGCTAGCCGTCGCGCGCGTACGTTGGAATACTGTCCACGTAGCTGTAGGCGCACAACACAACTTTTGTTGAAATAATTTCGCGAATGACCTGTAATTCGCGAAATTCGCAAAAATTTAGACCCGCAAAATTTAAGCGCTATACGGTATTATAAGTGAGTGAATACACCTGATGAAGTTGTAGTTGAGGGTGTGTGCACTGTGAGGATGTGACATTATTGCCTGGTCTCATGCACAGGCTTGCATGTGAACAAGGCTGCCAAATTACTCGTTCCCACGGCCGATCGGTAGTCTGCAGGTAGAGGTGTTCAAGCTATAGTCTCTCAGCAGTTCCGTGAGTTTGAGCTGCATGGTTAAACTGTGAGAGCGTGAGACTCACGGATTTGCCGTGAGAATTGGCAGGCCTGACAAAGGCTGATATGTGCCAGCTAGCTAGAGCGAACTGAGCGGTACCATTCGAACGTTCCCATACCTAACTCCAAACCTACCAGGTGGATTTCTCAAACTGAGCAATATTACCGGCCATATCAATGTTGCGGCCATATCAACCACAAACGCCTGAAAGTCACGGGACAGGTGACCATGCTCTACTATTCTCGTGACGTCATTTGAAAGCTTTCAATGAACAAACTCGCCTGTACAGCAGGCAGGGCTCCTTGGACATCGGAATCAAATGCTAGATTGCTAGTGCTTTGCAATCGTTTGAAGTTGAATATCTGCTGAACACAGTCCAACAAACACAAAACCAATAGTCTTGTGCCCAGCCGTCCATGTGCACCCCTGCAGGTGGATGAGTGAGATTTCTTGCCACTAACACCTTTGAGATGGCCAATGAAATCGAAGAGCACACACGGACCAATTATTGTGGGTTACATCACCGATCGATCGAAGTCAAAAATAGCTCAGTTAAAACAGCTCGTAACGTTCAAGACATCTCTTCGTAGCTTCCAAGAACCTTTCAGCCATCTGCAACTTCCAAGAACAATGGTTTACTTTTCCTTTAGTGTCATGTTACCGTGCTCCGCAATATTCTATAGAGTTGGTTCTTGGACAGATTCGTCGTATTGCTTCACTTGTTCCCTTGATGTAAGGGATCGTCACTGTTCATCGGAAGAGCTATGAATCCATCACCCCCTAGGACGACGACAGAGGAAACACCGGAGATGGTGGCAACAGTGACGATCCCTTACATCAAGGGAACAAGTGAAGCAATACGACGAATCTTGGCGAGAGAGAATATCAGAGTGGCCTTCAGGTCCAAAACTACAATCAGGTCCATCTTGACCAATGTAAAGCCACAGGTACATCCACACGACAAGAAGGGAGTGGTGTACTGCATACCCTGCCAGGACTGTGACAAGGTTTACATTGGAGAGACGGGCAGGACATTAAATGTACGACAAAAAGAACACAAGAGACATCTCACAAACGGACACACAGAGGACTCAGCGGTAGCCGCCCATGCCCATCAACAGCTACACGACATCGACTGGGAGAACAGTTCAGTTCTGGACTATGATGACGACTATTACAAGAGGAAAGTAAAGGAGGCACTGCGAATAAAACAGACAGACAACTTCAACCAGGACAGTGGTTTGGCAGTCAACCCAGTATGGTCATCACTTTGGTAAAAATTTCGTGCATTCTGATATTTCATTTCTAATTACATCAATAGTGTATTACGTAATTAATTTGTACATATAGCACCTACGTATGCCATTCTCTTAGTATGCCTGAAGAAGATCACAAGACGGTGATCGAAACGTTGCAAAATAAAATTTGTTTGCCAACTACCGTTCCATGTCCAAGAACCAACTCTATAGAACAATGGTTTACGGCAATACTGGAATAACCAGAAGCCCACCGCCCTATTGTTAGCAGCTGATGCTTCGGGGGTTAGTGAATGTCGCTGACTGCTTGAAGGTAGGGCTACACAGAATTCCTCTATAAATTGTGCATGCAATCAGCGCTTCAATTACACCGACGCTGGACACACTCTGTGGCAAGAAATCCACCAGACATTCTCTGCCGGTGGGCGTGAATGTCTGGGCATGAGACTACACAACAGCAGTAGGCCATAACATGATGAACTAACTGCAATCACATGGTGCTGTGTGCTGAAACCTGCCCACCTCCCTTGGTCCCGCAGGTGGACATTGCCAGAGGTCACATCACAAGATGAAAGTTGCATGACACATTTATATGCGTCTATAGCAAATATAGGGTTAACCGTTTTCGCAGGAGGTCACTTTAAGCCCATGGGATGCATGAAATGTACCATGTTTTCAGCTCCCAAAGTTCACGCACATGCCCATGCAGCCATTCTGCACACATTTCTGACTTTCACCAAATCTACTCATGAACAAGCTTTCACTCGTTACGGTTCTTGGCTTATCACCACACGTCCAGACCGGGAAAACAGCTTCACTGCCAGAATAGAGGCCCCCCAAGCGAGAGGGCTGTTTTCTCAGCCCATTCGTGCAAAGGAGGAGAGAAATGGCCCACCTGGCTCCAACCAAAGACTTTTCAAGGCCAAGCTGAGCATATCCATGTCTATTCTGATGGCAGGATAATCCCAACAGCTGGCTGCCTTTTTATGAAACAAAAGTTCTCCTTCGGGTGCACCCACCCACTTCCCCCTATCCCACCCTTTCTGCTCACGCAGAACCTAACTCCAAAGGACATTGCAAGGTGAACACTAAAGCTGTCTGTAGATGGCTTTATCGGTTAAAGTGTTAAAATTAGTTTATGAATTCTGCCCTACAGTTACTTTACCAAAACCAACCTGATCAGGTTAGTGCATTCATCTGTTGAAGGTCAGCTTCTCCACCTGCATCACTTCAATCAACACCTAGTGCTGCATACACCTGTCCACTGTGGAGAAGTGGGAGGGGGTACTCAAATCCTGGGCCTACCTCTATCATGATCAACATGCACACACACACACACACACATAAATCAGGCATGCCAAGTGAGCCACCTTTCGCAGGTCCAGCCCACATCTGCTAGAGTAACCTATCAAATTATCGAACACCCTGCATTATCGGATGGCTGCACAACACCAACGGAACGAACTCCTGCCCTCGCTCTTGCATCACAAATTCGGACTTTATACATGAGCGGATGTGGACGATGTACAACAAAATAGAGCAGCGTCCGAAGGTTGCGACCATCGGATGAAACCTCCAATCTACGAACAGTGTGGTGCCTTGTCCACCAGAGTTGGTTTATGACTACAGCTACCTTTACTTTATATAACCTCCAAATCGCAAGCTACTGTGCCGTACAGAAGAGACAGGTGTCACGATCTCCCGAGCAAGTGCCATCACTTGCTTTAGTGTACGAGGACAGCCAATACGCGCACACTTGAGAAGGAAACTAACAAGCTCTTCTTCCTCTTCCAAAGATAGGTAGGGATCACGACCTGGTTTGGCTCCATGCTCAACCTTGCCTGAAATATGGTCATGAAGTGTGGAACGAGGTATACCGTATTCTACTGCAGCACGACGTATGCTACTACCACCTTGCTCTACTGCAGCACGACGTATGCTACTACCACCTTGCTCTACTGCAGCTATGGCACTAACCCGCACTGGAGCTGCCCGATAATGATTATAGTCATAGTACCCAAAGTTACGCTACATGTAGCTGCCCCACCCATTAGTGCAGGTATTGGTCTGAGAACTCTGGAACGAGACTGGATGTGCCAACAAGACGAACATCCCATCCTTCGACTGCAAGCTTGGGGTCTGACAGTTACAATGAGAAGCCCAATGATGGCTACCGACAGAGCAGTCGAGCAATACTACAAACATTGTGTTATTAACGCTGTGTCTGAGCCTTGGCATGTCTGACAAATCGGAATAATATCAATTGCTGGTGTATATTCTACTGACGAGCAAGTCAAGGGTCAGTAACAATGGTTGTCCCTCACATGTTAGTGACTGTTCGTGAAGATGGTACTCCAGCTTCTTCCTCTGCTCCCAGGCCTCAGGGGTCATGTAGCCTGGGGAGAGGGTGGGAGTGGAAGTGAGGGGGGAGGGGGACAGCGAGTCTGCACCACACAGAAGTAGTCTCGCGGCCGGGCCAGTAACCCTCCCCCCACATGCCGCTGTCTGTCCCGCGAGACTGGAATAGTTGCTGCCACCAATGTCAAAGTAATTCAAGCACCTGCACATGCAAGGGGCAACCACACCACTAGTTCTCCCTTTTCTTTTCCTCCAAAACACCCTCCCTGCCTTATGCCATTCGATCCCTCGATCCTTCTCCTTTAATCTCTTCACTTATACCTTCGGCCAGACAGTAGACTAATCGCTGCTCCCCGGGCTCGTTCTCACTTGAGGTTTGCCAGATTAAAACCACACCCACTTGTTAACCATGGTGACGCGCAATGACGACGCGTACAGACATAAAAAGGCTCACTGCTAGCTTCTACATGCCCAGAAGATTGTCTAGGTTATCTCGGGTCGGGGGTCAGGGTGAATTGCAGGTACGTGGTGGTTCAGTGCAGGAGTATTAATCAACACTCATGTACCCACCTAGCTAGCCCTAGCACCCCCCTCCACCCCCAGCCCCACCCCCCATGCTCCCACCCCAGCCCCACCCCCACCCCCATGCTCACACCCCAGCCCCACCCCCCATGCTCCCACCCCAGCCCCACCCCCCATGCTCCCACCCCAGCCCACCCCCCATGCTCCCAACCCAGCCCCACCCCCCATGCTCCCACCCCAGCCCCACCCTCCCAATGCTCCCTACCCCCCCAATGCTCCCACCCTCCAAATGCTCCCGCCCCCCAATGCTCCCACCCTCCCAATGCTCCCACCCCACCCCTATTAGAGGAAGGTATGACAAGGATTAAGTAAGTTAGGGCTCTCCTAACATTAACCTAATCCGAGCTAAACCCCCGAATGAGTAACACCGAACTTGACTCTCCTTATATACCCTCAAAAGCCTCCTGGAGGCGCTGTCATTTGATTGGTTGGAATCCGCGGTAATACTTAACGCGGGAACGGGTAATGCTTTTGATTGGTTGGAAGGTACCACCTCAGATTTTGGCGGGAAACAGCAATGGCGAGCTGGTTGCGTCTCTGTCGTTTTCTGATACTGTTCACCTCTTCTGGTAAGTCCTCAGCCACCGGCACCCCCTCTGTTACTGTTGTTGCAGTTGACTATCCCGTTCCCAGGCCCCCGCCCGCCCAGCTTTCCGCCATTTAGTTTGCTCAGCGTGAGAGAGCTTGGGAACGTTGAACGAGACTAGCTATTAGCAGTTGACTGCGCAATCAGAGCACTCTAGTGTGACCCGGAGGAGGGACGTATGCTCGCGAGCCAGCCTCTCGCCACACCCCTTTAGTGGGTGTGGCGAGAGGCTGGCCCAGAAGGATCCAGAATCCGATTGAGTTTGCTTCTGAGGTTCGAGCGAGACTTTAGTAGTTGAAAAGTGACGATGGCTCGAGGGAGGAACTGTCCTGGCTAGTCATCCAAAACAAATTCAATGTGGTTGAGATACTCTGAGGTGCCTAGGTATGCTGGCTATAGTTACTTAGCATAATTTGTTGTGACCTGTTTACTGTGGTAATATTAAAGCATTTCTCCAAGGATAGGGAGAGTATGAGTAGTGAACGAACTCTGTGGATGTCTTGTTGCTCTGGGTTTGCTAGGTATCAACTACACTGATGGCTCCAAAGTTGTAAAGTCGGTCTCTGGCTGACGGTTTATTTCTTCACCACTGTCATCTTCAGTGGGGTGGGGGGACATCCTGTCCTCCGAATGCTGTTCCATAAGCATGGATGGCCCCTGACTCCATGCTGAAGAGGTTTGGCATCTGAGTACGAAGCCAGGTTGAGATTCTGTGGCCTCGTTCCCAGGGGGGGGGGGAGTATGCAGTCTGTTCTAGATAGACAACTGTTGGTGTTGTAGGTTGGATCTGGACTATGGCTACAGAGCTTGGTGTGTCTTGCTTGTGAGTAGAATTTTCCCTCCCTCCAGATCACTCCTTTCTGGGCCGAAGTAGAAGACCACATAAGCAGACTGAAGACCTTGCTCAGCACTATACTGCACAGACGAATTAAGGTACACATCCTCCTCCCTCATCACCTTCATGCACTCTTTATCCTCCCCACTCATCACACACACTCACTCATAACGCACACACATCGCCCTGCCCTCATGAGACCGTCACCCTCACTGATCACCGGTCAAGCGGGCGTGTGGCGAAGCCGCACGCGGAGGGTCCAGAGGGTCTAGCAAACATTGTACTTGATTGCGTTTCAATTGACCAATCAGATCTCACTGAAAGCGATTCGTTCCAATTTTATTCATGACCCTCGTGGTGGTAAACTGAGCCACTCATGTGCGATCAGCCCAGCGGAGAGCATCTAAAAACTTACACTCGAGCTAAACTAGTCCAACCTAGCAGGTATATGTAATTGGCATTCCAGTGAAACGTGATCTAGTGCAATGTTTGCTAGACCCTCTCCGCGGATTCACTGCGTGCATGTGCAACCGGCCTGGCGGAGAGGGGCTAGTGGCTGCTTCACCCATTACTCTCAATGATCACGCTCACCCATCACCCATCATCACCCTCACTGATCATGTACTCTCACCCATTTTTCTCACTGTTGATTGGTCTCAGAACAGACCCTCAGGAAAATTGGAAGGGTCTGGAATAGGCTGGGGCGGAATTGTACCGAGTGGAATGTACGGAAGTTATAATGATTGCTTCATACCTACTTTATTTCGTCCGTGGGCCCTGTACGAGCTCAGCTAAGCTCGAACAACTTCTCTCACCAGCCATCTCCTTGGACTATATTAGCATGGTGTAACTGGTATATTATGTATTTTCGATAAACACGTGCAAGCTTAATTAGCAGTGTGCCGGCATTCCAGTCGCACTGTACACTTCCACTCTTGCCACTCTCCTACACCCTCTTTCCGATTTTCCGTGGGTCTGGTTCGTAAACTACTCACTGATTACCCTCATTCTCACTATTCACCCTCTCTCATGATCCTAGTAATACCACTGCACGCAGTCAACCACCTCCTGGAGTAGAGGGAGACACTGGAGCAAGAACTTCAGGTGTAGACCTGCGAGTTATATCAGGGGAGGGAGGACCCACAATGTCACGATGCTGGTACTGAAGTTGGACTCGCTTGCTTGAGTTTCACCTGCATATCTTACAAGCAATTGCTATCCTGGTTTTGTCTTTCGTGTAGCCTGGATCAGTTGATAAGCTGAGGAAAACTGTCTGTGGTAGCTCGCATGTGTGTATGTGCTTATGATTTGAGCACACACGCACACATCTGTACAATTGACAGGTGGATGCAGCAATCGGTGTGGAAGAGATGGTGGAGAGGATGATGGACACAGGGAGAGGAGGGGAAAGAGATGGGGTAGGTGGGTACTGTAGAGGAGAGAGAGATAAAAAAACGGGGGGGGGGGGGGGGCATAATTCGACATAATTATGACAAATTGGTGGGTGTTAATTTTTGACTGTCAGAGCTGTTGTACTCTCGGAATCCGTTCAAGTGGCAACCCCACTGCTCAGTCTGCTGGTAACCTCGCGTAGCTCAGTCTCGCATGGCCAGACTCCCATATGAGAGTCTGGCTATGGTAGGCTTGTGCAACAGGTAGAGTGAACTCATTTTTCAGAATGATGTCTCACGTCCTCATAGATATTCGTGCTGTAGCAAAGCAGTTGTGGGCATAACACAGCTCAGGGACAAGGTGGGTCATGTGACAGTCATGTGATACTTTTGTGAAAGTATACAGTAAAATGGTCGGTCATATGTTTGTGTAAACTGAGTCATGCAAATGTTAATATGTGACCATGCAAGTAGCAATCACTGATGAGTAAATATCAATTGTCGCCGTTCCCGCCCACACACCCTCACACTCGCATGCTCATGGCTGGAAGTATACCAGGGTGAACTAAATCCATCGTGTCCATCACAAGATTGAATTGAGCTACTGGCATCCATCCCTCCCTCCTTCCCTCCTTCCCTCCTTCCCTCCTTCCCTCCTCCCTTTCTCCCCCCTCTGTTCCTCCCCCTTTCCTCCCTCCTCCATCCCCTCTTGTCTCCACTAGAGAATGCAGGAGTTGCTGAGTGAGCAGTAGAGCATCCAGGTTGAGTACGACCAGCTGGAGGGAGAGTTCATGCTCGTCTCATCAGAACTGAAGCTGCAAGGTAGGGGAAGGACCGAAGGACAGACAGACAGATTGGATCGATTAGTAGAGCATCTGGAGTTGACAGGATACAGCAGGTTACTAGTTCTGAGCTATTCATTAGGTGGAATTTGGCAAAAGGTTCCACAGTGTTTACCAGGTAGCTGGATTCTCCAGACATGTCACTAAACAAAATGTTAATATCGGTGCAATGGATGCCTCCAGAATCCCTCCATCTCACCTCAGAAAACAGCTTAGAGACTTGGAACATTCATACCATATCCGCAAGTATCTGTTCTAGGGACAAGTATGCTTGAAACTAAAGAGTTGACACATCAAAGGGTATACCATTTTTCTTTGAAGGATTCTGTACTTAAAAGCACATCAGTGTTCCTATCCAACTCTTGTACTCTATCGTCCATGATTGGATGAAGCAGGACATCTGTGAAGCCCACCCACCCAGTCCACCCAACTAACTGTACGTGATTTCAGCGTTCACTCTGTCCTCTCCTCCACCTCCCTCAGGGACTGCATCAGTCGTCTGCTCAACTACCTGGAGCGGAGCGAAGCAGTCATGGCCATGACACAGGAAGACAAGGAAAAGCTCAGGGACAGGGTACATGTATGTCATGTGACAAGCATGTGATACTTTTGTGAATGGTCATAATTAGTTTTGTAAGTATGCAACAGAGTCGTGAATGTCATGTAACCATCATGTACGTACGTAGCAATCAATGATGTGTAACTATCAATTGTAGCTGTTGTTCCTGCCCACACACCCTCACACTCACACTCAAACACCTCACACTCGCATGTGTGGTAGATAAATGAATCAGTGTTGCAGGAGTTAATTTGACCTGTTTGTAGGTTCCCTCATTAGTAATGGGGTTTACATCCATCTTTCTCCTTCCCTTCCTAGCTCTCTCCCTCTCGACCATGCCCACCAGCCCTTGCCTCAACTGGAAGAGCAGATCTTCATGCAGCACTGCTCCTCGGCGGGGATGCTGCCGATAGTGGAACATGTGTCCCTCTCCCTCTCACGATCACCGGTGTGAGGCATGATGAGGTGTAGATGTGCCTGTGAGCCTGCCATAATAATTGTATATTCTCCAGTGTTCTCACCAGAAATTTGTTTAAGAAAGGTGCATTGAGATCCATACAACTGAGAAATCTTGTGAAGTCTTGCTTAGTCAAGTGGTTGCTAAATGTAATCAAAACCAATGGGGTGGCTAAGGGCACATTTTGCTTGCTGTGTCAGCAGTGTGAGTACCGTTCAGAGGGAGAGAGATGAACTGCAAAGTCCCTCATCTCCCGAGAGAGATATATCATCACTGCTTAGGTATCACAGCATTGCTATGCCTTGCTGCATGACAGTAGAACAGTTTGATTTTTGTGTCGTGTACACTCACACACACAATTCACCATCATATTCTCCCCTCCCTTCTTCCGACACACCTACGTACTGCAGCTCTCATGTTCAGTTCCAGAGCAACCTCCTGGCGGAGAAGTACCAGGAGCTACCGCTGGAGCTGGGACCCTGGAGGGACCTGCTCTCCAACCAATCAGTGGCAACCAGGTCAGCTGACTGTCATGTGACTTGCACAATTTCTACTGGGATGAGACATACAACCAAGAATGCCATGCAATGTACATAATTCTTTATTCTGTCTTCCTCTCCCCTCCCTCCCTCCCTCCCTCCCTCCCTCCCTCCCTCCCTCCCTCCCTCCCTCCGTTCCTCCCTCCCTCCCTACCTTCCTCCCTCCTCCTCCATCTTTTGTCTCACTCCCTCCCCCTCAATCTGTCCCTCCATGTTTCCCTCTTATTCCCATTCCTCCTTTTTCCCTCCCTCCATCCCTATCTCCCTCCCTCCCTCCATCACTTGCTGCCTCCTTCCTTCCCCCTTCTTTCCGCCCTGCTCTAGAGAATGCAGGAGTTGCTGAGTGAGCGGTAGAGCATCCAGGCTGAGTACGACCAGCTGGAGGAAGAGTTCATGCTCATCTCATCGGAGCTCATGCTGCAAGGTAGTGGAAGGAGAATAGATCTAAGAGCACTGGGAGTTGACAGGATACAGCTAGCAAAGCGGGTTACTAATTCTGAGCCATTCATTACGTGGAACTTTGCAAAAGGTTCCACAGTCTCTGCTGATAGAACCTGGATTCTTCAGACATGTGTCACTAAACAGAATGCGTAGATCAGTACATTGGATGCCGGCCTCCAGAACCCCCTTTGACTATGGCTAGCTAGAGACTTGGTAAATTTCTCAAGTACGTGTTCTAGGGACAAGTATGCATGAAACCAAAGAGTCAGCACTTCAATATCCCGCGGTGTCAATTGTCCATGATTGGATGAAGCTTGCACAGGACATCTGTAAAGCCCACGCACCCAGTCAAACTCCACATAACTACTCTGCCCTTCCCTCCCCCTCCCTCCCCCTCCCTCAGGAATTGCATCAGTCGTCTGCTCAATCACCTGGAGCAGAGCGAAGCGATCATGGCCATACACAGGGAGACAAGGAAAAGCTGCAGGACAAGGTGGGTCATGTGACAGTCATGTGGCACTTTTGTGAAAGATATAATTTCTCTTTGTGTAAATCACAGCTTCATGTTTCATTCCTAGCCCAAGATACCTACATGTAGAATATACAGTACCCATGCTTAGCTGGCTATTCTGGATATCCATCGTCTGAAGAAAGACAATCGTGCATTTGAGTGAGATATGAAATATACGGTATTACCTGCACCACACCACACACACACACTATATATATGCCATCAGCAGTTGCAGGCTGAGTTGGACGAGGCACTGGACAGCAACAAGGAACTGTCGGAGCATCTCCAGGTGGCTCACGTTGAGAGGAGGGAGGCCATGGAAATATCATATCAAGTGAGAGAGGAGGAAGAAGGCGGAAAGGGAGGTTAGTCATGTGACCTGTGTGCCTGTGTGTGGTAGGACAAATGAATCAGTGTTGAAGGAGTTTTAATTTGACCTGTTGGAGTCATGTGATCAGCAGTAGTCCTGTGATGCCCTATGATAATCATACTAGTGAAAATTCAGTTACACTGTATCAAAGTGTAATGTCTCCCCTCTTCCCCCACCCTCTACCCTCTCGCTCTGTCCTTCCTTCTTCTCCCTCCCTCCACCCTCCCTCCCTCCCTTCCCTCCCTCCCCCGCCCTCCCTCCCTCCCTCCCTCCCTCCCTCCCTCCCCCTCCCTCTCCCTCCCTCCCTCCCTCCCTCCCTCCCTCCCTCCCTCCCTCCCTCCCTCCCTCCCTCCCTCCCTCCCTCCCTCCCTCACCCCTTCTCCTCCCCCTACACCTACAGTTTCATCATTTACATCAGAAACTGCTTCCAACGGACCCACACAGCCAGCTCAGCTATACTTCCAGTTCAGCAATATCTCCTGATCGATGTCCTCCCCAACGTCCAACCCAAAGACTTCACCATAGTGATGCCCTTAAGAGCACGTTGTACTATGGAGCGGGTAGTAAGGTAAGTGGTCTCCATGTTTTGAATGTACGTGGGCTGAAGGTGAACACTGGAGAGTGAATGTGTGGTATCTGCCCACACATGTTGATGAGAGTGTTGTGAATCCAAATGCTGTACACAGCAGGAATGCTTACCCTACACGTCTTAATAGTGAAAAGAACTACTTCGATGGCTCATTTGCAACCCCCCCAACCATATATAAAATATAGGAAAAGTGCACTCTTTGGTGCCTCTAACTGCGAAACTAAGAATTAGGCTTCAAACTTGGAGGCTTTACTAACTACTCTAAGACCTACATGCGTGTGCCCCAAAAATCAGATTGCCAGTCCCATCAGAATGTATTTGGTGCAAATGTGCATAGCATTTTACACTAGGACTGTGTGAGAGTGACTCAATATGGCGGATGGCAGATTAAGTGCCTGACAATCTTGTGTACAAAGATCAAGCCTTTTATAGCTGAGTATATAGAATCAGGGCGCCAGATAAAGATAACTCAGGTGCATGTTACAAGACAATAGCTATAATTATCATTGTTCAGTTTGCACAATGTCATGTTCAGCGCCAGGTCGCTACATGTGTTTTCATATTTCAGATCCTGGAATGGACCTGGGACTGGGGGTGGTGGTGCACACGGTCGCTAAGAAATGAGTGGCATCAAACAATGGAGTCAAGCTCCTATACCAGGTGGGCGTGGCAACCACTTCTGGCAGTGGACAAGGAAGTTTGCACAGCGACTTGTCCTTGCAGCCTCCCAGACTGTCACCCTCTCCATCAAACAGCAGGTGAGCAACACCCACACATGCACAGACATGATAGCCACTTGTAATGACAAGTTAAATACGCCTTGAGACTGTAAACTGGTCCTACCAGAGAGTAAATCATACCAGAGGGAAAATGTGAGGTTGTACTGTGCATGGTATTGGTATCCGGTTGCACCAGTTGTGCGTAGGTAGTGTACGTACCCTGTAATCATGTATCATATCTTATCGTAGTTAATTTATTTCTCCTGCTACTCAGCTATTTCTTTGTAACTGCATGTACCTGTATTGTAGTTTCTGGATAATTATTAACATGACTCAGCATATTGCTGCATGCACATTCCAGTATGCTGCATGTGCACTACAGTATACTGCATGTGCACTACAGTATACTGCATGTGCACTACAGTATACTGCATGTGCACTACAGTATACTACAGTATATATACTCCTCCATACACTGCAGGACAGTGTGTCTACCTCCCAAGAGCCAAGAGTGGAGATCAGGCATGTACCACAACCAATCAGTAAGTGATGAGTCTGCTGCTATCTGATTGGTTGGAAATAGCCTATACATGTAAGTGATGTGTCTGCTGCTATCTGATTGGTTGGAAACAGCGGAGATATATAGACTTACCCAACATGTAACGCAAACATACATTTTTACGGTGATATGAATGTACCACCTCCCAATACAGATCGGCATCCTTCGGTCTTGCTCGTATCTTACGGACATTTCAAACGATGATCGTATCCACCAGCTCTGCAGATACCTTACAGCTCTGCCAAATTAGCACGCACGGAATAAACATGTAGAGTAATTACACTCCGTTTTCGAGGTTTGCTCTCACTTATTGGACACTTCAGCAGACTCTGATTGCAGCTTAAATTTGACACGTAAAATACATATGCACACATGCACACGCACGCACACACACACACACACACACACACACACAAACAAACAGCCTCTATCAGCTGAGACCACCACCATGAATCTCACATACCCGACAGCATCACACGGTATGAGAGTACTACCATCCTTGATCGGACACTTCCTGAGAAATATGAGCCACCTACCAGTATCCTCCAGGGGAAGGGAGGGGTTGGGATCGAGGGAGCTATAGGACAGCTGCCAAAAGAATAGTACATGAAATCTGTGCGTGCAACTGGTGGTGAAGCTTTCACTTATATGACTGTGTACTATCCCTCCCTCTCAGTGCTCTGTACATCGTCCAAATGCAGTCAAGACTCTGATAATGAACCCCAGTGACTGGGATGGAAGAAGTAGGGAAATCAGTTTTCATCGTTGTTGTTTATAATAGAGAATCAAACTATTAGAATAATTCTCTTGTCCTAACCCCCTTCTTTCCTATATTCTTCCACCACCTCCTCCCCTCTTATATATTTTCCCCACACATTTCATCAGCGATCAAATTGAAGGCTACTGTCCTTTGGTATATGCACTGTATCACTTCCCCCCCCCCCCCCCCCCCCCCCCCCCAGGCAGGTCAATAGGGTGCTCCTCCCCAGGGGTCAGTTGGGATGTAGTTTGAAGCTACACTGTAGTGGGTGGGGAGTGGCTATGGTGTTTGTCCACTCCGACTACCAAGCAGTGATCGACTCAGATCAGAGATCAGATCATCAAGTTAATGTCCCCATCAGCATGAATACATGCTGCCCAACCCCATGGTTCCAGCCAACCATCAGTGCTAATGCATGAAACCATGCATGTTTACTAGAAGTCTAGCCACTAGCCCCTCTACGCCAGGCTGGTTACAACTCGTGGCGAAGTCGCCCACTTGACCGGCTGGGAGGAGTGCTCAAAGACCTGTTACCATAGGTACATGTTGTGGGTACATGAAGAGGCTGCCAAATGCAGCGGAGTGCATCACGAAAAGGCCCTTTTCAATTGGAAGAGTGGTGAGCCATGGAGCTGAAGCCTCCTTATTCTTGGGCAAGTGTCATGGCTTGCTGGAAGGGAGGGTGAAGATGAGGTCTGAAGTTGTAAACCTGCGCATGTAGTTGCTCACTCTCACAGTGGACTGCATGCTTGGTTTGGGGGATTGTAGCAGCTGCTTTGTCATCATCTTGCTAATGGATCATAATTATGGTAAATTCCTTCGCTATTCCTAAATAGAAATGCTGCCATGTTCTCTGATAGGCCTCACACCATTCATGCATGCCCCCCACACACTGGAAATGATCAAGATGGGTGTTTTCATCTGTTATACCACATTGTAGTATCAATTTATGGGTCCACCATCATCAGAACATCATCCTATGGGGGTACTGTCCATTCTTAAGGGAGAACCTCGCAGCTAAGTACTGTCTCAGACTTGGAACAGCCTTGACGGATACCAGCAGTTGAGAATCCACATTCTTCTGGTCTTCCTTTCGCTCATCCGATACTGTGTAGCCCTATACATGAGAAATGCAACAAAACATTTTAAAAGTTAGATTATGTACTAGGAATACGCATGCGCAGTGTCTTTGCCTCGCACACGTGCTTGCAATACGAATTCCATATAAATAGGCGTGGTTTCATGGGCCAGAGCATGCAGCATGCAATAAGGTGCGAAGTTCAGTTGCGAGTGACTGACTGAGAAGGTGAAAAGCATCCCTGAGGAGGACGAATGTGTTAGCGAGGCTCTGCATCCCTTGCCTAACGCGAATATCCATGCTGAGTTACATGTAGCTCATTGTGGCAAACGGTTCTTAGCAGCTATGCATGTAGCCTCGTTCCCAGGCCGCGGGGGAGGAGAGAAGACGGCCTGGTATCCACTGCTTGCACATGCGCGAGCATTCCCAGAAAAACCTGGGAATTCATTTTCATTTGTAAATGGTCAGTAAAATTGATACGTATACGTCCGATTCACTTCCGTATCATCGAAAAGAAACAAGTGAGAAAGCGCTTTCTGTGTATGTAAGGTGTCTGGAAACTTGCCACGCTATCAGGAACCTGCTTCATAAGTGCCCTGAGTTTCGGTTTTACTGTCTTGACTTCGCCTACGCAGGAACGGCAAGTAAACCGTCGCCACTGTCAACAGAAACGGCAGACATGAGAAGTAACTTACACAGACGAGAACGCCAATCTTCACACAATCCTACATCACTGAAGAGAGTAGCAGGTCGCCCTTCTGAACGACGAATTCGACAGAAATGCTTCGCAGCAACCTTTTGACTTGAGCGTGTACGTAGATTAGACCTTGAATATTCGGTCCGGAAATGACCCACGTGGAATGACAACATAAACCTTACAATTTTACGGAAATATACCGGAAATAGCGGCGCTTGCGCGAGCAGTAGATACCAGGCCGTCTTCTCTCCTCCCGCGCGGCCTGGGAATGAGGCTACTATGCATGATACTACCAGCAGACCTCACCTAGTTCATCGTATAGTGCCAGTAAAGGTCCACAATGCGGGGCCTACACGTGTGCACGTGCCTCCAAAAACGCATACCAGTAGTCTGGGGATGAGACTGCAGAAACCGCCCACACGCAACTCAAGAGCGACGGAAATTTAAGTGTGACGAACATACATGTGTCAGTTGCGAGTAGAAATCGAAGCATAAGTGCACAATTCCGCACCGCGTATTATCGTGCATGGCGATCGCAGGGTGCGCAGGGTGATCGCCCCGTGCAATCATATGCACATACGCCGTGCGGTAGCTTTACTTGCACAATTGCACACGGCATAATTATCGCGCAGGCAAGAGCGCATATGTAGATGGCACCCCAGGAGTAAGAGCGTGTAACTTCAATAGGCGCCAGCGGTGCGGGCAGAATACTTGAAAATAGAACATCCGGTTGCACCTGAAGCTGTTCGGTGGTAATTGTGAACGCATTAGCGAAGTGCGAAGATCTAAGTGGCTAGCAATTCGGCTCCGGCTGAGCTTATTTGAACACAAGGCCAATTGAACCATCCGGCCACAACGGCTTCTCCGGGTCAAGCAGTTAGAGGCTACCACTTGATATGTGGGTTGTAGAGTGTAAAGTAAAACCGCTGGCAAACCTGCTGCACACAGCTGCTCCATTCATGGATATAGCCCATGCAAACTAACCAGAAGTTCGGTACCCAAATTATACTTGGAATGCACTAGCATTTTGACTTTTAATTATAATCCCTGTACACTTGTCACTGGTGGAATGACTGCAGATTCAATCTTAGACGGTAAATTTGAACCCCCCCCCCCCCACACACAACAACATCTTGTATGGAACTCTTACTTGCTTCGAGTCTGAGAAGAGGTTACTGTCCTCTCCCGGCTTCTTTGTTGTCGGGGTACGTCTGAAGTACTCATCTGTGAGACGCTCTGGCAATACCATCCCAGCCACGTCCACCTTCGTTTGTGTTGCAATCACATATGCCTGATTCACACGACGGAGGGGGACTCCATTAATGCAGAAAGGACCTGGGGGGAAGAGTGAAGGACTACTGGCTGACTGAGTAGCTGTTAATTAACTTTTGAGCGCGAACGGCTTATTTCAGAGGAGGTTGGACACATTTTCTGTGCTGCAGTAGCTAGAGTGGAAATATTTGCCATGTTTTACGCTTCGTCCCCCATGTAAAGAATGTCTGGGACCGAACGTAAATCTGAAAATGAGAAGCGAAGGTATAGTCAGGGAGTTTGAAAGGTAGGAGAGTCTTGAGGTTAGCAGAGTGCATTATAACAGTCGGTCATCAGCCATATTCCAGGCGAAGCGCTGATATGGCCGTCCACTGACTGACATAATATTATTGGCCGGTTAATTGCGAAGTGGCTATTGGTCCGGCAGGCGGCTTAGGGTACATTAGGGCCAGGGCCGGTTCTAGATGCGCACACATTTCTGGTAATGGGTTAATTGAATACGCAGTGGGAAGTCACACAGTGAACATAGCTCCTGCCTACTTTACAAATTGGATTATTTTTTTTATTTATTTTTTTTTTCTTTAGGAACATTTCCCCAGATGGGCAGGATTGGCAGAAAGCAATTTAATGCTTATTTGAAGCCTCTCCTGGGAAGGGAAACCAGAAAGCCTGGAGAAAAACCCTTCCTAGGCGCAACTGGTGGGACTCGAACCTGTGGCCTCTCACACCACAGTCAAGTGCTTTAACCACTAGGCCACACAGTCACTGTATTCACAGTCTTGTAAGTATAATATTATTCATGTAAGTATAATATTATTCATGAAGCGGCGAAACCATGCAAAACCCATAATCACTTTTGCAGTGCTACCTCCACCCACTGGTTTCACAGGTATTGTGACAGAGTGAATTCGCTGAGGGGCCACAATAATGAAGATTTCAGACACATGAGACATACATAACTACATACATGTACATTCCCTCAGATTACCACCCCACACCGAAAGATCATAAGCCTAGCTTCCCACCCGGAAATTTGTTAGTGTCAGATCATGTCGGACCAATACCGGTGTTGGTCTGACATTATGTGAGCCCATGTTCACTGGGTTAGTTGGAGTACCAGGAGTACTTTGTCAATCAAACGAAGCACTCTTTATAAGACTGCAGGTTAGTCCCTGTATGCATGATTTAGCTATATTGCTACCTATACTGTATTCTGTGAGCAGGGTGAATGCCTATCTCAACTCTCAACACCCATATGAATGTCCTACTATAAACTGTCTATGCCATGCCTGAAAAAACGTCCGCTCATCACAATGCATTCTATACCTACAGTGATTTCACGACTGAAGTGGGGCAGATCGACCCCACAAATATAATGGCAATCACAGTAATGAAGTCAATATCAGCAATGAATCATAAGCTCCTCCTAGCAATCGAGAGTAATGTAAGCACTCACAGCTTTGTCACCATTTTGTACACTGGCAGCATTGGCAAGCTTTTTCATGCACGGCCAAGAAATGAAATGAGCATCATCAACCACGATGGCACGAGCTGAGTGCTGAATTTCTGAATTTCTGAATTTCGAGTGCTGAATTTCAGAGCTCAATTGTTTGTGACCAAGGACTTGTATTCCAGGAAATACTGCCCAATCCAGTAATAATTTTGTAAATGTGTATTTGGAACTGTGTTGTTTTGATAAGTACATTTCCTGGTATTGGTACATTGGAATCATAGCAAATAATTAGTGTCCTGAGCTGCCACTTAATTGGATTAGTCGAAATTCCAGGAATTGAACTTCTACAGCTACATTAGACATACAGGCTTATTAACAGTACATAGTGAAAGAGCTGTCACCCCATGTTTGGCATATCGTTTTGATATCTGCGCCTTCTGTTTGGGAGTAAAGTAGTCGTATACGTCGCTCGCTTGTGTAGGATTCGTCACCCTGTCGTGCTGGATAGATCTGTAGTACCTGTACTTTTTTGCCAGTGGTGATGCTGGACCAAAAACGGAGTCAGCGCGCTGGAAAAAAAAGCAAACAGGGCATAATCAGCTAGTACTCGACATGTTGCAGTGATCCAGGTTGGTTGCCACAGAAACACGAAATTTGCAAACGTTTTCACCAACAAAAGAAACCCACTACACGGTACATTGATGGAGAAAAGTCTCACAACCCATTGTTGTCATACTCTGCACATTTGCTATGCAGTATTAATTTAATTCACCCCCGTTTTGATTAATACAGACTTTCTCAAGTACTGTTGGAGTTGATGAAGTGAAATCGACAAAGTTGGAATTGACGAAATGGGAATTCACCGAATGGGAATTAACTCTTTGGGAGCGGTCATTAATTATTCATAACTTCCGCATCACGCGACCGTGCATGTGTGATATAAGCATCATTAGTAACAGCTGCGAAAAATGACTATTTTGCCACCCTATAGCGACGTTCCCGTCGAGTCTACCATCTGGCTAATACGGAAATGAATGAAGTACCTTCATTGTGCCATCTTTTCCACAGAACAGGAGGAATCGCGGCTGTCACAAGCGAGAAGAACGAAGACCACGCCTATTACAGCGTTGTCGGTTATATCTTGTCACTGTCACTCTTCTGCAGCTCCCCACAACCCCATCAAGTGTTCATATTTGTCTTCTTGCCACTTGCCACCATCGTCGCAGTCATCCGTGCAAAGTAAAATAGCGCTAGCCGTGTTTACAGTTTTAAAGTCGCGTGACAATAAATGACAGCTGCTTGCGGTTATTTTAACAGTGCATGAATAATATTAACCTGTAGACTTTGATTGATTATTGGTCTGGCAGATCGGGGCAGCCCCTTAGGTACCGGTCTGTGTGAAGAAAGTCGGCGATCGTCAAACAGGTAAGCGCGGCAAGGGGTGGTCACTCCCATATGCGCAATACTTAGAGCTGCGACCGGGGTCACAAATTGTGACCGCCTAAATTCGGCTGTGACCTCGTGACCGGCCCTCAAAATCGCTGGTGACCCCGTGACCGCACCGTAAAATTATTCGTGACCCTGTGACCTCTCAACTGTACCGTACCGTACTGCTCAGCTGAATCGAAGGCTGTCAATCAAAGGCTGTCACGCTGGCGGATTAAAGCAGCGCAGAGGCGGCCATGGAGCGAAGGAGACTGTGAGACGTGGAGTATTCAGCAACACACTTCTGCGATCTGGTATAAATTTTAACGGTTAGTTAGTAAAGCTACCTCGAAAGATCACGTGTAAAGTGCGTGCTGTGCACGTGCATGCCTGACACGCTCGACATGACGTCATGACGTCGACTAGCGCTAGCGACGACCTAGCGCGAAGTACACGGCTCGGAGCGCTCGACATATACCTCCTGCCATTGCTGCTGCATAACTGAAACACTGGCTAGCTAACTTGTGTACGTTCTTCTGTTTGCAGCGATTTCTAAAATGTTAAAATTTAGGCTGTGACCGCTTGGAAAAACCTTCGTGACCCTGTGACTGCACAGAAAAAACCTTGGTGACCCAGTGACCGCATTGTGACCCCGGTCGCAGCTCTAAGTATTGCGCATATGGGAGTGACCACCCCTTGCGCGGGGAGGCCATAGAGTACGCATAATCGCTTAGGCATATATATATGCCTCCCGCGGGGAGCGGTAGGCGCGTGTGTGCATCACAGAGTCGGTAGACTCTGTATGTAGGGATACGACGTACACGCAATATATGTCAATACAAAAAAATCTCTCCAAATCTCAGAAACGGTACACTTATAAGCCTTTATAACCACCTACCGTTCATCTTCGAGTGTTTTCATGACCAACAAGACTCCTCGCGTCGGGAAAAACCGTCACGAAAGTACCACACCAGGTACTCGCAAAACGGGCAAATTGTTTTTCTTTCTTCTTCTTCTTCTTCTTCTTTCTTCTTCTTCAGACGGGCTAGCTCAACGTCGACTCAATCTCTCATGATGGTTTTCGCACGAAACAGCAGCATTTCACACCGAGTAGTGCACCTGGCCATCGCTTTTTCGCAACCTCCAAGTCTTCACCAGGCAGCTGCAGCTGCCCACTCAATAACTATGGCTTCTTTAGTCACGCCATTTTCTCGTTTGTACGCATGCGCGATCACTTAGCAACAAACGTAATTATTACTCAAGATTGCTGAATTAGAAGTGTCTTGCGCCGTTGTGTTGACATCTTCATAAAGCCAAGGTAAATTCTAAACTCTGGTTACCCTGCGTATAATTTATGTATGTTACTACCTACTGTGTTCTGTGAGAAGGCTGAATGCCTATCTAAAGACTCAACAATTTTATAAATCTTGCTACTTCTGGTATAGCTAGTGAATAATATTATGGTCTTCAAAGTTCAGACAGGGATTAGGTACTACTGCCTTAGTATCCATCCAGAAAAGGGTTGACTTGGGTCTGATTCTTCAGCCAATGTAAATACCGGAGTCAATATTGTCCATATACCAAAGCAAGGGCTCCTATATACTACCTGTGAGGACACCGACTTCTGCTCTGTGATGGCAAATTGCATGCACTGCTGCTAAAAAAAAAAAGACATGAACAAGTAATAACAAGTGAGTCTTTAAAAGACTTGATGTGTCTCGGCACGACTTGGTATCAGCTAGAATCATGCAGAGGACATGGCAGCTGCTTAACCCTTTATTATGACTGCAAAACCTGTTAGCTACGAGACTTTCAGCTCAAGTGAGTGTCAATATCCTTGGAGGTTCTGTGTGAGCAAGGGGTGGGTCGGAATGTTCACCCAAAGGGTGAAAGCAGTATGGTCGTGTCTGGGCTTGATGTAAGTTAGTCAACACCTCGGCCAATTCTTTCAGCACTTATCTATAGGCCTATAGCTAGCTAGCTAGAGCTGAGTGAGCTTTAGTATGCACTTGGGATGGCTGAGTGCAGCACACTGGATGGGTGAGTATTCATTGTCCTGAATTAAGTATTAGAGCTACGTAGCAGCAGTCTTGGTAAGAGGATTCATGAGCAGCCATTCAAACCCATAATCAATTTTGAAGATCTACTTGCAGGCTATAAATACGTTTGACACCCTATTAAGGCATGCATGCAGCACTTGCGCGGGCGCATTGCGAAAAGCGACGTACCACGTACGTACGTACGTACGTACGTACGTACGCACGTACGTACGTACGTACCTACGCATCCAGCACTGTGTCTCGGCACTTCGGTGCCGAGACAAAAAACATTTGAAAATGTAACAGGATGTAGGGATACCAGAACGGCAAAAAGTAAGGAAACAAGGTAGGGATGATTGCACAAAACAGTGAAGTATACAATCCCCCTACACATCTTTTTTCATTATACACGTATATGGAAAAAGATTTCTGTAGGGGGGTTGTATACTTCACTGTTTTGTGCAATCATCCCTACCTTGTTTCCTTACTTTTTGCCGTTCTGGTATCCCTACATCCTGTTACATTTTCAAATGTTTTTTATTACTTGTATATATATGCCTCCCGCGCCCAGAGAGTTAACCAAATGGGAATTGACCAAATGCCATCATCAAGGCCAAGTGTCAGGCGACATTTCAGTGACCTGGGCGCCACCTTTGACACTCATTACCAACCATATTAAGTTAACCTTTTGAACACGGTGAGCGTATATATACTTTCGAGTGCTTACCATGCGAAGGTACGAAGCTTAACGAGATTTGAGGGTATGCCCCTCTATAACCAACAGTAAGAAGGCTAGGCCCCACCTTTTCACAGACATCTTCACTCCAGAAAGGCAGGAAGGAACGGTACTAGATCGAGTACGTGTGAATTAAGTCAACAACGTCAAACATAGAGGTTTTTCACGAGCAGAGGCAGAGAATGACCCCGCTTTTCACTCCAGGCAGCTGTTCTACAGTCGATCGCAGTTGCGTTTGAACACTGCGTATTGGGTGACCGTGTGCGGCGAGAACTTTCCGTGGGTGGAGATTCATGGAAATGACACGGCCTTGAATACACAAGAGTCTGGAAGCCATGCAGGCACTTTGCGTGAGTGTCATGCTTGCAGAACACAGCCTCCATGACAATCCACGCAATACGCGATGTTCAAACGCAGCTGCAATCGACTGTACTTACAAATAACACAGGAATCAGGTGAGGCAGTAAATACCAAGGCTTCTTTTCAAGTAGCTAATACCTAGCAATTGTAGCCTCAGAAAATGGCTTCAAATCACACAACTAAACTCTCAATCAACAAGCTTACTATTTATGCTAATCAAGCTGCTGACTCAGCTTTTAGACAAGTTAGCACACATGCCACTTGGACCTGTTGACTTGATAATCATGACTTCTGTAAGCAGGTTTTATAATTCCCACTCCAGCGTCCAAAGGGTTAACTTAAATTCCCCACATAAATTCTTATGGGCTTATAGGAACTCATGACGGGTCAATGGTTGGTAAAGAGTTAAGTCACCCTACACAAGTGACAAATCTTCAGTAGATGAGTAACTACCCACCTTTGCGTATAAAGTGTCACTTACCAGTGACCAGCAACAGCCCTGATGACAGCTGCTTGAGAAACACCACTCTTTTTCCCTTGTGGCACCCTGACAAGAGAATCAGAACTGTCCCCGGGGTGATGGACTGTCGTAACCTAGCAGGCTTAGGATTCTTGCGTGATCTAAGCTTTCGGCCCACATCTTCAGTTGGGTAGTAGCGGGGCTGCATAGAGAAAATAACTGGACTAACACGACTACAAGAGGCTGGGAACTAGATCTACGATGGCTTAGCAATGTGGATTACTGCAGGTGCATGGTGACGGAGCATGCAGATTGCATAATAATATTACACTCCTGGTAGGGGAAAAATTGTGCCGCATAAATAATTAATGTAAATAATTAGTTCGAGTGATAGGAATGGCGTACAAAGATTCTGACTGCACCGTCGTGGTCACTAATTATAACATGCACTGTCCTCACCATACAATTTTGGTGCTTAAATTCACTATTTAGTGGTGGAGATACAAGCGCTTTTGTAGTGCCATCGGCCGCCATTGCTCGATCGCTCTTTTCGAAGTTCTTTGCCAGTACAGCTCTTACGAAGGCCCCACAAAGATTCTGACCACACAGGTGTGATCGCAGTCGCTCACTGACGCTCACATGCCGAAACTCACTGTGCTGGCAGAGTTGTGAGCGCTGTAATAAGTTCTTGCCTTCCCTTTTAGACGCCATTGCTGACTCGATCGATCGACCAAGCTCGAGTGTGGTCCTCACGTGACATGTGCGTTAATTGGAATGAGCTGCAATACCTATTAGCTTGCGCAACCAGCGAGTTGCAACGCGCCTTCCAGGAGTGCGGTTGCCCCTCGTAGACAAGTACCATTGAAACAACTTTGCAAGCTAATTCTGATGATTTGTACCTACACATATGACCTGCTGAGCAAATACCCTGCACATCCCGCATTTTGAGTTAGCACCGGAAATCGTAATAGATCCCCTTGCTTGCAGAGCGAATTTCAAAGCAATCGGTCATCCTGTCGGAGAGACACAGCTCGAAAGCCGCGTGCAGCATACACAAAACTGCTTTTCATGTAAATGCAAAAGTAGACAAGCAGGGGAGCAGCAGTTGAAGCGCCGGACGCAATCAAGGAGCAGCAGTTGAAGCGCCGGACGCAATCGGGGAGCAGCAGTTGAAGCGCCGGACGCAATCGGGGAGCAGCAGTTGAAGCGCCGGACGCAATCGGGGAGCAGCAGCTGAAGCAGACGTAAACGGGGAGCAGCAGTGGAAGCGGCTTGATATGATGCAATCGGGGAGCATTAGCTGAAGTGGACGCAATCGAGGAGCAGCAGCTCTCCACAGAGCTGTCTGGCGCCGGATTACTCACATAGGCAAATGAGGGGGAAGTAGATGAGAACATAATACATTTCTTAACAATGGGTCTATATATATATTTCAAGCGTTTACTAGTTCCAGGGGGGCCACTTTGGGGGGGGCAAATCAATATGACAGGTCTTCCAGTTTGTAATCTAGTTGACATGCTTTCGACAAACACGTGGAAGTAGTCACATTAAAAAAAATGGGCAGGGCAAACAGTTTATAAACTGGCTGAACGGTTTACAGGCAGGACAAACGGTTCATAAACTGCAAGTGACAAATGCTGGGGTGAATAGGCCAACACTAAGGCAAGGACTAGGTACGAGTATTTCTGCAGTGCCTACCACTTTTTCGTGAAGAGCCTTCAGAACTTTACAAGCACTTACACAATGTACCACTTTTTCGAGAAGAGCCTTCAGTTCCTCTCTCATAGTCGTCATATGCATGGTATTTGATATATACATGTAGATTTGGTAGATATGCGATTGACAGAACAGATTGTCAACCTCACGTCAAAACCATTTATCGGACTACAATACTGTAAATACACAACAATTGTACTGTTATCGTATTACGCTTCGCGGGCCATCAAATACGGAGCATTCCCTACTACAACAATGGAACGTAAACCTTTTATTGACCGCAACCAAGGGCGCATTGAGCCGCCGGAGGCGGCGAGAGGGCATGCAACGTTCATAGACGGCAAAATGCTGAGTGTTACTAAATATAGAATTTTGACTATATAAGCACGTGAACCGTCGACGCACGCCCCCTATGCAGTCACTTTTGCACAGAGATGGCTAGCTGGCATTCGTCTGCAGCGTTCATCTTTGACAAGGACCTAGCTACCTAGCGAGAGCTCCTTTCGATGCTATAATTCCCTCCCTCCAACTTACACACAGCAAACATCAAGCTGTTGTGCTATTGTTGAGAGCGGTGAATGTTGGCTTGCATCCGGCAATACTTTCTCCAAATCTGGCCTGCTACACTAGTGGGAGAGGTACCTGGACCAGAATAAGTACTTGGGCTAGAGGTCGCTTGGATGGCGTTTCTATACCGAAATCGGTAGCACTCATCTTCCTTGCCCATGAAAAAGTTCAATCGAACGTTCGTAACAGTACTGTGCACGCAATTTCACGTGCTAACCGGAAATGCTATTTATAGTAACACTCAGCACTATGTCATATATACGTGCGCTATAGGAGTTGCATGCCCTCTTGCTGCCTTCGGCGGCTCGATACGCCCTTGCCGCAACTGTAATGAACAAGGTAACGTACCACACATCTAGCTAGTGGGGGGCAATTGTCATACACACCAAGTGTTGAACCTGTAGTTGGTTGAACAATACGCGAAACTCCTCTTTTCATTCTGAATAGTTTTGCCTCTTTATTGATCATGTCATGTTCACGTGAGGAAGGATACCACGACTACAACCGAAGAAAAGCTGGGCAGGGCCTGGTAATAGATAAGTGTGTGCTGACTTCACTGGTACAGATCTTACCAGCCTCGGTACCAGACCCTACCTAACTCGCATGCGGAAGTAGGGCCTGGTGCACTTGCATACATAAACTGTTTATGGATACGCTGACGTATACAGGTTTCCTGAGTGATAATTGAGGTGCTGATTAATATACAAGTAGGTGCCAGAAAATTCAACCACTACAGCTTCAGGCAGTAGACCTTGCGATCCTTGTCATCTCTCAGATCGATGATTGCAAGAACCGACAGAATGTTCTAACTCGGAGAGTGCTACTGCAGCTTTGGACCGATTATGCAGCGAAGTAGGGCACACCAGAATGCAGCTGATACCTGGCCCTGTGTGTACAAGATGTTTACATGTTACCTGATCCAGTACGAGCGCTTTCAGAGGGCTTACGAAAACAACAATAGACATTGGTGTGGAACCGCTGTGCAAATAGCTAGCTAGTCGAACACATGTGGCAGACTACCGTAGCGGAGGGACTTTCCACTGCCATATGGCGTAGAAATGAAGACGCATTTCCCTTTCATAAACTCCTTCACAGCTTCCAGCTCCTCAGGATTCGCTGCGGGGTATCCAATCTTGGTGAATGTCTCTTCGATTGCTGTCTGTATCTCACTGCGATGAGCACGTGTTTGTGTGAAAAGATATGTAATCGAACAGCAATCAACTGCGGAGTTCCGCGGAGTTCAAATTTTTGTGTATGCAAGTGCACCAGACCCAACTTCAGCGTGCGAGTTAGGGTCTGGTACAGAGACTAAGATCTTACATGCATGTATATCGGTATGGATGGCACCCTACTGATCACTTCGATAGCAGTCACAAACACTTCTACATGTGATACAAGGGTGACTACTGCAAGGGGGCAGTCACTCTCTAGTCTCAGTCACGACCAGTGGCCAAAAGTTCTTTTTGAGCGGCTGACTATTGTCCCAAATACATAAGGTAAGGCGGGGCTATTCCGACGGCAGGGTAATTCCGATAGTTGGCTGCCTTTGTTACCAGTCAAAGTTTGGTAATTGTTCTGTGGTACTACAGGGTAAGCTGACGATCAACCTACCCTGCGGTAACCACAGAAGAATTACCAAACTTTGTCTGTTCAAAAGGCAGCCAACTGTCGGAATTACCCCACCGTCGGATTAGCCCCGCCTTATCTTATGGAAGAATGGTCAGCAACTCCACCCCTTTCATGTATAGTGTGACTGTGGTGCATGTCGGAGTGACCCCACTTGACCTTTCATCTGGTACAGCAACACTGAACAACACTGGTAATAAATTACGATCCTTCCCTCTCCCCAGCGTACCGACTTCCTCAGAAGAATAACACGCTTGTCTCCGTTCTTTTCTCCCTTTACTTGCGCCGTCTTATAGTGCTGCTTCTTTGATTTCGAAGGTTCCTTAACGATCCTCTTCCTCTTGTAGATGGCTGCCTTCTTATACATGGCAGAGCGGCTGTACCTGGAAATGCCGCCCGCCAGCAGATAGTTTCGTGGAGAATGAGGTTTTCCCGCCATCATACACTGACCGAGATGTACAGGGGCAGTCAAAGTTCCAAGGATGCACCAGATTGCTACGAACTTGTGCCACACGTTGGCAAAGGCCAGAAGCAGAAAAGGAGGAATCTGCGCATGCGCGAATGTTTTAATAAACGATGATATGGCAGAACTAGAGGTCTCACTTTCGGGGAGAAGATGGCTAGAACTGGACCCGCCACTATCAACTCAGTGCATCAGTGGCATTACTCGGTTAGGCTTCAAGTTCATGACGCCAGTGCAGGTACTGTGAGGAAATTCTGGCCTTTGACAAAGGCTTTGTCTGGGCAAGGGATAGTCTGGTTCCCAGACCCACTCGAGGTAGGGTCTGGGAACCAGACTAGGCAAGGGATTGACCATAGATAGTATGGAGTGGCTCGATTATCGATATCTATGGCTGGATTAACCCTAAACTCCCTACTCTCACTCTCTAAATAATGAGGCATTTTGTGTAAGTACTCACAGTCGGATATTCTTTAGGATAGCAAGTGTATCTGGTTGCTGTCTGTTATTGTTCTACTGGTACCATGGGGTTCGACCATAGTGTGCCACAATCGGTTTGGGCTACCTGCAGAAGCTAATGGCCTGGCTATCGCAGTTGCCAGTGTTTCCACTAACATAAATGAACAATATACGGCTGGTGTGTGGAAGTCAGATGTCCTATTATTTGTAACATTTGGCCCCACATCTTCAGCTTCACAATGTGCATGTTGTTGTGTATACGGTAAGCGGTCACTCCCACACCTTGGATATGGCCATACAAGAAAACACAGTATACGCGATAGCACCTGTTCGATGCACATCGGCAGAGATGTCACATCGATTGTAGCTGCACTGTATCCAGTAGAGGTTCAGCGCGGGTTATGTGTTCTATGAACACCTCTAGTCAATCCAGTTTTAAAATCTAACCTCAGCCATGATTAGTACAAATGTATGAACTCGCCCCCTATGGGCAGTGTACATGTATCTGTACATTAGCAATGGAAATCCGGCCTACCCCTCCATCAACTAGCCTCACTGGTACAACCCGTGGCACTATGGCAATCACAAGCTCACACAGTGGTGTCAATTATGCATGACAAGAAGTCCTGTTATAGCATTGACAGGGTATTCAATTTGGACTGGTATAATGCTACTGTATGTCTTTTTTCCAGAGTTCCACAATCCCCTACTTCATGCAGAACAAGGATGTTGCAGTGGAAGCTGTGAGTCTTGCTTGCAACTCCTCTGCTTCAAAGCCATCTCATATATGATGCTCACTCTACAGGTTACGGGATCTGGCAAGACTCTGGCATTTGCCATTCCCGTTGTAGAGATCCTGCTTAAAAGGTATGTGTATCGATCTGTAATTGTGTGCAACTGAGTAAAAGCTTGACATGAAAGTTTCTGCTCCCCAGAACCAAAGATTGGTCGAGGATGGAGGTAATATGATCGGTCCGAGTCTTCTTGTTCACACACATTAGTCATTCCCCTGTAGACTTGTCCCAAGTGTGGAATATCGTCTGCTGATGACAGTATAACACTCCCACACTGTTTTGGGGATGCAAGATACATTTGTATGTACTGTTTGCATAGCAACAAGGCATACAATGAATATACTTAAAGAGACAGAGGCGCCTGCAAGTGGTGTGCTCTTGCCCACTAGCCTCGTTCCCACGCCCAGCTTTTCGTCGCTTGACTGTACTGCAAGCGACGAAAAGCTGGGCGTGGGACTGGGAACGAGGCTACTTGCCCACTGTAGTGTGCTCTTGCCCACAGACAGGTGCACTTATTGTTACCCCGACACGAGAACTGGCCACGCAGATTGCGGGGGTGCTACGTGTGCTGCTCCCTCCCTCACTCTCGCTGGCTGTCCTCATCGGTGGCCGTGACCCACAACGTGACACACATCTACTCAAGACCCAAGGGTAGAGGAAGCACTGTGAACTTGCGAGGATCTCTGCAGCGATAGTCTCTCCACACTGCCTTCTCTCCCCCTCCCCACTCTCTCCCTGCTCCTCCTCCCCTCCTCCCCCCTCCCCCCCCCTCACTCTACAGTGCACAGCTGGTAGTGGGTACTCCTGGTCGCCTTGCTGATCTTCTTGCTAGACCAGACTGCCCCCTGGCTGCTGCAATGAAGGCACTTGTACGTCACTGGGTGAGGTGGGAGGGCACGGTGAAGTCATTGATGTCTGTATTTCCCCCAGGAGGTGCTGGTACTTGATGAGGCAGACCGACTACTGGAACTGGGGTTCATGCCAAGGCAATACTGACTGTCTTTTCTAAGAAACAATACCTATACCGGTACTATTGTGTTATCCCTTGTGTTCTCATCATCCCTCAGCATCAGCACCATACTCAGCTACCTGCCCAAGCAGCGACAGACTGTGAGTGCTCCAGGTTTGCTACTCTTTGTGATCATGGTTGAGCCTCTGCCTCATCTGTGTACATGCAGGGATTGTTCTCTGCCACGCTAAATGCAGAGGTGAAGGCGCTCATTCGCGCTGGATTGCGCAACCCTCTCACACTTACTGTCAGGGACAGGCATGCTACTGATGTTGATCCGCTGGCACCCACTCCTAACTCCCTCTCCCCCCACTACCTGGTAACCCCCTGAATCCACAGAGATCTTCATGTTCACCATGTTCACCATGTGCCCATCAGGTTTGCACACCCCAGTTGAAGTTCGCCCAGCTCGTGAATCTCCTGCAGCAGTTCAGGGATAGGAAGATCATTGTGTTCTTTGCCACCTGTGCCTCTGTCAGCTACTTTGCTGCTCTCACAAAAAGGTCACTAGTCTATGTGAAACTATTATTGATCCAATTAAGGGCAGAGCTGTTATTGAGCCTTTTCCTGTTTCAGGCTGGTGGAAAGGGTGAAGGTGTTTATCCTGCATGGCAAGATGCACAGCAGAAGGCACAGGGTGTTCACTGACTTTGCAGACACAGACGTGTGCGTAGCCTTATCCTCATAAGAACTGACTCTGACTCCCTCTTATGACGTTTTCATCCTGTGCTGCCCCCCCCCCCCCCCCCCCCCCCCCCCCCCCCCCACACACACACACACACACACACACACACACACCCAGTGGTGTCCTGATGTCCACAGATGTGATGGCACGAGGTGTAGACTTCCCTGGTGTGCACTGGGTCATCCAGTTTGACCCACCCTCCTCAACAAAGTGAGCACACAAGTCTGGAGCCGTAGATGACTGAATGTCCGAAGGGTTTTCTTCCACATGCACACACCCAGGGCCTTTGTTCACCGTTGTGGGCGCACAGCACGAATGGGCCAGGCTGGGAAGGCCGTTGTGATGCTGCTCCCATCTGAGGCAGCATATGTGGAGTTCCTGGAGCTCAACCAACATATCACATTGCAACCCTTTCCTACTGAGAGCCCCCCTGATCCAGCCATCACCAGCAGAGCAAGGGAGATGGCTGCTAAAGAAAGGTGAGAGTGGTAGGGAGGGTGAGCGCTAGCCTCGTTCCCAGGCCCCAACGAGGCTAGAGGAGCACAAAAGTCATAATACATACCTCAGGTATTCTCATTGTCGGACTCAAAGGAGTGTCACATTGTATGATTATTACCGAAAGCAAACTGGCCAAAGTCTAGATATATATGAAGGGGTGAGAAGCGAAGTGGGCCAACCCACAATGAAGTGTGGGGAATAGTGTGAAATGTTCGAAACTGCATTAACAAGTGAGTCTTTAAAAGACTTGATGTGTCTCGGCACGACTTGGTATCAGCTAGAATCATGCAGAGGACATGGCAGCTGCTTAATTAATTAACCCTTTATTATGACTTCAAAACCTGTTAGCTATGAGACTTTCAGCTTAAGTGAGTGTCAATATCCTTAGAGGTTCTGTGTGAGCAAGGGGTTGGTCAGGAATGTTCACCCAAAGGGTGAAAGCAGTATGGTCGTGTCTGGGCTTGATGTTTAGTCAACACCTTGGCCAATTCTTTCAGCACTTATCTATAGACCTATAGCTAGCTAGCTATAGCTAGAGCTGAGTGAGCTTTAGTATGCACTTGGGATGGCTGAGTGCAGCACACTGGATGGGTGAGTATTCATTGTCCTGAATTAAGTATTACAGCTATATACCTAGCAGCAGTCTTGGTAAGAGGATTCATAAGCAGCCATGCAAACCCATAATCATTTTTGACGATCTACTTGCAGGCTATAAATACGTTCGACACCCTAGCATGCAGCAGTTGCGCGGGCGCATTGCGAAAGCGACGTACGTACCTACGCATCCAGCACTGTATCTCGGCACTTCGGTGCCGAGACAAAAATCATGGACTATATTCAGACAAATGTGAGATTTTTCAAAAAAATTAAGGTGGAAATTGCCTGAAACACATTTTGCAAGGACTCCCACATCAAGAGGGTGTAAATTGATTTTTTGTGGGTTAGCCCACTGCTTCTCAGCCCTTCATATAATCCTAAGATAAATCATCTGAGCACATCCTATGAACAGGTCAACAGAGATTGCATAATCCATCTCAGCCCCTAGGATTTTCGTCCTGAACGACTTCATACACTGTAGGGTTGAGCAATGTGTTGCTTTTCTGGGTGACGACAACAAAATTTAAGGTGTCAACACTTTGTATCTTCAGCAACAGGAGAGTTTTCATCTTATACAGACTATATCACGTATGTCCTGGTCTCCATCAGGACTTGGCACATAATTATGGTCGGTGGAGGTTGCTGAAGGCACATCTACTAGGTATTCATTGATGACTGGGGCCACAATATCTACCTCCATACCATTAGCATCTGGCAGGGAAGTTTGGAGGACAGATTTCTGGCAGGGAAGTTTGGAGGACAGATTTCACCCTTGACTGGTGAACCCGTATCACATCATCCTGGAGGACCCGTATCACATCATCCTGGAGGAAGTGCACCTTGACCGCACAAACATGTTGATCTTGCTGTGAAGTGATACGGTGTAGCCTAGACAACTTCTCGTTTCCATCTGATTCACCTTGTGGGAAACGGACAAGCATGTATCCACTCTGTGATCTTGAAGGATGCTTATTGGCACTCTGTTCGTAACTGCTCTTGTAGTTCCTTTGCAATATCTGCGTGCTGGTTCCTGCCAGCTGCCTTCTCTATAGTCTCTCGCATCCGCTGAGTGGACTGACGAAGGTGGGAGGCATGCTGCTTCTGTAAGCATCCTAACAGCAAAATAGTGACTTCTCCCCTGTAGTCCAATTGTGTCAACTGTGGGGGCTTAACCCCAGTCCTAGCCTCGTTCCCAGGCTCTCCCATGCACAACGAAAAGCTGGGCAAGGCCTGGGAACGAGGCTACCCCAGTGCATTGTCATCCTTTCAGGCAGGCCCGTAGGAAGCAATGTTAGTTTGGTCAGGCGGAGAGCGCTTTGCATATTGGAGCGATGAAATCGTGGCGGTGGAATGGCATGGCGCGCGCAGTGCGCCAACCGAGAAGCGTAGCAAGCACGCGAAGCGCGTCAGATAGGGGGGTCGTGGGGGCCCTCCCCCAAGAATATTTTGAATTTTAGACCTTCTGAGATCGTTTCTGGTTCAATCTTGGGATGAAACTGCAAGATTCAACCACTTGGTAGCCAGACGGAGCATATTATTGGTCCGGCGGCCGCCGCACCTGCCGCACCTACTCCTACGGCTCTGTCAGGTGATACCGGGGTTGTGGCTACATGGAAGCCACACTATCTGCTTACATGTAGCTGGAATGCACTCAAACTGGGGCTGTATGATGTCGAGGGTATCGTTCTGGGATCTCGATACTGACTGAATCAAGATTGGGATGGGCTTATCAGGTAGCACTAGAACTTGGTGTAGTAACAGTAACCCCACAGTTACACTCTTTGGTGACTCGAGCACCGCTTTTCTGGCGCACAGACCTGCTATATCTCCAGCTTGTTGGGTGGCCAACCAGCTGTTGAGCTAGTTCGGCTATCTTCTCCTCCACAATGAAACTGTCCACAGCATACCTTCCACTTCTGTATCTTTGCCTTCATCTCCTGCCTCTTTGGGGTGAATACCTCTGACTGCTCTTCTCATATCTTCAGGAACATACCTGTCTCATCCTAGAGACCCAACCATCCATCTCGTCCCTCTTCTGGATCGGTGATAATGGCTAGGATGCGGTGTGAACTGTATCAGGTGAAAATGCCTTCAAGAACACACCTACTCATTATCAGGGCAGAGCTGAGTCGTCTCCTAAGGTGGAATTCCAACCTGCAACCTTTTGATTAGCAGTCGAATGCTTTAAATGCTCGGCCACCAGCCACCCCTCCCCTCACATCACTGTCTCTTCTGCAAGTTGGATTCCCAGATTGTGGGGGATCTTGGCAAGACCTTCAATGCAACTTGGTCCTCAACGTTAATTAATTAAGGAATGAGTTATGAGGCTGGGATTTGCATCATTCTGATCAGCACGTCCATGTTGAATTTTCATCATGAATAGCCATGTGCAAGTTGTGGATAAACTATTACAAACCATCATGTTTACTTTGGCATTCATTATGCAGTATCTTGACCTGTTCGTGTGATGTGCTCAGATGGTACGTTTTGTCTGTAGCCCGAGATCTAGCAATTCCTCCGTGTATATTTGAATGGGATATAAAGCTGGGAATTGTGCCATTTTAATGAACATAAAAGGAGCAAATGGTGTTATGAAAGAGTTCTTTTGCACTGTTCTTTTGCAGAGAATTGTATGACTATGGAGTGAAAGCATTTGTGTCCTTTGTGCACTTCTATTACAAGCACGAATGCAAGCTGATTTTCCAATCCAAAAGTAAGTTTATACCTGATATTCAGTCTTTTTGTGGAAAATATCTCATGTGCAACTCTGTGTACGCAGAGCTTGACCTGGTAGCCCTGGCACAAGGCTTTGCTCTCCCGCACCTGCCCCGGATGCCAGAGTTACGTGTGATAGACACATCTGCTTTTGTACCTCACACTACTCCGGCCAACGCCATCCCGTTCAAAAACAAGGCAAGACAGAAGGCCAGGTTGGCCCGGCTGGAGAAGGAAGGTATGTGTAAAACAGTTCTTAACTTACAACTGCATACCAAATGAAAACAAATGGCAATTGAAGGAACATAGGAAGCTACATGTGAGGATGGAAGGAAGCATTAAAATGCAAGTATGAGGGAGATTGGATAACTAAAATTAATAAGAAGGAGAGCAGTTGGAGTACGCATGATAATTGATGTACATAATGTGATAATGGGAGCTCTACATGTACATGTACATATAGCAGGCAAAGTTACACGCAAAGTAGAAGTGTGCGGAGGTGACATGTACTGCCAACTGGCCAGTGTCACAATTGCTGGGACGTAGTTCTGGACCAGAAGTGATCCCTGGTGTATCTTGTTCACTTGTTATGTATACAATATCCACTTTTTTCGTTTCGGCTGTTTGGCCCCCAGGACACACAAACACATGCACGTGAGCCATTACGGTTTGTGTATACACGCAAAGCAGAGTGTGCATGTTCTCCTGTAATTGTTCAAAGGATGGGTCTAAAGCAATCACTGATGTTCCTAAAATATATGCCCCTGATTTGGGAGGATGATCAAATCCTCGATCTGTGTGAGTAATAATACATCAAATATTTAGAATTGCAATTCTCACTGTGTCCCAGAGTTGTCGGGCAAGCCAAGGAGGAAGCTGAAGACAGTGTGGAAGGTACGCGTACTTCTCCCATATTAGGACCCATAACACCCATGCTGTTTACATTGCGGGCGTTGACACATATGGATATATCCAAGTGTATGATTAAATGCTGGTTCTGTATATCTCCTGTTCAGACCAGGGAACTTAATGACAAAAAGCTATACAGGAGAGGAAGGAAGCGAAAAAGAAAGGTTTGTTCATGATTATATTGCTGTGGGCTACCCAGATTACTGGATACTGATTGTATATACTTGGTGGTCAGAATGCGGAGGACGTCTGACAAGGTTGTGTGTACGAAATCTCAAGTTGGTGCACTGAAACAT
Source organism: Axinella damicornis (assembly GCA_963931865.1). Taxonomy (NCBI): domain Eukaryota; kingdom Metazoa; phylum Porifera; class Demospongiae; order Axinellida; family Axinellidae; genus Axinella; species Axinella damicornis. Next base: position 8,894,232 of record OZ007507.1, on the reverse strand, counting down.
TTCTAAATACAAGATGATCCAGGACTAATCCCCAAGTGAATTTGAGCAGAGAAATGGTAGCCTCGTTCCCAAGCGACGACAAGCTGGGTGTGGGACTGGGAACGAGGCTAGAGAAATGGTGCTCAGCACTGAAGTGCCGAGACACAGTGCTGGATGCGTAGGTACGTATGTACAGTCGATTGCAGTTGCGTTTGAACATTCTGTATTGCGTGACCATGTACGGCAAGAACTCTGTGGGTGGAGCTTCACGGAAATGATATGGCCTGGAATACGCAAGAGTCTGGAAGCCATGCAGGCACTTTGCGCGAGTTTCACATTTGCAGAACACAGCTTCTGTGATATTCCTCGCAATACACAGTGTTCAAACGCAGTGTTCAAACGCAACTCGCGTCTCATTCGCAATGTGCACGTGCAACTGGCTCTTAGTAGGGTGTCAAACGTATTTATAGCCTTCAAGCACATCCTCAAAGGAAGTCTCACCCAACCCGTGGCATTCACATTAGCACAGCGCGACAGCTTTCAATTCAGGTGTCTCCCAAGCTCTCACTCCTCACTGCATCTGTGTGACTGGTCCAGATTACTCTGAGCCTACAATCTGATCTATTGCCGTGCCGTAGCCGCCAGTACTGTTGGTCCAGTTTCAATCAGATCATTCTTAGGCAATCAAAAGTTTCTTGCGCATGTACTTAGCTATTTCCAGCATGCCAGGCAGACATGTAAGCTCACCCTCTCTGTTTCCGCGAGTACTGAGTGAAACATGAACTGTAGCTGCATCCAACTCTTGACTTGACAAATTTTATCCGTACTGGAATGGGTTATACAGAAGGAAGGTTGAATTCCTATTTATGTATTTCCCAAAATAAAATAAGCAAAGGAACTGATGAGATACACACTAGTCAGACGTGACTGGTACAAAAAATGACGTAATAGGGAACAAAAAGGGCACACAAGGCTTTTTTTTTAATTTTGTGAGTATCAAAACTGCCTATGTCCTAACAAGAATGCAGAGAGGTTACGTTTAAAGGTGTACAAAGAAGCTGAGTTAGTAACCTCCAGGGGGAGGGAATTCCATATAAAGGGTGAGTTGACAAAAAACGAATATCTAAAAGAATTTATTCGAGACTGGATACATACAATAGAATTTTGAGATCGAGTGCGACCATTCCGTAAAACAAAATACCGTGAACAATCTATTGAGTCAAGTGAGTGAACTATTTTATATACCTGGCTGCCTACGAGTAGGGTGTGTCGCTGACTGATTGTAGGCCATCCCAGTTCATTTAGTTCCTCATCGTATGATTTGCTCCAGCAGTGGTTTAAGGGGTCCCATTTTGAGCAAATCCAGTGCGTAGCTCTCCTTTGTACTCTTTCAAGTTTGGCTTTGTCCTTTTGGTAGTGTGGGGACCATACTGGGGCACAGTACTCTAAGTGAGGTCTGACCAGTGCCAGGTACGCTCGCTTCTTGATGTTCTGCTTACAGCCATGAAGGGACCTTCTCAGAAGATTGAGGACTTTCGTCACTTTAGTTGCTGCATCAGTACATTGGTCGTCCCATCTGAGCTTCCGGTTTACTCTGACACCAAGGAACTTGAAGGAGTCCACCCAGTCAAGGGCCACATTATTGACGATATATTGGAAGGACATAGGGACTTTCTTGTTAGATACACTGAGGATCTTACATTTGGAGATATTCAGAGGCATTTGCCAAGATTGAGTCCAACGCAGGATTGTATTGATGTCATTCTGAAGAATGAGGCAATCGTGTTTGCAGGAGATGTCTCGGTAAACAGTACAGTCATCTGCGAACAACCTCAGTTCGGAAATCAAACAGTCTCCAAGATCATTGATGTAGATAAGGAATAGTAGCGGCCCCAGTATGGACCCCTGGGGGACTCCGGAACCAACTGATGTCCAGCCAGAGGGGTGGCCATTGATAACTACTCTTTGTTGGCGATCTGATAGGAATGCTCGGATCCATTGGAGGGACTTTCCACGCACACCGATATGGTCCAATTTAATACAAAGTTTTTGGTGTGGCACTGAGTCGAATGCCTTTGAAAAGTCCAGAAAAACAGCATGTGTTGTAGATCCTAGGTTCAAGTTCCGGGCCCAATCATGGATTGTCTGAAGAAGCTGGGTTTGACAGGAGTGATTGTCGCGGAAGCCATGCTGGTTGGGTGAGATGATGTCGTGATCAGATAGAAATGCGGTGATCTCACGGTGGAGTAGGCGTTCCATCACTTTGACAACAAGACTTGTTAGGCTGATTGGGCGATTGTTAGGCTGATTGGGCGATTCCTACCCTATTGGAGACAATCTCAGAAGGCATTGGGGGGGGGGGGGGGGGGGGGGGGGGGGGGGGGGGGGGGGGGACCACATGGTGCTGGTATCTCTCTATAACACTGCTCAAGCTGTCCATCCTACTACTCAATCACCACCCTTCTCTTTGCAGACACACACACAGGAGTTATCAGATCGAGAGCTAGAGGAGCTATCCCGGGAGGCCCGGCTGCTGAAGAAGTTCAAAGCAGGGAAGGTATGCTTAGTGATATGGTACGCTGAGTGATGGTAGTGGCATCGCTAGAAGTTAGAGGTTACCAAGGGGTGGTCACCCATACTAATTAGAGTTGATTGTGACCCTGTATACGGTGGAAGTAGGTGTAGCATGGGTGTGGCTTACTGTATTTTTCCGTATACTACAAAAGTCACCCTCACGGTGGATTTTTGTGACGGTCACAGGGCCTAGGGTCACTGGCAGTTTAGCAGCGTGGTCACGTGATCACAGGCAGTTTTGATGGTCATAGGCTGTGACCCCAGTTGCAGCTAGCTGTAAATACAGCGCGTATTAGAGTGACCACTCCTTGGGTTACCGAGGCGGCTAGATAAAGTGTCTACAAAGTGAGGGTTGGACCATTTGGACTAGCCCTGGGGAGGGATGGTTGTGCACTTACAAGATTCAGTTATAATAATTTTCTGCCAACAGATTAGCAAGACTGAACTGGAAATAAAACTTGATAGTGATATCACTTAGTCACACTCACTCAACCAATGTGACATGGACGTGGCTCATCGCCAATCCGCCTGAAGATGACTGGACATGAACTATGTTGTCAATTTTCATTTCATTGCTGTTTTCTTGCAACCGACAAAGCATTATGCTATTAGCCAAGTAGACTCTATAGCCCACCATGCATGTGGGGGGAATAGCGATGTATACACCTGCATGTGGAGGGAATAGCAATGTACTAATGAGAACTGCCAAACATGCATTAGGCCAGTCTGTCAGTTGATAGTAGTATTGCCGTCTGTAGGACGGTATGTCCGGCGGCAAAACTTGAATGATGATATGTAGGCAGCATGACCCAAGTGGAGTCAGCTGCATGGTGACTTTCAGGTTCGCTAATTGATGACTAACTAACCAATTTATGCATGCATCATGCATGGTATCTAGTGGAATGCAGGACATTGGAGGGCGAGCCTGAGCAAAGTGCATGTGCGTGCAGGACATGCAGGAGCAGAGTCTGTTGCATTCACATCATTGTCATCAGAATGTGACCAGGCAATGAGCACAGAAATTATGGCACTCTTAAAACATACACTCCAGTCTTGTGCACATCACAGCAACTGTGAGTCAGGTTAGTGTTAATAGCTACAGTAGCTATAGCTAGAAGTGGTCTAGCTAGCAGCAACGTCACCCCGGCCCGGCCATGGTGGTCATCAGGGGTACGTGGTCATGTAGGTCCACGAGCTGTCTCCGTCTCTGTCAGTGTCGCCACCGACGAGGAAGTATGTTCATGGTGCACTAGCCACTATTATGTTTCATGCAGTGAATCAAAAATGACAACAAAGGGTCAATCTGGAATAGTGTATCAGGAACACTGGACAACTCGAATCGAAGTACGAATGATGGTGTAAACAATCAAGATTTGAAAGACAACAAGAATAAGCAATCAAGATTGGCAAGAATCAAATAATCAAGTGATCGGAACACTGGACAAATCAATGAATGAAGTATGAATGATAGTGTAAGCAATCAAGATTGGATAAACAAGCGATCAAGATTGGATAGACAACAAGAATAAGCGATCAAGATTGGATAAACAACAAGAATAAGCGATCAGGATTGGATGATCAAGAAAAGTTAGTGGTGATATTTCTGTCATTGTGTTCAACAGTTTTCAGCGCTGGCAACTTCAACAACACACCTTCATTAACTTCAGTATTATTCGGTCACCTTTTTGCCAAGTCTGTAACAAGTTTGCCAAAAGCTGACAGTGACAGAACTTTTTCATTTGCCATAACAAGCAACGTTACACATATCTGGTCTGCACAACAATATCGTTGGAGCATCGCACACTCAGGTTTCGAGCACCTTCCGAAACCTTTGGTTGAAGGCTCTATGCGAGCCTTGCATCTTAGGCAAGCCTTGTGCTTGTCCAGTTGATCATGAGACACTCCAATGATTTGAGCGTGTTTGATCTCATGAAGGTTGTCTGGATCGCCGTGTGCCTCTTTCACCTCCCCGATGTCATGTAGCTATATGGACAATTGTGCATTCCCTCATCATTCTTGGTTGCATTCCGTTCACGCACCATGAAGTTCTGCAGCTTGTAACTGGCATTCTCCTCCAGATCTCCAATGTGTTCCTCCCACAGGGTCACTTTCCCAGTTGCAGTGCCATCACAGATCAGCCACTATCACGTCCTGCTTTCTTTTCCCCGTGCCAACTGTTTCTGGTATGGTGATCTTTATCACCTTCACCTCAATGCTAACTTTTTCGTATTCATCAGTTGACTGAAGCTCTTGCAGTGTGTGCAGTGTCTATAGCTATCATAGACTCGGTAGAGTCTATATGTAGGGATACGACGTACACGCAATACATGCCAATACAAAAAAATCTCTCCAAATCCCAGAAACGGTACACTTATAAGCCTTTATAACCACATACCGTTCATCTTCGAGTGTTTTCATGACCAACAAGACTCCTCGCATCGCGAAAACCCGTCGCGAAAGTACCACACCAGGCACTCGCAAAACGGGCAAATTGTTTTTCTTTCTTCTTCTTCTTCTTCTTCTTCTTTCTTCAGACAACTTAGCTCAACGTTGCCTCAATCTGTCACGATGGTTTTCGCACAAAACAGTAGCATTTTCAACCGAGCAGTGCAACGTTCCATCGCTTTTTCGCTACCTCCAAGTCTTCACCAGGCGGCTGCAGCTGCCCACTCAATAACTATGGCTTCGTTTGTCACGCCATTTTCACGTTTGTACGCATGCGCACTTAAACAATCACAGCAACGATACGTAATTATTACTCAAGATCGCTGAATTAGAAACAGTGGCGAAGCTGCGCTGCGTTGACCGATGTGTTGTCAAACGAGGCACTCTTTATAAGACTGAGCCTGTAGAGTCTACGCATGATTTAGCTAAGCTTATATTGCTACCTATACTGTATTCTGTGAGCAGGGTGAATGCCTATCTCAACTCTCAACACCCACATGAATGTCCCTACTATAAACTGCCTAGTATGCCATGGTCTTCAGACAGGGAGAACTCAGGGGCTTTGTCATCCATCTAGGGCTTGAGATGCCCGGGCCTGATTCTTCAGCCAATGCTGGAAGTGTAATACTTGAGTAATATAGTCCATATATCAAGGCAAGGACTACTGCCCAGTTGCCTGTGAGGTCACTGACTTCTGCAGCAAACTTCAGCTCAAACATGCGCCTGCTGCCAAAAAAAATTACATAAACAAGTAATAAAAAACATTAAAATGTAGCAGGATGTAGGGATACCAGAACGGCAAAAAGTAAGGAAACAAGAGGGATGATCGAACATAACAGTGAAGTATACAATCACCCCTACATATCTTTTTTCATTGTACATGGAAGAAGATCTCTGTAGGGGTGATTGTATACTTCACTGTTATGTTCGATCATCCCTCTTGTTTCCTTACTTTTTGCCGTTCTGGTATCCCTACATCCTGCTACATTTTAATGTTTTTTATTACTTGTATATACTGGAGTCAGGCCATAATATACAAACCTCATTCTCTACATTACTTTGCCAACTACATGAATATACGTGTACAGGCCATGCAGCCGCATGATTATTCTTCAGTGGGTGCACATGTCATGATATGATGAGGGCGAGGTTAGGACTTTATTCTCGAAGCCGTCTGACTTTCGATTTCCTAATGGATACTACCGAATACGAACCTCCGTAAGCTTGCACTCGTCGCATGGGACGGCGGCGCTTATTGGAATCACCTACCCTGCAAGAGCCCGCCTACAGACAGTACAGAGCGATGGCAGACAGAGAAGTAAATGTCTACCAGGCTAAGCTAGCCGAACAAGCCGAGAGATACGACGGTATATACAGTTGAAGCTTTACATAGATCTTGCCCTGCGAAATTCAACAGGTTGAGTACGATAGACAGATGGATAGATAGTTTGTCGCAGGATATAGCTGTGCTGTATGTACACAGGGTGTAGTACATGTTTATAGGTTTACATACATTAATTTTGTACGAAGACGTACAATGCATATGGGACCAAGAAAAGTTGGTACAAGGCAAGAGTATGGCGTATAGACCTTATGCAATTATTACGTCACAAGTTGAGTACTTTTTCTTCTTTATAACCTTCGCTTGCAATTGGGGAGTATCCTGAGTGCATGTGCTGCAGGCAGCTAAAATTTAATGCATATGACGCCAGCAGGCATTTTGAGTGGCAAGAATAACTGCTAGTATGGCAAGAAAATGGACTTTTGTCTGTTCACAATCTGCCCAGGGATCAGCCCGAACTTAGCAGGTATGCTAACTCTTCTTGCCACTCATGACACGATTGAGAATACGGAAGATTGTGCAGCCATGACGTCTATTGCCCAGGCACCACCCAGCTTTTCGTCACTTGCAGTACAAATGACGAAAAGCTGGGCTGGCTACCCTACGTTCCAGTACCCTTACTGTTGGAGATTATGTCAGACACTACAGTGAGGACTTATATGGCTGTTCCGTTCTGACAACTGAAGGACACCACCAGTCTTACAAGCCTAACATTATTGTGTGGGTGCAAGACATTAACAGTACTAGTCCCTCCCCTTGCAGAGATGGTGCAGGCAATGAAGCGTGTGGCAATGCTCAATATAGAACTGACGGTAGAGGAACGAAACTTACTATCAGTGGGCTACAAGAACGTGATATATTCCAGGAGGGCTGCCTGGCGTAGTGTGAACTGTATAGAGCAGAAGATGGAGGGAAAGGCTGAGAAACGGCAGCTGGTACAGAGCTATCGTTCAGAGATTGAGAGAGAGCTTGAGGCCATTTGTATGGACCTTTTACAGTTGCTGGACGGACACCTCCTGCCAGCCACGACCAGCCAGGAAGCCAAAGTCCTCTATCACAAGATGTGAGTCTGATAGGCAATCATAAGAACTGTGATGAAAAACCAAATAGACAAGGGGTTGCACAACCTCAGTCCGGTCCCATTCCAAAATTGTACTTAGGGATGGGATGGGACTGAGGATGTGCAATCCGGTCCTTGCTTTTTGGCCCATCATTAAATCATTAGTTTTTGGAGAAAACTTTTTGCTTTCTTGTTTGTTAACCTTTTAGAGTGCATGAAATGTGTATTGTTAAGGTGGTGAGCAAGCAGTGATACGTGTGACCATGCAATAATTGGAGGTGTGGTTCCGAATCACCGCTCTTGAGTGTGCCAGCAGCAGCCATCCATGATGTGTGCCACCTTTCTTCTTCCAAGGCTGTTGGGCATCCATTGACAGCTTGTCTAGTTGAGTGCTATGTTATTCGTACTTCATACCGTGACAATGCCAGCTGCAAATCTTGGCGAAATATGACACTTTTTTCTGTACATCTCAAAAATCAGCTGAACGGAATACTCTTTGCAGGCAGCTCTTCCACTGTTTACTCGAAGGGGCTATGAAGTCATATGGCATCGGACGAACGTCTCACGTGGTTCTCCCCTGCAACATGTATAAAACAGGAAAATTGGCCTTGCGATAACACTGTTAACTCCGTATCCGGCTATTTGCGAAGCGTACTTACATAAACTCGACGTAGCCCCCTCCAGACTGGGCCTGCCTTGATACTGAGAAAGAACAGTAGCAGTAGCTTGCGTTGAGACGTACAGAAAAATTCTTTAATCCCATCAACACTGAATAATTTGCTGCCTCTATCTGTTGTTTGCTGCCCCCAGAACATCCTGGCTTGGTACATAAGTAGTACTTACCGTGAAGTGTTTATCAGAGTGCACTGTTCGTAGGTACATGTATATATATCACCCTGTTCCACCAGACTGGTGATATGAAACCTGTTTCACAAGACAGCGACTGTCATATATACCAAGTGTTGAACTTGTAGTTGGTTGGAAACTTTGCTTTTTCATTACGATTGATTACATCGATATCATGCTCATGTGAGGAAACATACGTGGCTCTCCCCACTTTTACTTACTGCAAGTGACGAACAAGCTGGGCGGGGGCCTGGGAAGGAGGCTAATGTTGCCCTGCAATGATAAGCAATGAGGGCAAAAATATGGCTAAAGTATCTATATACGACCCAGCTATGCTTATTTGGATCAATGAGAGTATCTGTGACAGAAGAAACAGCACCAGGAAATAATAGTATCCATCCAGTTGATCACAGGATTCTGATACTCAGAACTTGATATCAGTGTGTCGGTGTACAGGTTTTATTAATTAACTAGACTATTACGAGCTCGTTAATTAGGTGTGGTTTGAGGCCCAGATCTGCCCATCCACAGAAAAAACACATGCATACGCACAATGACAATAATCACTAAAGTATACAATTAACTTTATAGGCTTAGTGCTATACTCACGTGACCCTCAACGTATCAGACACCTCAGAATCGATCACATGACGGAGCATTAAATTGCTTAATGCACACTTTAGTGTGCATTATCTAGATAGTGCACACTTTTCAAAGATCAAAGGCTGTCTCGGGTCAGTGAGTAGTCTCGTTCCCAGACGTTCACGGGGGCGCGCGTAGATGGGGCTGGGCACGAGACTAGTCAGTGAGTTGCACTAAGTAGTTTAGATACCAGTTTGCAGTACGTGCATTACGGGCTTTTGCACTCGGGCAAAAGCCCGTAACGATCTCAGGCGGATAATGCACTCGCCTTCGGCTCGTGCATTATCTCATCCTCGACTGTTAACTAGATTGCCCTTGTGCACTAAAACCCATAATGCACTGCAAAGTGGTATCTAAATATTACTTAAATACAATTCAGAATTAAAACCCAATGCACGCTGTAGCAGCCAAATGAGCAGTTATGTTGGTGGTTTAATAATATTAGGTGTTACTACTTTGTACATGCTCTTCTGCTTGTTTGCAGTAGTACATAACTCTGCAACAAATGCTGTTTGCAGTGGACACGGGTACATCACAACACCGTTTTACTTTTCAATGTCCTACAGGAAAGGTGACTATTATCGATATATGGCTGAAGTTGTCACAGGGGAAGGCCAGAGACTAGCAACAGAAAACTCTCTGGATGCCTACAAAGAGGCATCTAGTATTGCGAAGGCAAACCTTATCCCAACACACCCCATCCGGCTGGGACTGGCATTGAACTTCTCCGTATTCTACTATGAAATTCTTCGCTCCCCTGAGAGTGCGTGTCGTCTGGCAAAAGCTGCCTTTGAAGATGCCATAGCAGAACTGGACACCTTGACTGCTGAAGTCTACAAAGACAGTACCCTTATCATGCAACTTCTGCGAGACAACATTGCTTTGTGGATGCAAGGTACCACTTAGCTACAGTGAAAATGTGTCATAAATATTCACTATAATTATTGTTTGCTTTTGCAGATGAGAAGACAAGTGGGGAAACATAAGCAATCCAGCAAGTGACACCTAACTGTCTGCATACAATACATGTACATTGCCTCTTCACGTCATCTAGTAATTCTCCTATAAAAGAGCATATATGCGTTTGCCCTGAGGACTTCTTGTACTGTTGCTTTGTACACACTGGTGTCCGAGGTGTAAACCCACTGTCCATGCTTGGCTCCCGGTAGATGGCGGTAGGTAATGTAGTGGCCGGAGAACACTCCACCAAGGTGTTCCACCACTGCCACCAGCTGGTACTGCATGCTTAAGAGAGTGTTGTGGTGGGGGAGGAGTGTCATGCATCGTAGACTCAGGTGTGTGTATTGTGTAGCTACTACATAGCCTTGTTCCCAGGCCCGCACGCTGCTTTCGATTGCACAGTGAATGCGGAGGGCCTGGTATGTTTCCTCACGTGCGTGACATTAAGGGTAGAAAGGTGGTAGAAAGGAAGAATTGAACGTGGGCAAACTGCATGGGGCTCAGAACAGCAAGAAGAGCAAAGGTACGAGGTAACTTATGACAAGTATCTGGCTAGCGGTGGGCGACTGTCATATACACCAAGCGTTGAACGTGTAGTTGGTGAACAATATGCAAAACTTTGCTTTTTCGTTCTGTCGATTACATCATGCTCACGTGAGGAAACATACCTGGCTCTCACTGCAAGTGATGAAAGGCTGGGCAGGGCCTGGGAACCAGGCTAGCTACTATAGCCTTGTACCTATAATCTCGGGGCCACACCTTTCACATTAACACAAAGAAGGATCTGGTGAAGATGTAAATTGACTCAACTGTACCTAGCTCTAATGGCATGTGAAAGGATTGCAGCAGCTGTAATAATTAGAAATCGCATTCACAGCAGCAGCAACACTTCACCATCAAGAAGCTGTACAGTAGGTACAGTTGTAATAGGTCAGCTTGATTTACACATTGCAATAAATTTCTTAGTCCCCAGTATAATTATAGTCTCAGCCCCAAACCAACCCCAGTGCGGATCCGTGCTGGTTTGGGTCTGGGGCAGAGGCTAAGTCCCCAGTTGCCTCAACATAGACTTCCTTACAAGTTGGAGGCAGGTTGTTTACATAAAAACAATGAGATAATGCATACATGTTACAAACTCATGCTCAATGACATGTAACAGCAGACTAATGAGGCCTTATACAGCGGAAATTGTTTCTCATGTGTTTTGACTTGCTGTATGGGTAGCCTAGCTGGTGTATTTTGTAGGGCAACATAAAAAGAAATCACGAAATTTAGGCATTCATGAAATGAAGATTATGCGTGCCCAGAGCATGTTCGATCTGGTAAGTTTTTGTGCAGATAGCTAAAAAATATACATCACGACCTAGCAATTATACTGCTTAGTAGTGCCAGAGAATTTTTGAGGGTTGGGCTCCCGTCTGTCTCTCAGTAATTTGACACAAAAAGCTTGAGCAGTCATGAGTCTAATTTCCTAGGTCCAAATACCCTGGGGCATTTTGCTTTCCTATTCCAGGAGTTCGTACTTTTTTCATGTAGTGTTGTAATGTTGGAATGCAACTTGTTTCAGATTAATATCTGTTATACGTAGTTCCTGAGATATAAAGCCACAAAGTTGCCGGCAAAAAATGTAATCGAATAGTACATTGTAACCTTGTACCTAGTCCTCACCCCAGCATTTGTCACTTGCAAGAGAAGTGCTGCAAGTGATAAACGCTGGGGTGTCTCGAGCCCTGGGTACGAGGCTATGTATTGGTAGAGTGTACTTATATATAGTAGTGCTGTGATATTGGTCCTGGAATCAACACTGATTATTGGGGGTTGAATAATTGCCGATTATTGTGGGTTGAATAATTGCCAATTATCCGATTATTGGGTGGAGAAATATGTTGTATGTACTGTTACTTGATGGTTTGCTACCAGTTTGAAGTGCTAAACTGTTGCATATGACCATTTTATGTTTGCTTTATTGTGCTCACTAAACAGATTTCAATAATTGATATCTCGATTTTACCGCCAATATATTGGTTAAGATCTCTACATCGATCAATTATTCAATATATTGGTTATTGGTCACAGCTCTAATATATAGCCAAGCTTTCTGTCGCAACTCAGTTTGGATTCCTCTCCAAACTGAGACAATAACGGTACAATGCTGGAGTATACTATAGGGACTCACTTCCCAAGCTTCCTCTTCACCATACCACCAGCATCTAGTTGGAGGGGGAAGGAAATGTGTGTGCTATCCTTGCAGAGGCTTCCATCTGGTAACAGCACTGTCCTCTTAAAGTGAATGCAGAGGCACTCAGGGGGTCGACCAAGCCAGAGTTGCTTGACAAACATCCTCCTTACTCCCTTGCCTGCTTCCTGCAGAAGACAACCAGCACAACCTACTCAGGCCATTCTTCTTACAATAGGGGTCTTAATTAATTTACCCTTGAGCACTGTGGACACTCCACATCACAGACCACCTCAGACTTTATGAAGTCCAAGAGACAACTTTGTAGTGAACGCTGGAAAGAGATGTGTATAATTATGTACATACCAACTCATCTAGCGCAGTGATAATACACGACACTGCATTCTATCACATCAAGACTTACTGGAGCTAAGGCTGGTGAAAGGGAGAGGGAGAGACTGTCAAAACATTCATACTTGCTGGGAAACTGTTAAGAAGGAAGGGTGGTATGCAAATGCAGTGTGTCGTACACGAAGGGTTGGACTCACCAAGTAGTGGCAGTGGCAGCATAGTAGCTCACTGGTCAGCAGGCCTTGCAGGGGACACACCAGGGGGCGCTCAGGTACAGCCACATAGCCTGCATGGAAAATATAATGCAAAGTTGGAGAGCACAAGATAATGTAGTAGAGAGGGGTGGGCCAACCTGTTCTGGTCGATGCTGTGGCTTGGAGTGGAGAAAGCTCATTCTGCAACATAATGTTTTTATAGATCACATCCGATGGTAGCCCACAACATCACATCATTCAGGAGCGCATCATTACATCATGCATCATAGAAGTGCGGTGACAAGAGACTAATCACTGTGTGTACCTCAAACAGTGAAGTGGCATCGGTAAGCAAGCTTGGACATGTGACCTGCAACAAACAGGGACTGTATAACTGTACTAACTAGTCTTGCGTCCCCAGGCCCTCAGCACAAAAACAGTCTGTGGACTCAGGAAGACAAAGGAACACTACCATGGAGGCTGATCCAGAGGAATGTAGTTCATATCTACTACTAGTCTTGGTCCCAGACCCCAGCGCAGATTGCTTCCAGTATCCACGCTGGGGTCAGTTTGGGGACTAATCTACTACCTACATCTCAGATCCAAGACGTTAACTCAGTGTAGTGCAGGGATGCTAAAGGCCCTCTCCCAGACCTACCCTTCCTTATCACAGACTAGAACTAACCATCTCCTCCTCCAGTGTCATCAGCAGCACGTGATACAGCTCGTGTGCATCCTGAGAGAAAGAAAATGCACTCATCCACTTTGTGCCTCACCCACCCCTCTCTCCCATCCTCACCTGCTGCTGGAAGTCAATGGCCCAGTGGTGAGCTACCAAGGACTGTAGCACCTCCACGGGGGAGAGCACTCTACCAGAGCAACCATCAGCTAGTGCTGCAGGGATGAGGCAATAGTCCAATACCAGCTTCACAGGTCGGGCTATGTGTCTCATATCATATGAATAAGGTTCACCTAGCCTCGTCCCCAGTCCCACGCCCAGCTTTTCGTCGCTTGCAGTACGGCAAGAGACGAAAAGCTGGGCGTGGGACTGGGAACGAGGCTAATATAAGGTTCACCAGCAATCAGATGTTCCATGGCCACGGTGAGCCTTCCCTTGTACTGCTGTGCAGCTCTCGCCAGCCACATCTTTACTTCAGGCAGGGAGGCAAGAGCCTGATGGAGAGGTTTACACAGATGATCAAGCACAACATCCTTCAGCTGAATATTCAGAAATGACAAGTGAACTGGTATCTTTTACCACTTCAAGGATGTGTCTAGGGTTAGCGTTTGTAAGCAACTACCCGTCTCCCAGTTCTGCATCTCAAGGCAAACCTGTATTACAGCATTCAGGAAGCAAGTGTTTCCCAGGTTGATCAGACCAGCACAGCAACCTGCAAGCGACAAACAGCAAAGGCACTTCACAATAAATTTGGACCTCCCTAAATGGCTCCCCCAGTCCAAATATTCCTGAAACTGCAATATACGGACGGACACAACATAATATATGAGAATTTCTGTGTCAAAATAACAACGGTTGTGTCAATATAATCACCAAAACTCTACTATCCACAGAACTTGTCAGAGGCCATACCAACGATAGCACCATTTATTATTCGGGTGAAATCTACTATTCTCCGCCCATGCAAATTTGTCAACCAGATGCAACCAACTACAGCTTCTAGTAATACTGTCTTCATCAGGAGCCCTCCTTTATCAGCTATGGGATCCTTTGTGCGGAGTTCTTTTCCTTGTCCTACATGTATATGCAGTTACTCTCATCTACACGCACCACACCTCCTGCAAAATTGGGGATGACGCTGTGCCCTCTGCACCAGATCAGCTTCGTTGAAACTACAGTAATTATCTTGCAGTTTGTTGCTTTGCAATCAGTTCCAGATCATGCATTAAGGACTTCGATTTTAATCAAGACCCCCTATAAGACCCCCTGATTGGTCAGTTGAAACGCAATCAAGTTCACTGTTTGCTAGACCCACTCCACCCTCCGCGCGCAGCTTCGCCACACGCCCACTTGACCGGATGGGCGGAGAGGGGCTAGTGGCTGGCTACCACTTAGTTCATTGTATATTAGACGTTACCTGTACACACACATTAGGTGTGGTGTGCATGATAACCCTCCATGCAATAACTGTTGCCAGATGTATGTTTACGCTCTCTTGCTTCTGTACCAGGACCTAGGTGTATGAAAAGCTGCAGATGCATAGTCTCGCACACCAGCCTCTCACTTGCCACACCCACACCAAGGCATGGATATAGTTTGGAGACACTACTATTTGTAGCCTCGTTCCCAGGCCTTCCACACCTCCAGCTTTTGATCGCTTCCAGTATGCAAAAATACTGGAAGCAATTAAAAGCTGGAGGTGTGGAAGGCCTAGGAACGAGGCAACTATTTGCCTTTCTGGTCCACAATAACATGCATAAACAACTTGGGTTCACTAGCTTATCAGCTTTGTAACAACTACAACCCGGTGGTGAGTGGTGGTGGCTCCTCATTTACACAAGCCTATTTATATACAGACAGCAAACAAGCTCCATTTAGACGGGTCACAATCCTATCCATGACCGGGGGGAGAGACCAGATAATTTCCGTGTCTTATATCTATGATTCAGCATTCCTATGTATCTACTAGCCACTCTTCACCTGGACGCTTCCATAGCTGGTCAGGACCCCAAAATACATAGGCTCCTGCGCATGCTGCAGCCCCTATGCAAGCAGACACCACTACCCGGGAGACGTCCATAATTTATTAAGTCTCGTTCCGATGTCGACCCCGATTGGAGTTTCAAATGTTATGGTATTCTATTTAATGCGCACTAAATTTAATTGGTGGCAACCATGACTGATGAAGAGGGAGACGACGATCTAAAGAAACCGCGGGGTAGACAGTCCGCTCACGACCAGCAGAAGTTGCACCTGATGAAGCTCATGGCTAACCCTGTGAGATGAACTAAATGAAGTGCGAAGCCTTGTAGAATGTAGTGTGAAATTATTAGAATTCTCCTCATAATATTATAATTTATGCTATAACTCTTGCAGGAGAAACCAGTTCCAATACCGGAGCGACCCAAAGAGTGGAACCCAAGGGACCCACCTGAGTTTGTGCGCTTCTACATGGGTGTGTACCGCCTATTATACTGAATAGAAACAATGATTCACATCAGGATTGACCTCCCGTGAGGCTTTGTGTAGCAGTGGTCAGAGCTTTTGATAGCTACATGTAGCTGACCATTTGAATTCATTACTACTTTTAAAAGCTTTTTGATTGCATGCCAACTCTCCCTACCCCCCATCCACCAACAATGTAATGTCACCTTTTGTCCTGCATGCACATTTATCAGTACTACCTAGCTACAAGACATGAGTCATTATTCCCATCGCCAGGTTCAAGTGCTGGGGCTGGCAGTGAGGTGTATCACGTGTACCGCCACCTTCGCAGGCGAGAAAACACAAGACAGCAGTGGATCCAGGAGCAATCAGAGAGGGAGGACAAGGAGAGCGAGTTTCAAAAGCTGCTAGTAGCCAACAAGGCTGCTGCTGAAGAAAGAACAGCCAAGAAGCGGGCAAAGAGGTAGGCATCCTATATCCTTGTCATGAAACGGGTATTTTGGGGGCCTGGACATGTGCACTTACTAAATATACTAGGAGAATGCATGTTGTGTACTGTAAATTGTCTGATATATTGGTCAGCTCAGTTGTAGACCTCCCGTTTTCCAACGGTGAGAAAACGGTTTGGTTGATGCTATAGGCCTATAACTGAGGATAGCATGAGTGTGCTCTAATTGGAAATATTAGTTTTGTGTACCAGCATGACCAGCTTCTAAGGTTTGGACATATCTACATGGTTTTGAATCTGATTCAATTTTCAGACTAAAGCGTAAGAACCGGAAAAAAATCAAGAAAGATGGAAAGAGTGCAGAGACTGAGGTACAATCTCACAGTGAGAGTGAGGAAGAGGAGGAACATTTTGTCATCAGGGGCAGATAGCAGTGCATCTTATTGTTCCATGAAGTGTGTACATGTGTAATTTTTGTGTACGGTCATTCTTGGTGTATACACATCCAGTGTGAATACAAATACTGACATAAAGTCTCTATTACTCTGTACTAGCAGTAATAGGTTAATTTTTCTTTTTCTTGCTATTGTTCTTGGGTGGAGTAACAGGCCTGCTCTGGCCACCAGTGCCATACGGAAAGAACTTTCTCTTGTCAGCAGCAGGCTTCAGGATCTGGGGTGGGTAAATGGACAGTGGGATTGTCAGGCAGAGATCGAGCAGAGTGATAGGCTAAGGCTACCACAGCATACCTGAAAGGAGCACATAAGTGTCTCGTCCACACTCATCATGGCTCCAGCATTGTCAAACTCCCCACAGTAGTTGGGGGCGGAGAACAGGGTTACCAGCTGCCGCTTGGCGAAGAACTCGTACCCATCCTCCACCACCTTTAGAAATGAGGATTACAATGAAACCTCTAGTACAAATTCATTACTCTAAAGCCTTTCTGAGGTACTCAGCAATGAGGACTACAGTGAAACCTCTAGTACAAATTCATTACTCTAACCTCTCTATTGAAGCCTCCAGGATACACAATTATTGTTTAGATGAAGCCCATGGCAACTAGATCATTGGCATAGCAAATCTGTGTAGATGGCTACATGAGAGCTTGAGAGAGGAGCTAGGCAGTCAGTGACGGCACTGGTGGGATGGAGCAAGGTTGGGGGACAGAGCCATGTAACTGCTCGCACACACAAGTCACATGCCTTGTCGTAGTCAGGTGTGTTAGAAAAGGACCTCCAACTTGTTTGTTGAAAACTGAAGCACTAGTGTAGTTAGCTACCATTGCTATAATTATATCGGCTAGCCAATGGGATCTAGACACCCTTGGGCGCCTTGTAGTACTCAGGATGCTACAGTCAAGGGCCCTTAGATTTCTAAATCGCGTACTATATATAAACCCCTTGCATGGGCATAGCTAGCATTCTGGCAAAGGAGGCAGTTGCTAGCCTCGTTCCCAGGCCATCTGCTGCTTCGTTTTTAGTCGCATACGTGACCTTTGAACCCTTGTCAGATAAGCTGGCAGAAGACCTAGCTGGCAGAAGACCTAGCTGGTACCACTCCTACGTCATTTACAAGCAAAGTGGACACGATTGGGACACGGTTTCATGTAAAATGGCGGCATGCCAAAAGTTCACGGGCTAACGGCAGGTTTCCTAGTGAGTTATTGTTGGCTTTTACGCTACCGTGGTGGACCACTGGAGGTGTCAGGTATGGTTCTCCTTGTTGTACGGTTGTAGTAGCCTAGGTAACTACAATAGCTTACCTCTACAGTAGCTTACCAAGTGCTTGGTACGCCTGAGTAAGTCAAACGCTGTATTGCCGTTAGCGCTGAGTTGGCATCAAGTTGCTGTCTTCGTGGTATCAATATAAACTCGAAGAGCAATCGTGTAGTCAAGTTGTGTGTCCACTTTGCTTGTAAATGACGTAGGAGTGGTACCAGGCCTTCTGCCAGCTTATCTGACAAGGGTTCAAAGGTCATGTATGCGAATAAAAACAAAGGGGCAGACGGCCTGGGAACGAGGCTAGGCAGTTGCCTCCTCGCTTTTCTGGATAATGACGGGGGGGGGGGGGGGGGGGGGGGGGGGGGCTTGAAAAGAAAGGTCTACTGTATTGTGTTCCTACATGTATCTCGCTATCAGAGGGTTTACTGAAACGGCAGGATACAACTGTGACCGCAGTATAGAAAACTAGACTGTGTCAGTTTATCAATAAAGTGAGTAAGCTGAGAATCTGCCTCCTCTTCATCCCTTATCTGGGTTCAATGACACATAGCTGGGTCCAGTGACAATGGAATGCAATATCCCATTACACACGACATCTAACACAGTGTGAGATACAAACACTAATATACCTGGTGTGCGCGGCAGATGAGGTCCATGTCATGCTTTGCTAGATATTTTGAGACAATCTCCGGCCCAAAGGTGAAGGACACACCTCGGTCATTCTCCCCCCAGCCACTTGTTTCCTTGTCAGGGTCTGACCACAGCAGATCACACAGCAGTCCTGCAACCAAGCACACGTGTTGTTTCCATTAGCACTATACAAACACGACTTCACAACCTGTTCTCTAAGTGATCACATCTTACAGTAAATTAAATTTTACGACAAGATTATAAAGCCTATACTCCCCAGGGTTGGGGTTGAAGCATAACTCCTAACCAGGAAACACCATCCACTTTAAATTTAAATGCCAGAACAGGATTTCGTTAAATCAACAGATGACTACCAACCTTGGTCTGGAACATCTGTTGGCCGCATTATTCTTCGAATCTGTTCCATGGACTGCATATCTGGAGAAAGGCCTGCACACACAGAACAAACACAAACACATGGCATGGCTGCCAGCTGGCAAGCACACTGACCATGCAGGGACTCACCTCCATGGCAACAGAAGATCTTCTCATCCAGGATGGCAGCCACAGGCAGACAGTTAAAACAGTCTGTGAATGTCTTCCACAAGCGAATGTTGTACCGCCTCTTGCCTGAAATGCCACGACAGAAAAGAGAATTAGTCTCAAATTTTGATTTTGACACAACAACACACTCCCACTTACACTCATCGTAAAAGCCATATATCCTGTTTATGCTGGCACACTCATGATTGCCTCTGAGGAGGAAGAAATTTTCTGGGTACTTGATCTTGTACGCTAGTAGCAGGCAAATAGTCTCCAGTGACTGCTTGCCACGGTCTACATAGTCTCCAAGGAAGAGGTAGTTGGACTCGGGAGGAAAACCTCCATACTCAAACAGACGAAGCAGGTCATAGTATTGACCATGGATATCACCTGAGGAGGAGAACATACAATAGTCACACACAGACACACACACACACATAGAAACACACTCAACGTACCACATATCTTTAGTGGGGCCTCCAGCTCAAGTAGAATGGGTTGGCTAAGGAAAACCTCACGAGTTTTCAAGCACAACCCACGAATCTCAGCTTCTGACAGCTGGACATTCTTCCCAGGACGAGAACCACGAACTAAGAAGGAAGGAGGATACAGAATTTGCTGGTACCAAAATTGCTGGACTGCTCCAACCACTGGAAAGCTTTTAATCACCTCTAAATTACGTACCAAGCTATACACTTTAATATGCAGAAAATGAGTGAATATTAGACCTTCCAGCAGTCTTTGGATAATGCTGTCCACGTTCAACTTGTCCGCGTCTGTCGCCATAAGCCAAAGTAGAACACCAACAGTACACACAAACCAGTCTCACCTTGGCACATTAATTATAACATTCCACAGATAAATATCTGTGACGTAAGACACACTAGCCTCGCGTTCCACACAGCTTTGGTGGAGGCCTGGGAACGAGGCGAAGACATACCACGTGTATGTATAAAATTGTCTGCTGCTAGGATCTAGGATCAGGATCAGGAGCGAGTGCAGTGATGGCTGCAGTGAGATTGGGGAATATGTTGCGCATGACAAGTAGAATGGTGGGGCGCCAAGGAGCAAGAAGTTGGGGTGAGGGACACTGCAGGCGGAGATTAGGCAGTGCACTGCTAACTGATGATGCTGGTTTGTTGCAGCTACACCACATGCACAGACAGCAAGTTGCTCCTCTTCTTCTAGAGGTATCTAGTGTGGGATGGAGACTCTTTACGTAACATGGATATATCTGACTCCCTTGTGTGACACAATTTGCAAGGGACAGATTGCTTGCATCCATAGGCCAGACCCTTTTTCCTGTTTGGGGGTGTGGCCAGAAGCTCGGAGGGGAAGCAGGGTCTTGTCTCTCTGGGCCATATTCCGTGGCCTCTGCAGGAATGAGGCAGATCCAATGAAATCGTAGCTGTCACATGACTCAGCCAAAAGTATTTGATTTCTGTCAGTATTGCACTTCAATCACGAATGCTATGGTTTAGTGTGAGCAACTTAGGTGTGCGGACTAGACTACCGAGCGAACCGAGACAGTCATCTCTGATCTCTGGAGTAGCCTCGAACCCAGGCGCGGAAGGGGAAAAGAGCGCCTGGTATCCACTGTTTGTACATGCGCTTAATTTCCCGACATTCCGGGAATCCCGGATAAGACCGCGTCATTCCCATGGCTTGTTGACGTCAGATACGTGTTCGTAACCGTATCACGATCGTATTTTGTCAATAACGACGACTTTATTCGAGATTTAGACAAGGCTGTTTCGTACCTTCAGCGATTTGGGTGTGCAGCGTTGATGCTCAAACCCGAGCAGAGGGCATCTTTGAAGTGAGTATACGAAGAGACTGTGTCTACGCACTGGTTTTGGTAAGTCATTGTGTTATACCGTTCGTGTTTGATGTGAAGCTTGCCCGAGATGACAGCGTAGTCATTGTAGTCTCATCCTTCATGGTATTGATGACAGACCAAGTTCCAAACGTGAGAGTGAAAGCTGCGATCATGTCTTCGTGGTTTCGTTGTGTGGTATAGATGTCGTTGTTCACACTCGGAAAGTTTGCGACGTCATCTGCATAAATCCACGTGGTTTTATGTTATAATTAAGCGCATGCGCAAACAGTGGATACCAGGCGCTCTTTTCCCCCTCCTCCGCGCCTGGGTTCGAGGCTAATCTCTGGAGCAGCTCAACTTCAAAGGCAATGACATGATCGTTAGTCTGCCTACTGGAAACGGTAAGTCTATCTGTTACTGGATGCTCCCGCTACCTTCAACGCTTTATGTGATTGCTCTTTTACTTGCCGTGGTGAACACTGATCTACTTATTATAGCGTGCCTCGGTAATTCAAATCTCAGGTGACTTTACCAATTATTGCATTCCACGTTGCAACGGAATATGGCCCAGAGACACCAGACTCTTTTCCCCTCCGTGCTTCCCAAACAGGAAAAGTGTCTGGCCTGCGAGACTATATGCTATATTGATTCTACATTTTTCAATGGGATGGGACTGAGGCTGGATAATGGCATTCCTTGTTTGTCTGCTTTTTCGGGAGTCGATCGGGGTGGCCATCACTAAATCATTTGTAATTTTTGTAAGAAAATTTTTTGTTTCTAGTGCTATATTGGTTTTGTGTTGGATGGATTTCACTAGCCTCATTCCCAGGCCATTCCCACCTACATTGTTTCACTTGCGGTATGTAAGCACGAAGAGGGAAAGCCCAGAAGATCTGGTCATGTGCGGTGACATCAGGTCGACAGATATTAGATACATGGGAAGGCTGGCAAATGATAGATAAGGGAAATGGGGGTATTACGGAATATGCACGCAAGCCTCACGGATTCTAGCAACGACTAACTATACAAGGTACCAACAGTACATAAACACCACTTCAAACAGGATATCAGTGCTGTACCACTGTGATTTGGAACACCAGAGTGTATTTCCCACTGCGATTGCAAAGGCACAGTAGAGGGATCACTGAGTTTATTGTAGTCCGGCAAAAGCTGCTAGTTTAGTGGTCAAGCTACATCAAATAATTGTTGCGGCCGATCCACGCATTTATGACTGTTCTAAGGCTTGTACAGTTACACAAAAACAATCATCGCTGCCCGGACAAAGAATTTGGCAGTTCCTTGGTGCATTCAGCTGTTGGCAACATCTATTAACTACTCAGGTCAGGAGAAAACTTGACTCAACCAAAATAGTTGGTGTTCCGAATTCTCCCCCTGTTCCGAAATACCCGCATTTCCCTTACACAGGAGGTAGATAGATGGTAGATAGATGGGAGGCTGTGCCCTGACAAAGAATGTCAAAGCCCTTTCTTGCACTTCTGGATGTCAGTTCATGGGCTGGATACCAGAGCATTTACAAGGCTGCCTCAAAGGTACGCCATGGTCTACATCTGTCTCCCTGACATACCGCATTTTACACACCACATTTGACTCCCCCCCCCCCCCCCCCCCCCCCCCCGTATTTTCATATTGCATATTGCAAGCAATCCATGGCTGGAGGTGGGATTGGCCTTGGAACGATGCTACATGTAGGAGTCCGCAGTTATTGGTAACATTTGGGGGGGGGGGGGGGGGGGGGGGGGGGGGGGGGTTAAACCGTGGACTTCCACCACCAGGATTCTGGCGGAACCAATCCGATTGTAGAACGAAATGTTTACCTTCGCTGCCATGCTAATGCACAAATTTTGGATTCAGAAATGAGCATCAAGGACAAAGTGTGCGAGAGGGCCACTGGTCTGAGCTCACTGTGGTAGACTCTGTATGTAGGGATACGACGTACACGCAATATATGCTAACACTACGGTTTTGTTTACAGGATTGCAAGGTGAGTTGTCTGGATTGCTTGCAAGAAGTGTCTCAGATCTCGATAAAGCCAGGGGTGCCTTGATAATGAAGAGTGATATTTCGAATAGTGCTGATTTGTAACTCGCGCGACATTTACCGCAAAGTAGGAGTGTCCTTCGTTTATCACATGATGATGCGCCGGAAGTCAACGGTTTGGTTCCCCCCCCCCCCCCCTCCCCCAAGAGCCTGGGAACAAGGCCAGGAATCGAGTGAGTGTGATTGCCACGCGGCATGTGTGTTAATTGGAACGAATTGCAATATTATGCGCTATGGCGAGTCCCAACCGGGGTTACCGGGAGTGCGATTGCCCCTCGTAATGAATAATTAGTCAATCTTCATAGCTCGCAGGAAAGGCCTACAGAGATTCTGACTACACCGTCGTGATCGCTACCATGCAGTTACACAAACACATTATACACATGTAATTGTAACATGCTCCAAAGGAAATAAGAAAAGAAAATAAGAGGCTAAGTGCCCCTTGTTTTAGACAAGACCTTGAAAGTGTAGGACAATTTCCTACATGAGACTTTGAAAGTGCAGGAAAATTTCCTACACAAGAGTGTAGGAATTTTTCCTACACTGAATGTGCACACACCTGCACCTCTTTCATTCACACTGATGAACATCTTTTTGCACAATATCAGTTATACACAAATAATAAATTATAATAACACTTTCAATTCTTCAAAAATAATCCTGTAAATATTCTCTAGACTTCTTCTTCAGTGCCCCCTTATTTGTAAGTTGAAAGTCGTATAGTAGTATGTCTTCAAATGTAATGGTTGAAACTGAGTCCTTCTTAGTTGACGACTAAAAAATCTCAACCACTTAGGCTTGTGAGGAGCCCTCTCCTGCTCCATCCAGTGGATTGTGAGCTGCGACTCATAGCACGGATTGGGTGGGATGGTTTTGATCGTTCCAATTCTGGCGATGGTGGTACCAATTGTTGCCACAAGCATCCCAACTTTCAATTCTTTCACCACGTCCCTATTCTTTGTGACTGTGGTTCGAGATGTTCCTATGTAAATCTGAAAAGATAGCAACATCATCATAAACTTTCTTTATGAAACCAATAGATGTATATGTACCATTTACGTGACCCTCAACAAACAACACCCCTCAGAATCAAGCACGTGACTGAACATTGAATTGCGCAATGTGTACTTGTACACATTGAATTGCACAATGTACACTTATAATTATATAGGAAACATGCTTCCTACACATTGAAAGTGAAGTACAAATTTTCTAAAAAGTGACCTCCATAAATGGGATTTATGCACTAGCTTGCTAAAAAGTTTTCATATTTCCTTTGGAACATGTTTTGTGCTGAAACTCACTTTGGTGGTGGAGATATAATTAAGTACTTTTGCTGTACCGTCGGCCGCCATTGCTCGATCGATATTAGTTGCCAATACGGTCTTACGTAGGCCCCACAAAGATTCTGACCACACAGCCGTGATCGCTGTCTTTCATTGATGCTTACACGCCAAAACACACCCTGTTGGCGAAGTTGTTAGTGCTGTAGTAAGTTCTTGTCTTCCCTTTGGACACCAGTGCTGACTTGAGCATGGTCCTCACATGACGTATGTGCGATACCTAGCTTGTGTGACCAGCAAGTTGCCGGTTAATGTTGTAACGCAGCTACCAGGAGTGTGGTTGCCCCTAAATACTTGTAGGAAATTTGTGGTAGTACATTTTAGGTACCAGTCTAGCTTGGATCTGGCACAGATTGTCAACTAAAATTTCAGCCCTTCCTTTCTGGTTTGTTTTGCTTTTGGATACCTTCTCAGCCTCATTCCCTGTTAATGGGTCCGTCCTGCCATCGAGTACAAAATGCCATTGAGTAAGAGTCAGTTGACATCAGAGTAATGTTTTGTATGTTATATTGCATTTGCAGTAAAGTAAAAAAATCGACACCACCACCGATCGACAGGGGCTTGCTTAGATCATGCTTGCCCAATTACAGTATTGAAGTTCAATTATCAATGGTCTGTTAGGTTAACCTCTTCATCTCCAAATTCTCAGTAGTGTATTTTCCTCTCCCCGCTACATTGATCAATATTGGTCTCTCCCTCAGCATCACAGAAGTTGTTGCAGTGCGTGCAGGAAGAGCTGGGAATGGAACAGAGGATCCTTACTCAGCTGCCAAATATCTCCAAATTTGAGACATCCATTGCTGGGTCCCTTGCAACTCTACAATGCAAACACAATCAGGAGGAGTGAGTCCATGCATCTACATGTGTATAACTCCCTCTTCTTCAAACATGAGCACTCCAGGGTGACTAGTTACATCCCTGCTGCCCACTTTGAACAGATGCACTCGTATACTCTCTCTCAACAGGATGACTATAGCATAGGCGTAGGAAGTAATTTCACTTTGAGGGGGCTGACCCAATTGAGCCATAACAATATATTGCATCTGGCCATACCGTATAGTGGGAAAATTTTGTGAGGTTACCACCCCGATTAGCTAGCTGTGTATATAGCTCTCTTCCTAGCTGTTCGTCTTTCAGAGGATTTGGTGTAACCAAGATGAAGTACAACCACGACAGGTACTGCCATCTCCTGCACAGTCAAGAGGACAGTCTACAGTGTAGCATGATCTGAGTGAACAATAGGCAAAGTAATATGCTCTACTTCATAGCCATGTACAAGCCATCTGCTGATGGCAGCCCTTACCATCGCTTCCACAATGAAGTGCACATGGAGTATGGTTCTCTAGTAGTCGCTATTATGCCTGTGTAGTAGTAAGGGGTGTGGTCATAGGTCGTGACTCTTGTAATGAAATTAAAAGTCTTGTTAGAATTGGTTCTCAAAACTTGCCCGCAAAAATCTCCTGCGTAATATATATGAGCCTTAAACTTTGAACTAGAGCTGGCTAGATTGAGCTGAACAGCCAATGTTAAAGTAAGCCATCAGACTTTGCTGTTAATTTATCCTGAAGACCTACTCTTCAACAGTACCATCAAGCATCTTAGTCAGGAAGAGTAGGATTTTTGCTGGGGGGCTGAAGAGAATGGACTGAAATATTGGGGGGGCTATAGTCCCTCGTTGCTATGCGCTATTAGGCCTATAGGTGTTAGCAGACAGCAATCATCTTGCGAACCATTGACCCTGTAAGCAGCGACAATGAGCGAGCTAATCCTGCAGTGAACAGCAAGCTCAGACCGGTGGCCCTCTCTGGCACCTGTCAACTGCCTTTCAACCTTTGAGGGCCACAATGCTGCCAGGCTCTCTACTATTCCTTTTCAGAGAGAGAACCTGGGAATGGGGCTAGGTGACTGTAGGACTTACCCCCGACCACCCACTCCAAACAGATTCATGTACACTCTCTCACTGACCCTCTCAGGGTGACTAAGACATAGTCTAACCACATTGCCCATGCAATCCAAGCAGACACATTTAAACTTTCTTTAGAGGTGCGCGGTGGTGTACTTGTAAAGTGAGAGTCTCCAGTGTACAACTCAGGTTCTGTCCTGAGTTTGAATCCCACTAAAGCCCTTGGTTTAAAAGGTGGTTCAAAAGAAGGAATTTCCCTTAGTCCTTCCAGAAAAACAAGTTTGAGCAATGCCATTTATGGTAACTCAAGCAAGTTCAGTGATGATGTCATCACCATCCTCCGTTAATGAGGCCCAGGACCTGCATGATAACCTTCTGCATTGGAGATGCGGCATTCCTGGGTTATCAAATCAACAAAATGAACTGAACTGAATAAGTTATCCCTCCCAGGGTGTCTGTGCAACTGGATGCGAATCATTCAATGGAGGTTTCCTTCGATGAGGACGAAGATCAGGATGTAAGCTGATTAATTGTACTTGATTGTGTAGCTGCTAAAATACTGGTTTGACTTAGTTGATATTGACTTGTAGGCATGGTTTTAGTTTACTCTTTTTCGTATGCAGAATTTCTGTGTTCCCGTGTTTACAGTATCAGTGACCAAGCCCTCTGTAAGTTACAGTATATTGTATGGGGTTACTTCTGAACTGAGTACTGGTGCTGTCACTTTATAGGGTGACTGCCTCCGATTTGACTGTTCCTTTGATGAGTACGGATCCTATGGAGAAATGGGAAGTGCATGGGACAGCATGAACATTGATGCAGTGACCATTGTACCTGCTGGTAGTGGAGAAGTGGATTCAATCTATAGTACAGACACACAGAACCTCAGTGAGGTATGTATTGTAGACCCTAGCCTTGTTCCCAGGATCCTCCCCAGCTCTGTCGCATGCTGGAGGAACCTGGGACACTACAGTGTGAAGCTTTTATGGCCTGCATGTGCGGGTACGAAAACCTACCCATCTCGGAAGTTTTGGTTGCTGTCTGCATTCATCTATGAATGCTTGAGATGACGTTGGAGTGTGAATTCACAGTAAATTCATGCAAATCTTTTCTTATCCCTCGAGGGTTTATCTCTGTGCAGTGTTTCCAGTTGATTCATGCTTCTTCGTGTTTTGCTGATCATGATCTATCGGTGTCCCTTTTCTTAATGATTGCACACGATTTCGTGCCCGCATCAGCAAAAATAAAGTTAATCAATTGATCCCCACCAATTATGTACTTGTAAGCATGTTACCATGGTAATCCAATCTATTTGCTACCTACCCTACAATTTTTATTCATTTCATTTTTAGCTGTACGAATTGATTAGAGTATGTAATTTACTGGGAATGGGGGTGTACGAGGAATCTGTCTCAGTAGAAGGCTGACGAGACGCCTGGACCTCCATAAGCTGTCGAAGCGAGCAAAGGGGATGGCGAATGGAAGCCAAAAAAATTATTACAGTGCTCACAGTTTCGCCATGAAGGTAAGTGCCAGTACAGGACGGTGTGGTCAGAATCTTCACGGGCCTTTCCTGAGAGCTGACAGTCGAAACGTGCGCTTGAGCGATGGTGGCCAGCCCGAGAGTACACCTGGACAGCGTAAATAGCTGTGCTGCTGTCTTTCTTCGAGAAATGCAAGGGCCCTTCACCTCCTCCGGCTCCACCGTTGCCACCATCACCCATGATAAATTCCCCGGAAATGGAGGGTGTACGAATTATTACAGTAGTTATAGCGATTGTTGATGCATTTTTGTCTTCCAGCAACATCTTTTCTGAGTCCGTATTGCCTGTACATGTACTACTAGGCAGAATATAATCATCAGTGGGGTGCAAATGGTGCTGTTTTGTATAAAGACAAGCTATGCTGCCTGGAGTAAAGCTACTGATATCCCTGTAACCATTATCAGTATAGGGCTCGAATTAATGTATCACTGTAGCCATTGAGGATCAATCTGGGTTAGATCCATTGCATGGCTTGAATGCATCACTATTAGTAGCAATTCAGATCGAGGAGCTATCTGGGAAGGGGGATCCATTGTGCTTGAATTATCAGAGAACGCGATAGCGTTCTCTATCAGAGAACGCGATAGCGTTCTCTATTTAGGGATGGCCAAGGAAATTTCGAATTTACCATAGGATACACTAGCAGGAAAACAGCTAAAGAAGCTACAAAGGCCCAAACCAAGCATGCAGACAGAATGACACTGCCTAGCAGTTCACAAAAACACTCTTAAACGTACCTGAGAGTACGCGGGAGTCGAGAGACAAGTCGCTGTAAAATTCCGATTTCGTCATCTTCTTTCTTCTTTCTTCTTCTTCTTCTTCTTCTTCTTTCTCATAGTCAAGCATAGCTCACCAACGGAAGGAGTCCTTGAGCTCATTTAAGCACAGAACAACACCGCTTTCTCCGCAGTAGAGTCTTTGAGCCCTTTTGTCTGCGAACTGGCAAGAACAGCAGTTTTGGCTAGCTACCATTCGACGAAATTGTACTGTAGCACGACGCCATTTTGAGGCAGCCAGAGGTCACGCGTTCCGCCAATTGCGCATGCGCATTTCACATGCAAGCGCATGTTGTGTTCTTTTTGCTTGTGATAGCTGCGTTTGAGACACTTACTGAATCCTTGTCAATCCGTCATCTGGTGGCTCACTACGGCTAGCTGAGAGGAATTTCTACCAACCTGTTCTTGTCAAGATCTATCGTGGCTGTGCCATCATGGGGGCGTGGCTTTGTTTTTCATGACGTAGCTACAGTGCAGAACAAGACTTTGTACTTGTACCAATACTGACCAGAACTGTGAGTGAGGCTGGAGTTATAAGCTATTATATGGAGCCATTGCATGTACGTGACCTATAATTATTATGACTGCCATCAAGCTCTCTGATCTGATGAAGGGTGAATGCCCACCACGGGCCCGGGCCAAAGACTTGTAGCTAGCTAGCTGATGACAAGAGCAACATGCGTAGAACAATATTATTAATGGAAGCAACAAAGCCTGCTCAATGCCCAGCAGAAGGTCCACATCCATCACTGCCATCATGAGAGACTGTCATAGCTTTCCTTTGCTGACATGGTGATTAGGTACATGTTAGCAACACCTATAAGCTACGCATTTCATGCGCTCAAAAAAGTGCACAAACTAGGGGCAAAAAATTTTTCCACAAAAATTCCAGGGGATTTAGTGATGGCCTGTCACATTCCATGCACCTCATGAAAAACCTAAGAAACAAGAGGAAATGCCATTAACCAGCCTCAGTCCCATCCCATCCCTAAATTCTACTTTTTTTATAAATGGGATGGGACTGAGGCTGGTTAATGGCATTTCCTCTTGTTTCTTAGGTTTTTCATGAGGTGCATGGAATGTGACAGGCCATCACTAAATCCCCTGGAATTTTTGTGGAAAAATTTTTTGCCCCTAGTATAAATTATAGCTAGCACATTGCTATATCCATTGAGGAACCATCTGGGGTATATACTATAGACCTATTGGGATCACCATTATAACAAGTTGCTCAGCAGAACATGTTCCCATGTGCACTGTTTTGACATGAGAATTAATAGGTAGGCCTATAATAATATTATATTATACTGCTGACGTTTACTATAATATAGCATGCACAATTAATTTGATCGCTTCTCAGGTCACTTAAGGCAGTTCACAAGTGCTGTAATAGCAAAAAGGAGGCAATATGGACTCAGAAAAGCTGCTGCTGAAGACAAAGTGCATGGTCTAACTCAACAATCACCTACTAACAAAGTAGGAAATAGATTGTAGATTATTATTAACAAGCGTTACCATGGTAACATGCTTACATGTACATAATTGGGTGGGGTCAAAGTTTAATTGCCTTAACTTTATTTTCGCTTTTGCGGGTACGAAATCGTGTACAAATGCCAAGAAAACGGACACCAATGGAATCAGCACAACACGAAGCATGAATCAACTGGAAACGCTGCACAGAGATAAGCCCTCGAGAGATACGAACGGATTTGCATGAATTTACTAGCCTGAACTGTACTAATTAAATATTCATCAACTTACTTCGCACTCCAAGTTGATCCTGGACAGTGTTTCCACCCTGCATCACCTCAAGCATTCATAAATGAACGCAGAGAGCAACCAAAAGTTCCGAGATGGGTAGGTTTTCGTACCCGCAAAAGCCATTAAAGCTTCACACTATCGTGACGCTCGTATTCACTTGGCAGTTTTCACAGCCCTAGTGCCCACACCAAGCGCGGACGAAGACTGCTCTTTCCTACACTCAAACGCCATTCATCATAGTCAAAAACAAACGACTACCAGAAGACTGATACGTTGGATCGCAGAAACAGGAGCCACACAGCGCTCCATACAACACAACTGTGCCGCGAGGTATAGTCCGCGGATCAATAATGTAATTCCGTAATCTATCCGCTTACGCGAAATTGATTGAGGACACGCCTTAGGCGACCTGAGTTGGCATACTGATTTTAGTATGCGCAAGTTGTACAGGATCGACTGCATGCATGGTATAATGCAGCCTCTCAAGTGGAATTCTGGTCTGAGTATGTAGACGCTAGTATTGAATTCTGAATTCCATCTTGAAGCCTTCAACAATAGTGATTTTTTTCGTGTGTTCCATGCATGGACAAACTAATCACTCTAATGGGGTAATTATACTGATCTTGCATGTAGCAGTGTGTAATAATTACCTTATGCATGTATCCTATGCAGGAGCTACATGCCTCTCTGCTCGAGTTCCTGGTGGAGCATCACATCAACAAACAGTTTGTCAATGAGATCCTCGAGTTCTACAAGGCCTTTGAGCACAGATGCTATGTTACAAATTTCTTGGAGGGACTGAAGAAGTATTGTACTCAGTAACAACACTGCTGTAATAATATGAAAAGCGCATTGGACATTTGCCATTCAACAATAGAACTGTTCTTGTCATCTCTTCTGGTCTCCAATGAACTCAACGGAGTCTTCTTCCACCTAACGAAGAAGTGCAGCAATAATTATCTGGGTGTTGGGATGGGTTATTATTTGCTAATAATGAGGGATTTTCTATAAGGCATCCACTACGCCCCTCTTTCAACTGTATATGTGACCTGGAAAGCCAAAAGGGCCCTAGTGGCTGTTTTACAACTTTGTGGTTACACGTGTAGTAAAGTTTGTATTACATCATAACGAGGTTAGTTTGCATTCACCATAGCAACTGCCTTGGTGCTTTCCCTTACATCATTGTAAATGACATCAACGTGTAGCACACAGAATGAGCTTTAATTAGAAAAACAACGTGTAGTCATAGCACAATCTAGTCTAAAGTTAGAGAATTTTGTATCGTGATGGATCTAGAAGGCATTCCTGGAATGTCAGAAGAGTTGAACAGTGAGTTTCACTCCATGAATGAAGAGTTTACTGGTCATGATGATGAGCAGAGTGATGCTTTTGAAAGCTCTGACACTTCTAACACAGTGGACTTGGATAAAAGTGTTGAAGACCAAGCTGAAGAAGCCATTATTCGCGATTTTTTTGACAAAGAGCCCTGCTGTACTTTAGGTCCTAACAAAAGTGCTTGTTGGATGCAGGCTGGCCGAGAAAAGTTTCTACAAGCAAGACTTGAAAGCCAGGAATTGGATAAGAAAGAGGGAGATGTAGCAGTACTTGCCTCACTACGTGTTATGCGTTCTCTTCCTAGCACATCTCAAGAGGGTTCGCGGTCTTCTATCAAGTATCAATTTGGAGGTGTGCCAATTTGTAAGATGGCATTTTTGTTCCTAAATGCGCTTGGTGCTCGTCGATTAAAAAATTTGATCACCCACTACGATTCTGAAGGTTTGAGTGTCTGAGTACACGGAAACACAAGGAAACGCCCCCATAACCGAACCAAGGACGACGATATTGAAAAGGTTAAGGGATACATCGAGAAGTTTGCTGATAATCATGCACTCCCCTTACCTGGAAGACTACCAACCCACAAGGATTATAGAGTGATGCTTCTACCATCAGACATGTCGAAAAGTGCCGTCCATAGATTTTATGAAAAGGCATGTGAAGCTGAGAAATCAAGTTGCATATCACGCCGCACGTTCGTTAACATCTGGAACGATTTGTGCCCGTACATTGCCTCTATGAAACCAGCTACTGACCTCTGTCACGTATGTCAACAAAATGCCAACCTTTTAATGAGATCAGCTAATATGCCAGAGGCAGTCAAGTCTCAGAGATTAAAGGATGCACAAGCACACCTAGACCTCGCTCGAATTCAACGACATCATTACAATGAGCAGTGCGCCAAAGCTAAAGACAACCTCCCAGAGGGTGAAGGCCGACCATCTGTGATGCATTATTCCTTTGATTATGCACAGCAAGTGCACTTCCCCTTCAATTCACAACAGCCTGGCCCTATTTTTTTCAAGACACCACGAAAGTGTGGAATATTCGGCATGTCATGCGAACCAACATCTACACAGGTAAATTACCTAATAGATGAAGCTGACGATGTGGGAAAAGGGGCCAATGCTACCATAAGTCTAGTTCACAACTTTTGCAGAACCATGGTCTGAAAGAGTCACATGTGTTACTCCATGCTGATAATTGTGTTGGCCAAAACAAGAACAATATGGTCATACAATACCTGGTATGGAGAGTTATTGCCCGTCTCAGCGACACTATTGAACTCTCATTCATGTTGGTTGGGCACACCAAATTCGCACCAGACCGCTTCTTCGGACTATTCAAACGCTTATATCGTAAGTCCTTGGTTGATACTATGGATAACATTGTACGAGTTGTCGAAGAGTCGTCTATTGCAGGGAAGAACAAAGCCCAACTGACTGTATCCTCAAATGGAACGCGACACGTACATTGGATTGATTGGTCAAAATTTTTCAGCGAATTCTTCAAGCCAATTCCAGGCATTACTTCCTTTCACCATTTCAAGATCTCCAAAGAGAAGCCAGGGATTGTGACTTGTAAAGAGTATGCCAATTCTGAAGAACAAACATTCAACATCTTCGTCACTGCTTCGTCACTCAAGGGGAGGAAACCTACACCTATTCTTCCGAAAGGCCTCGACGCTAAGCGTCAATGGTATTTATATGATGAAATTAGACCATTTTGCTCCACAAACCTTGCCAAAGACGTTACATGCCCCAAACCATCTGTTCCTAGACCTGATGCGGCTCCAGAACCCAAGCGTCCTCGGAAAAAGACATAGTGACGCCCACGCACTAAAAAACTAATTAGCGTTGCTATGGTGTTTTCTTCTGTATAATGTGTCATGTGATCATCAAAATTTTTGAAGTGAATTTTTAGTTGCTATACTTTGTTATGGTACTAAAACCCCAGAATGTGATTTTTGGTCATAAGGGCCCTTTTGGCTTTCCAGGTCACATATAGTATTGTCGTATATAGCTATATACCCTCTGAAGCCAAACATAAATGTTGTTCAGTTATCAGTAGACACACAGTCATGTATCCATGCATGCCATCAGCCACTACAAAGTACAAATAACAGAATCCCCAGGTCCCAGACTTGTTTCGCTATAAACCTCTGAAATAGGGGTGTGCAGGCTAAGTGGCTTAATTGTTGGTGCATGATGTTTGACATGGACAATATTTGGGAGTGCTCAGCTATATAGAATGACCAGACCTGCATCACAGGATTATCCGTTCTCAGTATATAGATTGTTGAGATACACACGTGGGGGTGACAACCATGACATCCCCATCAGGTTAGGAGCTACAGGCCTTGAAGTTGTTTTGTGGATTTTGATGTGTATGGTGAATTTGCAGCCTCATTCCCAGGCCTGCGCACTGCTTTCAGTTAGCCTCGTTCCCAGGCCTACCCCATTTTTTCTGTTCTTCGGTTTCCGTTAACAATAATACACGGATGCGGAAGGGCGGTGAAAAACGGGGAAGGCCTGGTACGATTCATCACGTGAGTGACGTCAGGTGGACGAGGGGGGGGGGCGTAGTCCTTTCAGCAGGTCCTGAAGGCTGTTTGTGGTTGGGCCTCACCCCCCCTACGTCCACTTGACATAAAGCACGTGATGAATCGTACCAGGCCTTCCCCGTTTTAAAAAACGGGGTAGGCCTGGGAACGAGGCTAGCTTTCAGTAGTGATGAAAAGCTGGGTGGGGGCCTGGGAACGAAGCTGGTGAACTTCTGCTCACAAACCGTGCAAGCTATGGACAGATGCATGGGAATTGCACCAATAGACGCCTGCAGCCTTCAAACTATCACCTCCACTTGGAAAATCAATTAAACTTTGCGCTGGCTGCGGTCAATTGCAAATCCCATGTCCATAGGTGTTAGGGTTCATGAGTTAAGAGTTGGCACATATAGACTCATCAAATCTTGAAAATATTCATTTGAGGCACCATTAGCTCCAAGCACAATAGGAATGTCACCCAATACAACGACTATTTTGATCTATGCTCTCTCAGTCCATGGCATACCTTGCATTGTTCATGTCATCCCCACATGTGGAGTCTACTGGGAATGGACAATCCTGTGCAGGTTCAGTCTCGCTAGCTGCCCCGTTCTCTGGATATCACGGCCTACCTCCTCTTGTAGCATACATACTACTGTTGATTGGAATGAGCTGTAATACTTAGTTTGCGCTACCTGCGAGTTGCAACAGCTACCAGGCCAGGAGTGTGGTTGACCCTCACAACAATTTAAGGAAAAATACTGACAGGATCCAAAATAACTTCCAGTACTTTCCATTCCATATATATTCTGTTCATCCTGCCAAAACGTGGTCTCGCAGGCCAGACTTTACATTCCGCCGAGAGGGGAAAGAAAAATTTTCTGGGAACGAGACTAGCCATAATGACAATGTGAGATACACCTCAGTAATCA
This sequence comes from Axinella damicornis, assembly GCA_963931865.1. NCBI lineage: Eukaryota > Metazoa > Porifera > Demospongiae > Axinellida > Axinellidae > Axinella > Axinella damicornis. The sequence continues at coordinate 8,859,184 of OZ007507.1, read as the reverse complement.
TCTCTTCGTCAGTGATCTACAGTGGCACTGGACACACTTACTTGTCACAAAGAGTGGTACACGTACCGAGAAATTGTATAACCTATTATGGTCATTTTGAGGTTCGATCCATTACAGCAAAATTATGATAATCATGGTATCTGCCTTGGCAATAACCACCATTGGAATTCCCTATCAATGTGTGTCACACTGGAAAACAAGCCATTACCTCGGGCCACTTCTCTGGGATAAAGTCCACCAAGTCCCCCCACACATCCCCCTGAATCACCACCTCATCCTCTCCTGTCACAGAGCTGCCACAGGAGAAGTGCTGTGCAAACACTTTCGAGGCCTTGCGAAGGTCAATATCTATAGGGAAGTAACATCACCTTCATATGTTGTCCTATTATGACTAATTTTCACAATTGGAAAGTATATACCCTACCAAATGTCCTGAGGCCGACTACAATTGTCACACACTTCTTCTTGCCCCGAACACACCTCGCAACCTGTACCTGGCGTACTTCCTCCTACATGTATTAGATGGCAATCATCATCTAGCCAGCCATTTTTTATTGATTGGGTTACCACAATAATTCCAGCCACATACCCAAGTTACCTTCTTCTTGCTCTTTTTCATTCCCTTTCCACCTACATTGAGGATAGGAGCACCACAAGATGGAATAGGATGCATGCCCTATTTTAGAATTGTGGGGCAGCCATATTTTTGGAACACACACTAAAATATGGCTTGCCCTAGACCAAGGTCCTACCCTACCTCTTGTTTGTCGCTTGCCCTCACTTACTGTCAGAGCCCCTAGCTGTTCACCAGCTGAAACAAAACATGCAACACTTTGTTCAGTGGTTTCATCATCCGTAACAGAAAACAAAATATTCTCATTATACTTCATGCTGGGTAAGCAAGATTGTGGGTGCAAAATCATTTTCCAGTTTAGTGAGTTCTCTAAAGTACAACCACCAATGGCAGGCAGCAAGCTCAAGGGTCGATGTCAGTGAGACTACGGCAGTTCATACACCAACACATAGCTAAGAATTGCAGTTTCATGATCACCATACAGGAGCACTCGTGAAGCTCACCACGTTCTACAATCCTAGCATAGTGGGTTGGTAGATGGGTCTTCATCCATTCATAACACTTGGAAGAGTCTGCACTGTACTCACAGTACTGCATGCACATGGAAAGACAATACATTAATGTCATGCCATGATGGCCGAATAATCAACTAGGACTCGTGGGACTCCAGGCCCAAGGATAACACCATGATGGTCACATATCCTCACTTCCGGGGGCATTGTGCATACTCCACAGTAGTCCACATGGAGGGGATAACGCACTGAAACCGGTTCCATAGAGCCTGCAGTAGCCATCATTACTAATGTGCAACTTTTTTTCCAACTTTTCGCATAAATAAGTTACAGGAGTGCAAAGTGCACATTAATTAGGTTTCTTCTCCCGTTCTGTTCCAAGAATATTTTCATGAAGTTCTGGCGTCATAAGATTCTGCTTCTGTAGCGCCGCCTGCGGATGAAAAATATTATACTGATGCTCGAGTATAAATTACCCCTACGAATGTTACCCATGAGCATACCTTCAGGCACTCCTGGTATGCTTTGAACAGTTCTCCGCACGCTTCCTGGTGATCCCCCTTGCCCTTCAAAAAGGACTCTCTGAACCACGCATTGAAACATTCATCGTACTTTGTTTTGGACGCCGTGCACTCTTCGCCGAGACTGTTCATTTTTATTTTTAGTGACGTGCGCGCAGCAGGAAGCAGATAAATAATTTGTCATAGGATCCTGACACAGGATCCTAACGAACCAATCAGGTTCGCTAAGTTCCTTGACAACGCGGATAGAATACGCGTTAGCTGGAGTGCATCGGAGGTTAGCAAAAGTGAAGTAAAGAGCGGGCGTGAACAAGTAACACGGGAGGAGACCAGCAAACAGTAAGAGTCTCCAATCGGATGAGAGGAGAGGTGGTTCGTTTGGGATGCATACTTACATACATTGTGAACAGGTCTAGGCACGTTACGTTTTTTTGTGCTTATTTTCAGGGATGACCGACCGCAAGGCTGTGATCAAGAACGCAGACATGTCAGAAGACATGCAACAATCTGCAGTGGACTGTGCTACTCAGGCCATGGAGAAGTTCAACATCGAGAAGGACATTGCTGCCTACATCAAGAAAGAGTTCGACAAGAATTATAACCCTACCTGGCACTGCATTGTGGGGAGGAACTTTGGATCCTACGTCACTCATGAGACAAAGCACTTCATCTATTTCTACCTTGGACAAGTAGCCGTCCTGCTGTTTAAGTCAGGATAGATTTCTGTACACACCATTATTGTGCCCTACTTCACTCCGTTATACAAGTATATAGTATATTTTATGTTCCTGGTTCCTGTACAGAGAATGGTTTGAATGCAGAGTGTATTGCAACTATTCCCATGCTAAGAGTCCAATATTGAACATTTGAAAATCCACAGTTAACGATCATGTTATAAAATGTTTCCTAGAGGAAAGAGAAGATACTGCAATCATTGTTGGCTGCTATACACTATATAAACTACACAAGTCTTGTGCACATGCTGCGCGAAGTATATACCGGAAGCACATGATGCAACCAAAAATGAAATTGTGGGACTTGAATTGGACCAGGTAAACAGTGTTAAACTGATAGTCATAAAGGGCATGACGGAAGCTTTTTTGATAGTTTAGTCCTTTGCAAATGATTGAGAAAAGCGGTGAATTGAAATGCTTGTTTCGATACAGCTATTCAGCGTACCAGTAAAAACGTCTATCATGCCCTGCAGCTTGTGACAGCACACCTCCAGCACCAGAATCAAGCTGCTCACGCTCAAGAGATTTTTGATTAGTCACTTAGTAGCTAGTTTGGGACATTAATTAATTAACTCTTTACCAACCATAATTCTACCACAGTGCGTGGGCGTTCCTTTGATGTAATTCTGGGACCAGCTGGGATTCGAACCCAAGACCTTCTGGATACTGCCCCAGCTAGGCTTATAATATTATAGCAGTTTCAATACAAAGGGCATCCAAGATTGGAGGCTAGGGAAACAAGTCTGAGCTTCTGCCCTAACTGGGTGCAGCTTCAGACATTGCTGTTACTCCGAGGCGAGCATCAGCCATAAGGCATGCGCAGCTCATGAATTACTGTAGCCTCGTTCCCACCTCCAGTCTTTGCAGCATGCAAATATGGAGGGAGAAGGCTGCATGTGGTCACATGCAGTGACAATAGGTAGATGGTGGATACACTGGGGGCGGTGCCCTACCATAATAATTTTGTGTCAGCGCCATGAACAACAAATGGCATTGATGCTGCCTTGTGAACACTCCACCCCTCAGACTGACAGACTGACATCAAGAAAGGGCCTTGAGATTCTTTGGGTACCTGTCTACCTGACGTCACCACACGTGACCAGATCTCCTAATGCAAATGATCAAAGACTGGAGGTGGGAACGGCCTGGAAATGAGGCTACATTACTGTACTTAGAGTGACCTACTGGGCATGGGAACTGCCTGATGCTCTCCACAAGGTACTGGTAGGACTCTCGATCACCAGCAATGAGTTCTCCCAGCATAGGAATACACTCAAAAGAATAGAAATCATACAGCCTGCAGAATTAGACGGCAAAGTATCATGCTGGGTGTGCCATGTGATATGAGCTAGCTAAGGTGCAAGCAGTCCAGGCGCTAGCCCCTCTCCACCCGGCCAGTCAAGTGGGTGTGTGGCGAAGCCGTGTGCGGATCGGAGGGCGGAGAGGGTCTGGCAAACATTGCACTTGATTGTGTTTCAACTGACCAATCAGATCTCACTGAAGCGATTCCTTTCAATTTTATTCATGACTCTCATGGTTGTAAACATTTTTATTAATGACTCTCGCGGTTCTAAATCGAGCCCCTCCCGTGCGATCAGCCTGGCGGAGAGCGTCTAAAAGCCTACACTTGAGCTGAACTAGTCCAACCTGGATGCCTCCAAAGGTACAGAACTCATCCTCAACTCTAGCTGGCACTTCACCGGTTCACAGGTACACGTAATTGGCATTCCAGAGAAACGTGATCAAGTGCAATGTTTGCTACACCCTCTCCGCCCTCCGCGCGCCCGCCTGACAGGTGGAGAGGGGCTAGCGGCTACACTGAGTTGCAAGTAACATACGTTTTCACCAGAGGATTTTGTATTGGACTAAACTCCATACAGAGGAACCTGCCCCCAGGGACTAGAACACGGTGTGCCTCAGTCAAGGCCTGACAGATAGAAAACAGAAGATTATAACCAGGAATATCATTCACCAATTCACTGCCACCATTTTTACCTGCATATAGTTTGGCACATTCCGCAAGCCAAAGGCAATAGTGTACACATCAAACGAGTTGTTCGGAAAGGGAAGTGCAAGTGCATCACCTTGAACCCATGATATCCCTGAAAGTTGTGGAGAGATTTATTATTATAGAACACAGGACAAACAATCAAAGAATTCCCACAAGAAACAAAATTTGGCACAATTAATTTCTCACGGTCACTGCCTGGTTTGCGACTTCCCTCCTGGAGCATCTCTGATGAGGCATCAACCACTGTCACCTCCACCCCCTCTTCCCCACCCTCCTGGCTGGTGTACTCTACCAGCCGTAGTGCAATGTCTCCTGTACCTCCTGCAACATCCAACACACGGGAGCCTGGGGGTGGAGCTAACACTTGTACAAACCAGTCCTTCCAAAGCCGGTGGAAGCCCACTGACATGGCATCGTTCATCAAATCATAGCTGCCAGCAACCCGGCTGAACACTGCACCCACTGCAAATGGTAACACATTAGACCATTGTCCACAATGTCATAATTGCTCACTAGTTACCCAACATGCAATGTTATGTATAGTTCCAAATATCTCTCAGTGAAGGTACAAGTATTGCAATTCTTAAGGGAAATGTAGGTATTTCGGAACGGGGGGGGGGGGGGGATTCGGAACACCCACTATTTTGGTATATGGTTGAGTCAACTTGTCTGGAGTAGTTAATAGACGTTGCCAACAGCTGGATCCTCCAAGGAACATCCAAAATTCTCACTGTCTGGGCGACGACGACTGTTTTTGTACAACTGTACGCAAGCGCAGTCATAAATGCGTGAATCTACCGCAACAATGAGTTGATGTAGCTTGACAAGTAAACTAGCTTCTTCACCCCACGTTGCGGGCTAAGTAGGTACTAAGCTAGTCTACCAGAATATCAGTTATATCCCTCTACTGTGCTTTTGCAATCGCAGTGGGGTGTTCCGAAATACCCCCTGGTGTTCTGAATTACCCGCAACAGGATAGCGTAAAATTGTAGTTATTTAGTAGTGATTGTGCAGCGGTACAGGAATGATATTCGGTTTGATGTTGGTGCACTAGGTGGTTTATATGTACCGTTGGTAACTTTTATCCAAGAGTTAGTTAGTCGTTGCTAGAAAAGGCATCACTGGTACAGATGATAACGCAACAGAGAACAAAATAATATGGGCACACAATGGGGAGGCCATTGGGAGGTGGTAGAACTTGCTTCCTCACTAACTAATCCTTAAACAACCAACGACACAAACTCTGTCAGGAATCCTCTTCACCCATATAGCTAGCCATATTAATATTAACGAAGTGGATATTGGTCCGGCAGGAAGTAGGGCAATGGGTTAGGGTATATCAGGGCCAGGGCCAGTTGTAGATGCACGCGCGTTTCCGGTACCTATACCTAAAGTATGTACTTCCTGCCGGACCAATATCCACGTCTTAATATTAACGATGTGGATATTGGTCCAGCAGGAAGTACATACTTTAGGTATCTAGAACCGGCCCTGGCTAGCCTCATTCCCAGGCCATCGCACAGCGGTAAAGCGGGGAGGGCTTGCTCACGTGAGCATGACGTAATCAAAAAATTTTCAGAACGAGGACGCAACGTTTTGCGTGTTATTCAACCATCTACACGTTCAACGCTCGGTGAGTATGACAGTCGCCCACCGCTAGCTAGATACGTGTGGTATCTTGCTTGGTACCTTCGCTCTTCTTGCTGTTCGGAGACCACGGTACGCCCACGTTCAACTTCCGGTCTTTCTACCCCTTTCTACCCTTGACGTCACTCACGTGAGGAAATGTACCAGGCCCTCCCCGCTTTACCGTACTGCAAGCGACGAAAAGCTGGGCGTGGGACTGGGAACGAGGCTAGGCCCTGGCCTTATAATATACCCTAACCCATTGCCCTACTTCCTGCAGGACCGACATCAACTACGTAAATATTAAATTCGTTGATGACGTCATCTATGACAGCTAAATTTAAACTCACCACTCTGCGCTTTCTCTCTCTCGGTTACTTCTTTGAACCCAAATGTAGTTCTTTGCTCGTGGCTTGCAGTACTGAGCAGGCGTAATCGGACTGAAAAGATGGGCCATGGAAGTAGCCTCAGCGATCTAAAAATCATACCGTCCTTATTATTTGCAAGTCGTATCATTATGGCCGGCCGGCCATGTGGCGCGCACGCTAGCGCGCCGCGCGGCGTAGTCTTGATCCCAGACCCTCCCGAAACGGTCTGGGAACGAGATGACTAGGCCCTTGCCGGCGGAAATTTGTGACGTCGTCCTAATCATGAATGCACTGGCGCATGGCCGATATCGATTAATTTGCGATCGCATAGTATAGTAAACGGTACTATGGCGGGTGTGACTGTTCCTGCAGCATTTGAGCAGAACCTGAACCTGGGTGATGGAAGGGCGGGACATCTGCTTCAGAGTGCGCTAGGATTCGACCAGGCAGAGGTACCCAACCTGTACTCCTTTCGGGGCGATGAATTTTGCTTCGCATTCCAGGAGCGCGGAGTAGCCTACAACGAGAGCCAAGCAAGTGACTATCTAGTGGACGTCAGCTTCAAGGTGCACAGTAGTAAGCCTGGATTCACCCTGCGTTTCGACCCCACACCCATGGAGAAATGGGGTATCAACTTTGCCGGAAGGGTTAGCGTGAGGCACGAGAGTGGAGAGGAGAGGGTGGTGTACCTGCCGGGAACCAGGACCTACGACCCTGCCGGGATTACAGGTGAGGTCATGGATCAGATGATTTCTGCATAGTCTCATGCATGTCACGTGGTCCAGACACTTCCTAGATCCTGCTGTACTTCTGTGACGATTTGTGGGGCGGGGCGAAAGGGGAGGGGAGGCCTCGAGGAGGGTCTGGTGACTCTGAACACAGGCTGCCGTTTACAATATTCTGTGTCCGTATAGACCCGTTGCAGTTACGTCACATTTTCCGTATACCATCCGGAAGCCGCCATCTTGGTTTACCAAATTACATTGACTTTATATGCAGTATCGATCAAAACGTGTCCTGCGTCACTGGTAAACGTTTATATAGCTTTAATAGCCTATGTGTAGCAATCACATTTCATCTGATTCAACACATAATGCAGAAGCATTGTTGGTGCACGATTGTGTTTACCGAGATCGCCATAGAAGATGCTATCCAAAAACGCTAAATAGCCATGTTGGTGTCCATTAATATTCTTGAATTGATGACGTCAGCTGCAACGGGTCTAGTCTATACATAATAATGCATGTGACCTACCTCAAGTATTCGTCCCAATAGTACTGAGCCCTGACTGTGCAAGGAAGAGTGCTGCACTGTCTGCCTCAAAGACTTGCCGAAGAGTAGTACTCGAAGGAGATCACTAGACTTAACAGTGAGACTTTTCAGAACCTGTGGGGAGACTCACGAAGATGTCCCTACCACATGCAAATTATCTTTGCTTTATTCGGGCCAGTGTTCTAGATAGGCCTCTACAGAAGGCCGTGAAGGCCAAGGGCCACTGTGCCCTTTGGGCTTCTATTGTGCCCTTTGGGTAGCCTCGTACCCAGTCCCACGCCCAGCTTTTCGTCGCTGCTTAGTACGGTAAAGCGGGGAGGGCCTGGTACATTTCCTCACGTGAGTGACGTCAAGGGTAGAAAGGGGTAGAAAGACCGGAAGTTTAACGTGGGCGTAGTGGGTCTCCGAACAGCAAGAAGAGCGAAGGTACCAGGTAACACACCACACGTATCTAGCTAGCGGGGGGCGACTGTCATACTCACCGAGCGTTGAACGTGTAGATGGCTGAATAACACGCAAAACGTAGCGTCTTTGTTCTGAAAATTTTGCGGTTTTTCGATTACGTCATGCTCATGTGAGGAAATGTACCAGGCCCTCCCCGCTTTACCGTACTAAGCAGTGACGAAAAGCTGGGCGTGGGACTGGGTACGAGGCTACCCTTTGGGCTTCTATTGTGCCCTTTGAGCTTTTATAGTGTGCCCTTAGTCTATCGAGCTAGACCAAATTTCTCTCGCTCCAGAAGTTGGGGGCAGGGCGTAGGGAAGAGCGAGAGAAGGTCTAGCAGATGTCATTAGTATCAAGACTTACCTCTAGCAGCAGTTTATTGTGTACAGTCAGTCAGTCAAAGTTTAATGTCCCCTGCAGAAGCAGTCGGTCCAAAGTTGGACCTACAAGTAGCAGAGTTTTGCTGATCGGACAATGGCGTTGTTCAAGACTTGGATAGCTGAAATATCAACTAACCCATCGCTTGTTACCCGTGCTGTGTGAGGAAGGACTACGGTCACATGGGCTATGAAAGAATAAAGCCTGAGCTACGCGGAGTTCTCACTGTGGCTTCGGCTCGTTTCGTGTTGCAAGCGGGCACAGAGGAACTTTTGTGTAGCAAGCTCTTTCCTGGAGCATTCAAAGCGCTCTTTCTGTTTCGCGGCTTTGAGTATGCTGCCTTGGCAAGACACATACACGACCTCGGAACACAGTCTTGCAGGTAGCTAAATCATCAACAACTGGTTTCAGTTGGCGATACAACTCTGTCGGCCCACCTCCTTTCTGCATCCCCTCCCGTAATCGATAGCGCTCTTTGGGCACTTTACATAGCGCACAAACAACAGCCATCTCACTATACGCCATGGGCTCCTATCCTCGAGCCTCACTTCACTGCACTACGATCAAGTTCTATCACGTGGAGATACTGCGGTTCAATTAACGTGACCACTAAGTAGTTCTACGTCAGCACCTCATGCATACTAATAACATCTGCTAGACCCTCTCTCGCTTTTCTCTCCGCCCCGCCCCCAACTTCCGGAAAGCGAGAGAATATTGGTCTAGTTCGATAGACTAAGTGTGCCCTTTGTGGTCTGGTCTAAAAGCAAGATGTGCCCTTTGCCAGCCCATTGGCTTCATTGGCTTTGATTAGTTTTAGCAACCACTTGAAATACTTGACTAAGCGAGACTTCACAAGGTTTCACGGTGGTATGAATCTCATTATGCACCCTTCTTAAACAAATTTCTTGCAAGAACATTGGTTTGGGTATCAACTGCTAGCTGTGACATCATCAGTTAGCAACACATCCCAATCACACACATGCAATAAATTAGTTGTAGCCTCGCAACACAGGCTGCATTCCAGATATTGGAACTGCTGACGCAAAGCCCTTGGGCTTTACGTCACAGCAGTGCCAATATCTGGCTTACCGCCCAAGGGCGGCGGAAGCACGGGGGCTACGGGGGCTGTAGCCCCCCTCAAGTGCTCGAGAAGGGGGGCTTAGCCCCCCTTCCCAACAAAACGTACACTGCCTATATAAAGGCTGTTCTCTGATCTATCAACCTTTCAAGACTTACCTCTAGCAGCAGTTTATTGTGTACAGTCAGTCAGTCAAAGTTTAATGTCCCCTGCAGAAGCAGTCGGTCCAAAGTTGGACCTACAAGTAGCATGCAATGTTGACAACATTTTGCCGACAATTTCGCCAGAGAAGTGTTAAAGTAGTAATTCTTAGGTTAGAATAATGCATGAAAGTATGTGGAGATGCTACGAGATGGCTTCCTGACACGGAAAGCCGCGCATGGAAAAAAAATTTCCGCGCTTCACGCACTGTTATCACCCTTGTTGCCGTGCTATAACTAATACATAATGCCTGCTTCAATCCGCAGAGCTAGCAACATCCTGTTTAGCCTCGTACCCAGGCCTTCAAATCGCGGGGGGAAGGCCTGGTATACACTGTTTGCGCATGCGCTTAATTTCCCCCAAAATCTTGGAAAATAGGATATCTCGGTATTCTTCCGTGAAACGATGACGTCGAATGACGTCTACGTTTACATTCCTAGAACCGCAACGAACGACGAGTAGCAATCACGGCGTGCACCGGACCGGTTCTGATTCAGAACGTAGGTTTTTGCTGTGTAGTTTCTCTGAGGCTCTTTCCTATGCTTTGCGAAGGCTGAAAATGACACGGATGACTGTGAATAAAAGAGCAGCGCTCCTCCATGAGAGCTGTGTATGAAGGCAGCGACGTGTTCGTGTGGCTAGCTACCTACTGGCTATGGCAAGAGCCTGTGCTACCAAGCGCTCCCTTTCCTCATGGACTAGCTACAACAAGGGACTTGTAGACAGTGGAAAGAGCTGTGGTGTGCTTGTTGTGAGCCCTTTGATCGCTCTCATGCACGCGTACGCGGATGTGTTCAGGCAAACGTCATCGGTTAAGCCCAACCCATTCGCAAACGTCACAATTAAAATTGACGTAATATTCACATTTAAATCAAACGCATGCGCAAACAGTGTATACCAGGCCTTCCCCCCCGCGATTTGAAGGCCTGGGTACGAGGCTACATCCTGTTCAGAGTCACCAGTCCCTTATTCCTCTCTCCCCTCCCCTTTCGTCCCGCCCCATTATTCGTCGCAGGAAGGGTCTGGGTGATGCGAGACTTAATTTTTTCATTAAACTCAAACAGGAATGTATTTGCAGCCTTGAAGCTTTATGAATGAAAGGAATCACACCTGGCAGGTCCATAAATACTTCCCGTTTTGTTCAGTTCCTGAGTGTTGCAGGTTTTCCAGCATCCCTGCTTTTGTGTCAAAACCTCATGAAGCACCCCAAAAATGCCTCCTTCCTAGAATGATATTTACCAAGTGTGCACATGTGCAGCAAGGGGTAGAGTGATTGTTGTGTCTGTCAGCATGTCAGTGGACACAAAAATGAGCAATTTGGGAGAAATAGGAACACTTTCAGCCTTTTATTGGAATGTGCAAGTTAATTAATGAACTTACAAGGTTTTCGGTCTCTGTCCAATGGCTCTGTCCAATTGTGGAGCAAAACCACACCTTGATTTCAATATTGTTTGTAACAGTAGGCCAAAATTTTATCATGTAGGTCAGGTACAGCTAGTTATTGGTGCAATTTAGAGGTCTATGCAACCTGTAGCTTTTCTTGGCTATTTCAGATAAGGCCACTTGGTCCTCTGCAGCTCGTTCCAAGACTTCAAGTGGAGTCCTACATGGGCGACATATGTGCTTTGGTAGTGTGTTGTTGGCGGCAACCTTCGCTCTCAAGATTAATGGTAGCAAGCGACGCTGTCATGTCATTGGCAGGAGACTGGGCAGCTCCACACATGGAGGCATTTGAATTGGCTGATAAAATGTGTACTGGATCTGTTACCTTGTTATTAGCATTCCAAATGTGACACAGTTTGAGGTCAGTTGACTTCCAGGCCATGTTTCATTAACATGTTCAACCATGCTGAAGATGTGGCCATCATGATAAGTGGCAATGGCTTTGTCCCCCAAACAACTACCTGTGACCACACTACAAAATTTCCAGTGAACTGGAGCTTGTGACCTTGATGATACTGACCTTGTTTCCTCAAGGGGTGGTGTTTCATTGTTTTCAATCCTTGCAGGTGACCCTCATGCCAGCGAACGCATTGGCCCTTCCTGCTCCCGGACACAGACTGGTGTCTCCATTAGTGAGCTCATTGCTGCCCTACATGGGGCAAAGCTGGACCAGCTGAACACATTGCAGGAAAAGGTTCGCCCTTTAATTGCCCGTTACCATGGCCGGGGGTGTCTGTTTGACTGGATGTGGCTACAGATTGGTGAAGCTGTGTATCAGAACAAGGAGGTAACTCCCTACCCTGAGTTCATCAAGCAGCAGGTGAAAGATGGGAGACTGGAGTTAGGGGCTGGGAGGGAACACACTAAAGCCTATCTGAAATCGTACAACGAAGGCAATCCCTGCCCACCATTGCAGTACTACCAAAAGGTCGCCAAAAAGGACAATGTGGACAAGATGTTCAAACCTGATGACCTTCAGAAGTTCAAGAAAATTGTGGAATGAATTCCTTATTAGCAGTATATATCTAGATACTAATTCCAGATCGTGTGTTTGAGTGTTCCCTTAGCATCAAACCCAGTCCGAGGCTAATGCTCCCTCGGTATTTTCTTTCCTGCAAGAGAGGTTCATGATTTATTTAATTACCCTACCCCATGCATCCATAGTGCTAGTGTTATGTTAGAGGAGGCAGTACTGCGCATGCGTTGCTGCCACAATTTGAATGTTTACCGCGGAATGGCGCAGAATTTGTTGTGGATTCCGGACATGAGGCTTGAGGGCATCATTAACTCCTTAAGCCCCAATGACGTCAATAGATGTCATTTAGACCTATGCACTTGTATGGCTTCTCGTCAGTCCAAAAAGTGGCCTAAAGGGCTTCAGAGGGCTTAGGGACAACTTTGTGGGAAAACCCCCCAAATTTGGTCAGTTTTCATTGTGCACGCCCCACTAAATCTACAAGCGGGAGGGGGGCTGGGTTCATTCGTGTGTCAGGGGCAACACTAGCCTCGTACCCAGGCCCCGCGATTGAAGGCCTGGGTACGAGGCTAGGGCAACACCCCCTCAAGCTTTTGAGATTCATAGTCCCCACCAAGGGCGGTCCTCAAGTAAAAATGCAGATTGATGGTGTATGATGTGCCAGTAGTCCTAACTGGCCCCACTTTAGGGAGATCCTGGGTGAGAATCAGGCAGACATTTGACCGCCGATTGATCAAAATTATATGCGGTTTTGTCGTTGGGGAATCTACTTAGCGTTCGTGAATTGGTCCAGCAGGAAGTACATACTTTAGGTATAGGTACCGGAAAAGCGCGCGCATCTAGAACTGGCCCTGGCCCTAATATGCCCTAACCCATTGCCCTACTTCCTGCCGGACCAATATCCACTTCGTACATTTTAAGGTTCGTGATACACGCAGCAAACACTTTGGGGTCTGGCTGCACCGATTGTGGGGGTCATGAACAGTGATGTTGTGGGAGCTGAGAGGAGTGGAGCACCTAGTACGTATCTACCGTAAATGAAAAGTCGATTAGGGTAGTTAGTAAAGTCCCCGAGTTTGAATTAAGCCTAAAAGATGTTTAGTTTGGCAGTTAGAACATAATTATGAGAAGAGCGGATTTTTTGTTGCCCTCAAACTGCCAAACTAAACAAACTTCAGGCTTCAATCTCGGAGGCTTTACTGATCAGCCCTAAGACCGAAAAAAAAAAACAGATTGCCAAATTGGCAACCCCCAAAATTATTTGGTGGGCTCTATTTAGACTTATTCTAATTATGCGCCATTGTGCATGCGCACGAACTTTGAACTCACCCTTTCTATAGCAGCCAGCAAGATGTCATACGGTAATTTCAGTGGAAACAACGAGTGTAAAGTGTACGTGGGGAACCTTCCTGCTGATATCCGTGCTCGGGACCTTGAAGACCTCTTCTATAAGTACGGGAAGATTGTAGACGTGGACCTGCACAATCGCCGTGGGCCTCCCTTCGCCTTCATTGAGTTTGAAGACCCAAGGTGTGAATCATACCCATCCGATCTGTAGTTATATGTGGAAATGGGGGTATTACGGGACACCCAACCCTCTGAGATTCTAGCAACGACTAACTAGCTCTTGGATACAAGTTACAAACGGTAACTTGTGGCCAAGTGCATTGAACTTAGTCTCGCGTTGGCCCAGACCCTTCCTGCGACGATTAGTGGGGTGGGGCGAAAGGAGAGGGGAGGGAGGAAGAAGGGTCTGGTGACTCTGAACAGGATGTTGTTGGCTCTGCCGGAATGCTGGTAGAGCCAACCAGATTGAAGCAGCATGTAATTTGTGGCACGATTTCCGCTTTGAGCGTGTGACTAGATTTATAGTTGACATGGCGAGAAGATTCAAGACTGCCTCCTTAGCGGCTACACAGCTAGGCTACACACAGTTGATGCCCAAACAAAGCGAAGATAATTTGCATGCGGTACGGACATCTCCGTGAGTCTCCACACGGGTTCTGGAATGTCTCACTGTTAAGTCTCCTTCGCGTACTACTCTTCGGCAAGTCTTTGAGGCAGATGGTACACCGTATAGCGCTCTTCCTTGATAGCCATGGCTCTGGATCTGTGCTCGATCAACTACTAGTATAGTATACTTGAGGTAAGTCACGTGCAATATTACATTTACGGAAGATAATTACATTCCATTTTGCAACGGCATCTTGTTCAGAGTCACCAGACCCTTCTTCCTCCCTCCCCTCCCCTTTCGCCCCGCCCCACTAATTGTTGCAGGAAGGGTCTGGGCCACGCGAGACTACATTGAACTGTGGACCAAAAGCCTACCTGTTGCTTCACTAGCTGGTGGTAAAGTGCTTTCTTTACCCCTCCTCCCCTTGGGAGACCACCCTAATGCTGAAAGGCCTTGGAGGTAAAAATTAGACACCTTACCTTTAACCCTTTCCCACCCAATGATGTCATATGGCGTCATGAGACTTTCAGCTTCATGATGTCACATCGGGCAATGTCCTTGGGAGATAGGCTCTGCATCAGCAGAAAGGGCAGGGGGAGGAGGGTGGGTGCACCCGACAGGGCTAGTTCAAACAGCATGGCCGTGTCTGGACTCAACTTTGAACAGCCCTTGGTTGGAGCCGGGTAGGCCATTTGTCGGGTTTTTAGCATAAATGGGCCTAGAAAACGGTGGTCTCGATTTGCAGAGCCTCGAATTCCAGTGTTCAAGGCTGATTTTTCTGCTAGAGTGAGTTACCATCGCCCGAGCATCTTGATCGCGTACATGTTAACGAGTGGGTGTGGTCAGACTCACGACGTGGAAAGCATAGCTGTGTGCAGTTCTGTGTGAAGTGTTTTGAGCGTGAAAACCGAAGGGAACCTTATCTAGGGTATGTTTAAGTAAATTATAAGCTAAAAACTGACCTCCATAATCTGTGGGTGGTAAAGGGTTAATGAAAAGCACCCCCTCCTCCTGAAAAGTATACCCCCTCTTCGTGCAGCATACCCCCTCCAGATCAAAAACCCACACTCATTCGTCATGAAAAGTAGTTTTGACATGTACACCGATCATCCTTAGCAAACGGGGAGCAGCAGTTGAAGTGGATCGATGCAATCGCGCGGGGAGCAGCAGCTGAAGCGGACGCAATCGAGGAGCAGCAGCTCTGCACACAGAGCTGTCCGGCACCAGATTACTCACATCGGCAAACGAGGGGGGAAGTAGCTGAGCGAGCGAAGCTACTTGTATATTCAATTGTATTTTAGGCCTCTAATTGGGGTAAGCTAGCCCTAGCCTCGTTCCCAGGCCTGCCCCGGTTTGCATTGACAATAGTACACGGATGCGGAAGAGCCACACCGTTCTTCATCCGTCAGCGCAAACTGAAGAACAGAAAAAACGGGGTAGGCCTGGGAACGAGGCAAGGGGAAAGCTACATCAAATTGTTGTTGCAGTCGATTCGACAACTGCACTTAGTTCAGCGCAGGGCTTTCACCTATTGGACGAACTGGTCAACGTAGTACGTCAAACACGATCGGTTGACTTCCAGAGGCTCGTGTGCATTGCCGACAGCTTGGAGCTTTTACCGCTTGGGCCTTTAAACAGCACCGAAGTCACCGATCTCTCTCGCTGACTGGGTTGTATAAGCCTGTATAAGCCATCTCTTTTGGACAGGTCAGCAGGCTGCCGAAAATGTGTTACAATTAGAGATTAAATTGCGGGAATTCCCTTGCTGAATTTAGCAGTTGTACAAAACATGCTGCCATCAGCTGATTTGAGCCAAGGAGCTATTGTCTATCCGGGCGGTGACAATTGTTTTACTACTCCAGTCAGGAGAAGACTTGACTTAGCAGGTGTTCTGGTCACCGATCCAACATCTTACACATTGCGCTTTAGATTCCAAACCTAACCCTAAGCATACCGTAGATCCGGAAATTTTCGCGTTAAATATACTTCGCCTTTTAATTTTTCGCGTTGTTTTATTTTCGTCGCTCGAGCACACCGGCGAAAATTAAACCACGCGAAAATTTGTTCACGCGTACACGTTCACGTTCCCGGGACCGGATACCATGTCGCGCCATTGGAGAGACGCTGGAGCCTCGGATCAGCGCCAGCGAGGGAATGCATCAGACACTCATGCCGTATCACTGGTAGAGAGGGAACTGCCATCGGCTACTTACCTCGAAAGATTTCTCCCATCTGTCTCGGTCCGCGGTTCCAACTGCCTTCAGAAGTTCGCTTCCGCGATCACGCGCTTGGGCTGGTATAGAAGAGCTCAGCGATCTTCCAGGATCAGGAACACCATCGACAGGTTTCTGGTAGCGCAGCTGCAGAACCATGCTTGCACTTCGATTCACGAAAACTCACACGTTAAATAGAATCATAAATTATTCGACGTTGAAAATATTTTGTGTTTTTAATTTTCGTCGTAATGCAATATCGACGAAAATTAATTACGGCGAAAATTTCCCGATCTACGGTAGTCTATAGCCTCGTTCCCAGGCCCTTTTGTTGCTTGCAGTACAAGAAGCGCGGAGATGCGCTTTTCGTACTGCAAGCGACAAAAGCTGGGGTGGAGGCCTGGGAACGAGGCTAAAGCATAGTGCATACACATGTACCCTTGGTTCACTGAACCCAAGCGCAAGTAAGTGTTAAGGGAGGGGATTTCCAGTAGGGGATTTCTGGACACAGCCGCAGCTTTCACTCTCTAGGAGCAGTTTTTGCTAACAACTATACAGCCTCGGCAAGTTCAAAGGTAGGGTATATATGCATGCACGCTTACCATAATTCTGAATTAGTGCTGAAGGAGTGAATGCGCCGATAAAGTGCTGTTTCCGGAATTACAATACTGTATGGAAATACCCTCCCTTACCTTAATCTCTTCATTTCCTACCCATTGTACAGAGATGCAGAGGATGCAGTGAGGGGCCGAGATGGCTATGTGTTTGATGGTTACCGTATTCGAGTGGAGTTTCCTCGTAGTTCAACTCGTGGGAGTGGCAGTGGAAGTGGTGGTGGTGGAAATTCATTCAGAGGTGGTGATGGATATGGGAAGAAATTTCGCCCCAAAGGAGGCCACCAGCTTCTGGTGTCAGGACTCCCTCCAACAGGGTCCTGGCAGGATGTAAAGGACCACTTCAGGGAGGCTGGAGATGTTGTCTACGCTGATGTCTATAAGGATGGGACAGGTGTGATAGAGTTCTCACGCTATGAACACATGAAACGGGCACTACGAGACTTGGATGACAGCAAGTTCCGATCACATGAGGTATGTAGTTCTTTGTTCAGAACGTGAATTGCAGGGAAAGGGAGCTGTGATGATAATTATGCTCTTATACAGGGCGAGACAGCCTACATCCGTGTGAAGGAGGCACGCCCTTCCCGCAGTCCCTCCCCGCGGGGTAGAAGCCGTCGTTCCCGGTCACGCTCCCGGTCTAGGTCTTAGGACACTTACACTGAGGAACACCTTGGAGCAGACAATCGGTATGCACCTATAATAATAGCAATTTGACTATACTGATCTTGTTTCATTGCTCAAGACTCTTGGACTTTTGTTGCACTACAGTGTTGATTTTCCATTGAATTTTGTATTGTACCACAGTGCCATCATTGCATGGACAACACAAGGGATTGGATGCATGGATCATTTCATAGCTTGGACCCTGGACTCCACAGGAGCCTAACTGGATGTAGGAGAACCTACACAAAATGGATAGGAATTCAGCAAAAGACAGGAGCCCTAACAAGATCTGCGCGTTACTAATAGGAGCCTAACTGCATCTGCGCTTTACAAACAGAACTGGAGCATAACTGGATCAGCACGTTATGAATAGGACCTAAACTTCACCTGCACTTTACAAAAACAGGACCTAACTGGCTGGATCAGTGCTTTTGTACAGGAGCCTAAAAGGAGTCAAACATGACACACAGGAGCCTAAATGGAATCACACATCACACACAGGAGCCTAAATGGAGCCACACGTAACACACGAGCCTAAAGGAGTCACACATAGCACACAGCGCACAGGGAGCCTAAATGGAGTAGCACACAAGAGCCAAATGGAGTCGCACAATACAAATTTACTGGACCCATAAGCGGGAGGCAACACTCGATCCTCAGTTTGGCACAGAACACTCAGGAATTACCACACTGCATGGATCCACTGCGTACAGACATACTGGATGCCAGATCCACACTTAATGCACAGGAACCACGTACACTGGAAGATTATAACTAAGTTACCATACCATGCAAGAGGTGGGTAATACCAGGAGCGCATGAGCCGCCGAAGGCCTACGGCGGCTCATGCGTTCCTGGTAATACCTATGAAATATGCACTGCAAGAACCACACTAGATACAGGGGACAAGCAAAGGTAACAGAAGAACAGATGTACAGGTACATTCTATGAGGTAATGATTTCAGGGTCATCGGGTTCAATTGTAGGTTCGTCATGGTTGGCCCATGCACATGGGGGTACTGACTGCAGCAGGTGAGGGGGGAAGGTGTGTAGAGAGAGGTCATTGAACACTGTTGGGTCTGGGAAACAGCGTGGGAGGGGATGTTCACAGCAGTACTGGCTTATCTGCACAAAGAGGAAGGACAGGATCAAGTGGAGAAATGATGGTGCACATATACTGAATACCTGATGGATGTAAGGTGCCTCCTGCTGCAATTGCTTTGTCGGCATTCTGTAGGAAATTCTGCGTGCATGAACTTGTGCACTAAATGGTATCTAGGTGACCTGCCTTTCTGTGTAGCTGCTAAAGCTGTTGCCAATGATAATCATCTTTGCCAGTTGTTTGGTACTCCAGTTGGCCCACAACAAGTTGTTATACATTGCCTTCCCACAGTGCGGCATGTAGAACAAGGTGGCAAGCTTGGCTGGGTGCTTGCATAGCTGAGAGGGAAACAAAAACCGCCGTCTGTATATGGTGCACTGGACTTGGGACTGCAAGGACTCACAGAAAGTTGTGCTCGTCATTTCTGAAAGCGGAAATTGCGGATAAGTAATAATTATACAGCTGCCACCGTAGATAATAGCTGACCGAGTACGCAAGATTTAGCGACACAGCTATCACCATGTAGTTAGCCTCGTTCCCAGGCCCTGCCCAGCTTTTTGTCGCTTCGCGTGTGGGAGAACCTGGGAACGAGGAACACATGGCGGTCATTGCTAGCAGCAAGAAATAAGAGTGTGCAAAACTGCCATATGGGTTCTACTACCATCTCGTCAATATGAAGTAAGCAATCAGTAATCACTTGCTACTGCTTCACCACTGATTCATCATTGGTGGCAAAGTAGTAGCAGCTGCCTTCTCCTATGTGTGAAATTATGATTACTACAGAGTTTACACATAACAACTCAGTTTGTACTCTGTTGTGTGGTCCCATGGCCTGCCGTCATGTGACGAGACCTAAAAATAAAATTCATTCATTCATTCACAGCCTGTGTACATAGGTAGTGGAACCCATAATTATAGCAGTTGCACACTCTTAATGTTATGAACTCTTGCTAGCAACACCAAGTGATACAACTAGTTTGAACTGTTCTATATTATGCTGCTGCATGCCGAGTTTGACTTGGCACTTCCGTTCCAGCCACTGCGATGATACTGGTGGATTCATGGATAATTCTTGTCCCCAGACCATTAATTTTCAGTCTGGGAATGAGTCAATTCAGTGCATCGTTGGAGTGCATCGTTGGGGGCTGCTGGAACTGCATCTAGTCCTGATATCGAGTCCTGTGCACGTGATGTAAGCATTCTAGTTATGTTTGATGCTTCAAAATGATAAGCACAACTTTCTGTGAGTCCAGTCCACCGAATACAGATGGCTAGCCTCGTTCCCAGGCGCTTGGAAATTGGGGAGAAGCCTGGGACTGAGGCCAACAAAAACCATTATCCTAATGTCAATACAACCATTTTCATACCTCATTATATGGTATGAGTGTACAATTGAAGTCTGTGAGTGCAGACTGTTCCTCCTCACAGAGCACAGGGTCAAACACCCATGTGGAGTCCGGCTACATTCATGGGAGAATGGGAATAAGATGTTGCCTAGCTAGTTCACATCAAAACTAACTTTGCACTGCTCCACGATGATCATGAGAAGAGCAAACTGCATGCAGGCAACAGGGCAGGAGCCAAGGTGTCCTATGCCATAGCAGACCACCTCCCTGGTAGGGGTCTGGGTATTACGGTGCAACTGCTCTGCAGAGAGAGATCAACAATGAATCTCAGTTACAGAATAGAACCAGGTCCAGCTAGAGCTGCCAAGAAGAAAAGGTTGAGATTTGGGGTTGATGTCCTAGGTATAATGATAAGCATAGGCTAGGACCAAAATTCAGCACGGTAGTTTATCAGTGACCAAATCAGTCCTGTCTTACATGCAGATAAATAGTGAGAGTTGGCAGGTCTGAACTACTCGTAGGCAACTTCCGATGTGATCATTTCTAGCTGCACAAGTTTTTACCCCCAATGTTTTCAAGCCTCATTCCCTCCCAGTGAAGGCCTGGAAATGAGGCTATATAACCAGATCCTTCCCTGTCGGCAGAGGACCTGGCAACAAGTCTAAACTATCGGTACATACCCACAAATTCCTTGTGGAATTGGGACTGCTGGAGTGTGTCCAGAGCAGCCCTCACTCTCTTCCCTAGTTCAGCACCCTGACAGCAGTGAACCTTGTGCCGTAGGGGAGGAAACCGGGGCCGAAGTGCATGGTGACGACCCCTGACCCTCCTCTGCACTAGCTGAAACCCATCAGCGTCACTGTATACATGTAGACGCATTATATAACTACATGACCCTACACTGGTACTAGCAGCACCACACAAAACTCACATGAAAACATCAGACATCGAGCTCATCAAGTCTTACATAGCCTCGTTCCCAGGCTCTCGTTCTCCGAGAACGAGAGCCTGGGAACGAGGCTAACACTTATATACCCAGAAAATATTTTCCGGAATCTTCCCGTCCCGTCCCGGAAATTAGGTAGGCTTCAAGTGATCGATCGTGAACGGAGTATAGTGTGACGGAAGCCACCCACGTGGAAACCACCTGGAGTTGGCTATCCGGAGAACGGGAGAAATACCTCCAGCACCACAAGATTGTCCGTTCAGAACATTCTTGAGGTACCCACATGTGGGGCATCAGGTTTGGGGCTACAGCCCTCTGAATTCAACCATGTTTTGTGGACGAAGTTAGGTGAATTTGGGCTAACACTTGCGAACCATGCAAGTTGTGGAGTTATGGACGTGGGAACTGCACCACTGGACAGAGCAAATAAGATCAATGTTGTCAAAGTTGTCTTCATATTGGGTGACAACCCTATTGTGCTTGGAACTATGGATGCCTCAAATGACAAGTCGTTTTGATGTCTATGTGACTTGGTCCAACTGAACTCACAAACCCCAACTCTGGGCTTGGGGTTTGCATAGCAGCTACATGCAGGGCAAAGACTGCATGGCCTTTTCAAGTGGTCTGTTTTGGTGTCATCCCCAGACCCCTCCGAGGTGGGTCTTGGAACGAGAGTAGGTCTGTTTATGTTGAGTGATAACTATGCTGAAGAAATATAGCTCCTATTATATATGCAACGGATCATGCAACACAAGGATGACTGCATATGACATAATAACTACATGTACATGTAGCTGAAATATTGTTTGTACAATAATTATGTAACGCATGTGTGACTTCAATAAATAAGTTTTTTTGTCACTCTATGTGTGTGCCACTCTCATCTTGCAGTTCATCATCTGAAGACAAATGTGAAGCACAACAGCCATACCACACAGTACACAAAATGCTGATGTTACACAAATCAAGCTCCCCTTACCGTCCAGTAGTCGTAGGTAAGGCTGTGGTGGAGAGGGGTCCTTCTCCTGATCTATCTTGTAATCACTGCTCCGTCGGTGTCCCAGTCTGTGTGCCAGCTTACGCAGCTTACCACGTCGCCCTAACAATAACATCAAAAACATGAGTTCCTTTACATCAGTGATGCCAGCCAGTAGTAAACACCAGCATACCTTGCGACCTGAGCTGTTGCTGTTGGTTAGCAGTTGAGCTTATAGCTGCCTGAGCTAGACAGACAGTGGGAGAACCCTAGGTTAATACATCAGGGACAAGCAGAGAACATTTGGGGGATACCTTAACCTTGTTCCCAGGTCTTCTCACCCAGTGACAAATGCTGGGGTACATGAGAAGGCCTGGGAATGAGGCTAGGGATACCTTGGTGACTGTGTGTTGGCCACTGTGTTTCCCTTGGCAGACAGTGCTCCCTGCTGCTAATTTGCGTCTCCTGCTGCCCTTGCACACAATGTTCTCTGATACTCAGGCCAGAGGGGGTGGGGTCCGGTAGAGACTCTGCTGCTGGTGAAAAAGCTACACAGGTATACGGGGGAGGGCCGAGCTCAATGGGCATGCAAGCCTGCTCATAGGTGGGTAGTGGGTCATCATCGTCCTCGGCTGCAGGAAGAAAGCTGGGCACAATTTCTGGTGGACCACCAATGTCCTCGGCTGCAGGTTCCTGAAGAAAGCTGGGCACAATTTCTGGTGGACCACCAATGTCCTCGGCTGGAGGTTCCTGAAGAAAGCTGGGCACAATTTCTGGTGGACCACCAATGTCATCACTGAAGGGACCCTGCAGTTCTTCTGCTTCCTCCCCTTCCCCTCCTCCCCCCACAACATTCATGAGGTAGTCCACAACAGCCTCCATCCTCCCTTCATGTGCCTGTAGCACTGTCACAATCACTTCATGGTCCAGGGATGGAAACATGGCACTCAGATCCAGCAAAACAGAGCTATCATCACTGCATTCCGAGAGGATGGAAGATCCCTCAGCCAATGCCACCGACATCTTCACACCTCCTGGAATATCAGCCAGTGGACAGAAACATGTAATCAGATGCACAGCACGACCCGCCACAAGATCTCCCCAGTGTGGACCCCCAACTGTTGAATCGAATCACTAACAGTTGTACACCTTGAGGAAGATCTACCCAGGTCGAAACGTTGGTGATTAAAATTATTGCATTTCGGTCACAAACTTTGGCAGATTCTGACTACTCCTACCTACTATGTACTATGGTTGTTCTATAAAATTAGGGCCACAAAGCTGGCAAATGTCAACTAAACTAAGGCTGGGTAACATTATTTTTCTAAACATGCACCTGAACTTGATAATGCACATAATTTATAGCATGTGACTGACATTTTGCTATCATCGCCACATAGACTACTAGCACTGTGTTGCTCAGAGATATGATAGGCCTAATCTAAAAGGCCCAGCTCTATAGAAGAAACTGGCCAACTGACAGAGAACATGGATCATGCTTACACACCAATTCAAATCGCCATGAAAGGACGAAATACTCAGGTTCTCTGTACACTTACAAGTGGGAAGATTCCTGACCACGATCTGATCACCCTACCTTTAATAATTCTGAAACAACACGTCAAAGATTAGACTCGCCTTTTCATCTTCTCAACGGAGTCCAATGAGGCGCTAATGACAAGAATTTGAGGTGCATGACAACGCTAGCATTTAGATGTCGCGATCGCAGTTACAAGTCTTCAGTAGGCCTTCAGTTCTAAATAATGCACATAGGTCATGTGCTTCAATTAGAGCGCACCAATGGAAGAACGTTGCTGTGATTGGCGTGCAAGATCCCAGGAGCTTGAGTCGGCTTTGAAGGGAGGAGAAGCTCTGGAACAGCGAGTAACAGAGCTCTTGAAGGTGATCAACGGCTTTGCTTACCCCGTGGTTGGCCTGACAGCAACGGTGAGCACTGACAATGACTGACCAAAATTGAGATCGATGGATAGATAGATGGATAGATATAGATAGATAGATATGATTTTCAACAAGAATGCCCCATCAGCGTAATGCTGGTCTACCTGGGAGTCCTGCAAGAAACAAACAATTTTGATGATGCATATGCCAAGATGAACTCTGTGCCTTCATCGTGTATCCTCCCCCAAAGGATGCTGAGACTGTGTTGAGCAATGTACTTCATTGTACTGCTGCCCACAGTGGAGAAAGTATTCCTCAGCTCGCCCTCCTGGTCTCCTCTCTCCTCTCCCAGCAGGTACACTAGGCATGGACTCATAGCATGTATTTGGGGACATTCTATTATGTTTACACTTAGCGTCATAGTGACGTTAAAGTCAGACCCCCCCCCCCCCCCCCCCCCCTTAACGTCACAAGGCTGCACGTGCATGTGATTGTATATAATATATGAAATTTACGTCACGTTCCAACCCCTCCTCCCCAAACGTTACTATGATGCTAAGCGTACAAATTTTCTTTAGAAATCCCTCCTTACTCGGGCAGAGCCCCTGCTGCAAAGAATAGGGTTTGTGGACAGTGTATACAGTACTTGTTCTGCTGCCAATAGTTTGCTGCAATATAATCCACATCTAGTTTGTCCCCAGACCCTCCACACCCCAACTACTGTGTATGCTCTCCCCAAACCACCCTCTTTAGCTGGTTTGTCTGCCTAAGCATATATATGACAGTTATGATCATTGCCCCAGCTGCCCCTCCTTCCGATTACACATGACACCCTTCTTTCACTGTTTCTCGCCTGGCTCCCCCGAGTGCACCCTCCCACTGAGCTACTCTACGCCTCCGCCTCACTGACACAGGCTGGTGCTGCCCCAAAGGTACATTAATTACTGTTGTGCAATAGACTGTGTAAGATAGATAGATAGATAGATAGGTAGTTAGATAGATACATGTAGATAGGTAGTTAGATTGATAGATAGATTGATAGATAGATAGAAAGATAGATAGATAGATAGATAGATAGATAAGTAGTTAGATGGGTAGTTAGATACAATGTAGATTGATAGATAGAATGTTGCAGGATAGGTATATCTACACCGGGTATTTAAAATGTCAGCGACCCACTTTAATTTTCTTTGCTCCCTGAGAATGTTGAGGTCTTGCTAAGTGCAGGAAGTGTTCTTCTGAAGCTGGCATTCGGAGGCCACTGTTCCATAGAAACACAGAGGGCTGCACTGCACTACGTCACCACCCTCTGCAGCAGGTAAATGTGTCATCTGACGGACATACCACAGCGTAATGTTTCCCATGAGATCATCTGGTATATAGTATTGGCCCAATAACCCTCCAGGGATGATCTACCACAGCCCATACTGCAGTCTCTACTGGAGTCACTACTCCACCAGCTACTCACCCCTGCCCCCTCCTCTGCTGACACAGTCCTGCAAGCCAAGGTTTAGACCATTACATGTCTGTATTGTGTACTAGCCTCGTTCCCAGGCTCCTCCCCAGCTTTTTGTACAAGAAAGGGCGTTTTTTGTACAGTATGTGGCAAAAAGCTGGGGAGGAGCGGCGAGCCTGGGAACGAGGCTATCTGTGTACTAGGTAGTCAGCAATGTGGCGGTTGAAATTGTACCCTCACACTCGTACACATACAGCTGATGCTCTCTTTGCTGCGGTTGGTGCACACTGTCTTGCTTCACCTCAGCTCCCTCAGAGCTTACCCTTCCCTTGCAACTCTTCTTGCATTACTCAAGGCCAACATGGCCACCAGTCTTCCAGGGCAACCCAGAACTCTAGCCTCCATCCAGCCACCTCTCAGTAGTAAGAGAAACTGACCGGCCCACTCCTAGTAAATACCTGTTATTAGATGTGCACAGTATCTATCACTTGAGGCAAAGCACCATCTGTCCTCTGCAGTTCCCCCCTCCCAACTGACCACACGGTCCCCCAGTGTTGCTGGACCCCACCAGCGCAGGAGACATCGTAGCAGAGGGAGGGAGAAGGGGAGGCCAGGAGAGTGGCCCAGTGACTCCTCTCCTCCCCCCAGCGTCCGCCCATGGCATGCTACTGTTTCCTCCTATTCTAGTTCAGACAGTGAGCTGTCTGACAGTGAACCAGCCCCTGACAGGGTGAAGGCCGTGTATGGGAGAGTGCGCCACCAGGCACACTCGTGCCTCACTGCCATCTTTCATGTATGCAAGCATGACTTGACTGATGCCTGTTCCTTGCTGTGAGACCTGTAATGTTGCTTTGAGTGGGACATTTGATTTTCATGCAGTCTCTTGACCGGCACACAACATTCTCCTACTGGCTCTCTTTCCTTCCTGATGGACCCCGCCCCCCAAACTCCACCCCCTCCCTCCTTACCTGCCTCCTCAGGGATCCAACACCCAAGGTGAGTGACTAGAGATGGTATATGTACAGGGTTTCATACGGGGGGGGGGCTTTTAGATTGTTTCTGAAGAGGCATGCCCCCAGACCCCCCTAGAATATGCAGGCGTGCTTCACATGCTGTCTGCTTAACATGCTTCAGTTTACTATCCCATAAAAGTCTCCACCCCCAGCAAAAACCCTGCATGAAACCCTGCACAATGTATTTAGCCCACACAGTCAGGCTTTCATTTAGAAATTTTCCCAAGAGGGGGCGAAATTAAGGTTCGATGAACTTTGGGGGGGCTTAAGTGGCATGTGTTACTACACTTTACAGGGGGGGTCTGGGGGGCCTCCCCCAGGAAAATTTAGATCCTCTGAGATTGATTCTGACACAATTTAGGGTCAAAATTCCGAATCAAAACACATGTACACATACAGTATGAAAGTAGCTGCTGTTTGACTGCTAGCTTTGGACTTTGCTTATTTACTTTCATGACACTTACAAAAGGGAATGGGGGGAGGGAGGGAGGGAAAGGACAAAGGTGGGATGTGTTACTAAAGGGGGGTCTGGGGGTCCTCCCCCAGAAAAAAAAAAGGAATTTAGATCCTCTGAGATTGATTCTGATGCAATTTGAGGGGCAAAAATCACATTTTATTACTAACCATAAACAGACCTACATATGCATGTTACAAGAACTGTAATCTGAATGGCTTGTGCCATTGCCTATTTCATTTCACAGTACTGTATAATAGGGAATGTGAAAATGCCAAGGGGGGGCAAAGAGATTGCAAGGGGGGGCGAATGCCCCCCCTAAATGAAACCCTGCAGGCACTACTGTCACACTCCATCAAACCTCTTCCTCATGTCGATCACTCCCTCTCTTCCTTACTCCCTCACTCCCATTCTCTCTCCCCCTCACTCCCTCTCCCTGATACTCCCTCTCCCTGATACTCCGTCTCACTCCCCCTCACTCTCTTTCCCACTCACTCCTCACTCCCTCTCACTCCCTCTCACTTTGTCTCCCTGTCTCTCCTCACTCCATCTCTTTTTACTCCCTCTCCCCCTCACTCCCTCTCCCCTCACTCCCTCTCCCCCTCACTCCCTCTCCCCTCACTCCCCCTCACTCTCTCTCCCCCTCATTCCCTCTCCCCTCACTGATCCCTCTCCCCTCTCACTCCCTCTCCCCCTCACTCTCTCTTCCCCTCACTCCCTCTCCCCCTCACTCCCTCTCCCCCTTACTCCCTCTCCCCCTCACTGATCCCTCTCCCCTCTCACTCCCTCTCCCCCTCACTCCCTCTCCCCCTCACTCCCTCTCCCCCTCACTGATCCCTCTCCCCTCTCACTCCCTCTCCCCCTCACTCCCTCTCCCTCTCACTCCCTCTCCCCCTCACTCTCTCTCCCCCTCACTCTCTTTCCCCCTCACTCTCTCTCCCCCTCACTCCCTCTCCCCCTCACTCCCTCTCCCCCTCACTGATCCCTCTCCCCTCTCACTCCCTCTCCCCCTCACTCCCTCTCCCTCTCTGCCTCACTGCTTCACCCTTCACTTACCTCTCCCCTCACTCCTTCCGTCTGTTAACCCGTGCAGTGCCGGGGAGCAGCTGCGTCCGTACTGTGTGCCATGTTAGAGGGATCCAAACCGTACCTGGCAGCCACAGATGACAAGTAAATCTATTCTCTGTAGTGAAAGTAACACTTCTTGACTGTTCCCTGACCCACCACAGGCCTCTTCCTTCCCAGCCGTTCACACCATACTCCTCCACACTGGGTGCAGTTGTTAGAGAGCTGCATCGCACTCTGACCTTGGCCGCCGCAGCTGAGTCACACCCCACCACACTTACTCGGATCATTAAGGCATGGCCCGTGTACATTCCGTGCTGCCACTGCTGTGTATAGGCCAAAATATCTTGGAGACAGTATTCATTATTCCTCCTCCCTTCCCACCCCAGTGTCTCTCTCTGCTGGTCACCAACAGCCCCTACCACCAACTCTCCGAGGGCTACCTCACACGTGTCACCTCCACACTCCTTCCCTGCACCTCTCACAGAGGTATACCAGTATACTCGTCACTATAGTATGCAATATTAACTAAAATGCATGCATATTGCACATGCGCTCTCCCTTATAATATTATTCATGGGCATGAGGTGGCCAGCCTGCGAGCAAATGTGGCTGCATACATGTGCAGTGGCTTTTTGTGGGCTATGAGACTAGGCCTGTAGTTGCCCACTGTTGGTGTTGTTTCCCATGCACTGTTTATGTATTATGCTCTTAATTAGCACCTCTTCATTTTGAATTTCTTTCCTACATAATGTATGCTTCTGTCTACTCAAGCATACATGTGATTTGCAGCCTAATACAGGGTCATCATCACAATCCATTTTCTGCTGTCAAATATATAGTGTACACTGTTACAGTAGCTGCATTCACTCCCATAGATACAGATGTCCATGTGGCATGTCTGACGTGCTATGGAGCAGTGGTATCCATATATCCTGCTCTCCCCGAGGTGCAGAGGTGGCTAGAGGAGAGGAAGGGAGGTCCTTGGCTAGTGGAGCACTGCACCACGCTGCTAAAGGGGGGAGGTGAGCAGATAGATTGTGCCTAATAATTGGTTTGTGATGACAAACAGCCTGACATTATCCATCGCGGTATACATGTATGTCTCACAGCTGCCCTCGCGCTCCAGACTGAAGCTTTGCAGGTACTAGCAGCTCTGCCCAAGTTCTATTTCCAAGCAATTGGGTGAGTGCACCACAACCCCCCCCCCCCATTCACTCCTACATGACCTGTATTTCCCTACAGTCCACACTGGTCCCAACTGGGCGAACTCTATCTGACCCACCTGTTACAAGCCCCTGACCCCCTCCAGCAGCATGCCCTCAGGGTCAGTGTAACATCTGTACAGCTTCTATAACTATATCTATCTGTATGTATGTTTCCATGGTGGTCGGTCTATATCTAGAGGTACAGAAAGTGTACGTGTATGTCCCCTCAGATGCTGGAGGAGTTGTGTCGAGCCCTCCCGCCCTCCCCTGAGGTCACCAAGCTTTGGGAGACACTACTCCAGTCCGGAGGTCCTCTCTCCTCACACCTCCAGCAGCCCTCCTTAGGACCCTCCTGTGCACAGGCATGCAATGTCCTTGCTACCATTGGCAATGACACTCTGGAACAGATCAAGGTGGGTGACTTCAGTCCAGCGCACAGGGCTTGTCAAGAAATGATTTGATCATGGAGTCAGCCTACAGCATTGGTGTGTGCATTTAGGAATACTGCATTTGTGTAATATTGGAACAACAGCACAATCTCCAGTGCTAACAGGACAAAGATTGTACCTAATCCGTAGGTTGTTCTTCCTCCTCAGACTCCAGCCCGGGTCCTCTCCCTCCCCCTGGGCTTGAGCCGGGATGAAACAGTTAGCACCACTGTCACTGTAAGAATAACACTCCTTGATAGATCCTCCTTCCCAGCTTGTCACACCCCCTTCCCTCTGCAGGCTAGTGCTGTGCGGGTACTAGGAGTGTTTGTCCTCTACAAATGCCTCAGAGAGGTGTGTGCATGTTGCATGAATCTGCATCTGCAAACCTCTGCAGTGCTCAGTGTATTTTAGCCGAATATACTCTCTCTTCTCTCCCAGGATACCAGCTTTCTCCTGGATTGCTGTGCCACTCTCCTCCACTCGGTCCGTTCATCGTCCCTCCTTGTTCGCACCCAGGCTTCCTGGGCACTTGGAAATCTCACAGACACCCTCCCCAGTCTCCCACTCCCACTCCTCCCCCCTCTCTATGCTGCCATTTGTGAGGCAATGAAAGACAATGAGAAGGTACACAAGTATGTACACTGATCTGACTGATCATGGGATTTCAGGGGGGCGGTTGGGATCCCCCTCCCAGAAAAGTGCTTATATTTTTTTATATTTTTTTATTTTATGAGAAACCACCATGTAGAGTGGCTAACGAGGTAACCGGAATAGCATGAATGCTAATATTAACCAGTACCCCGGGACCAACGGCTTTACATCCCCTCCGAAGGATGCGGTGTGAACTGTAACAGGTGAAAACACCTTCAAGAACACACCTACTCATTTTTAAGGGTAGAGCTGAGTCAACTCCTAAGAGAGAAAGAAAATCTCTCCTATGGCAATGGTGGGATTCGAACCTGCAACCTTTAGATTAGCAGTCGGATGCTTTAACCGCTAGGCCACCAGCCACCCCGTTTATCATGATAACAAGCAGGCATATGCATTTAATCATCTTTTTTTAACCCTTTAACACCCATAGTACACTATAACAATGCCAGCTTCTAAGGCTTCATCTGTTTCTCAGGCCAAGTGGCCTATTACTGCTTCAGGTGCTGATCGTTGTGGCAGGCAGGCAGCTGTTTATATATAGGCTGTACTGAGTCCACTGCACTGTTGGACTCAGTCTAGCCGCTAGCCCCTCTCCGCCCGGCCTGTCAAGCGGGCGCGCGGCTTTGCCGCGCGCCCGCTTGACCGGCCGGGGCCGGGCGGAGAGGGGCTAGTGGCTAGACTATGTTGGACTCTGCCGAGTAAGCAGCAACAGCATTTCAAGAAAATGAGCGCTTTGCTCAGCATCCCAAATGTTGTACTCGCATACAACTTGCTCAGGCGGGAAATTCATTTTGGCCGAGAGCACCAATTTCCACGGTGACCAATTTAGAATGGGTTTAGCCTCGTTCCTAGGCCATGTGGGAGGAGCCAGAAAATGGCAATGTTCACCATGCATTGCCTTCCAACACAAAAGTGCAGCATGGGCAACACAGCAGTAGAGTATTACATTGTTGAATATAGCAATACTCTGTTGGTTAGTAGGGTATTACTCCAATACTCCACTGGTAGTACTCCATTGGAGTCTATACTGTTAGTGTATAGTGTATATATTCTGGTTGAGAGAAAATTTTATGGCTATAGGGCTATGGTGATGTAACCATTACCTACATGTAACCGAGCTAAACCTGACTTGAATGGCTCCAAGACACAACTTGATACTCGTGTCAACCTGCCGTCAAATTGTGCACGGTAACACACTCATTTGATGGGTTGGTGGGCAAGATGTGCTCCTGTAACGCTCTCGGTTGGCATTCGTGCAATTTCGTGGTAGTGCATGCATGCATGCAAACTACCCTAATTAGAGCACCTACGTTTATGTGGAAGTGACTTGCACTTACAGGCCTGGTGTGGGTGGGTGTGCGACACATCACTATTGGTCTCCAGTGTGTTACTGTCAGTGTGTTACAGGCCTGGTGTGGGTGGGTGTGCGACACATCACTATTGGTCCCCAGTGTGTTACTGTCAGTGTGTTACGGGCCTGGTGTGGGTGGGTGTGCGACACATCACTATTGGTCTCCAGTGTGTTACTGTCAGTGTGTTACAGGCCTGGTGTGGGTGGGTGTGCGACACATCACTATTGGTCTCCAGTGTGTTACTGTCAGTGTGTTACGGGCCTGGTGTGGGTGGGTGTGCGACACATCACTATTGGTCTCCAGTGTGTTACTGTCAGTGTGTTACAGGCCTGGTGTGGGTGGGTGTGCGACACATCACTATTGGTCTCCAGTGTGTTACTGTCAGTGTGTTACGGGCCTGGTGTGGGTGGGTGTGCGACACATCACTATTGGTCTCCAGTGTGTTACTGTCAGTGTGTTACAGGCCTGGTGTGGGTGGGTGTGCGACACATCACTATTGGTCCCCAGTGTGTTACTGTCAGTGTGTTACGGGCCTGGTGTGGGTGGGTGTGCGACACATCACTATTGGTCTCCAGTGTGTTACTGTCAGTGTGTTACAGGCCTGGTGTGGGTGGGTGTGCGACACATCACTATTGGTCTCCAGTGTGTTACTGTCAGTGTGTTACGGGCCTGGTGTGGGTGGGTGTGCGACACATCACTATTGGTCTCCAGTGTGTTACTGTCAGTGTGTTACAGGCCTGGTGTGGGTGGGTGTGCGACACATCACTATTGGTCTCCAGTGTGTTACTGTCAGTGTGTTACGGGCCTGGTGTGGGTGGGTGTGCGACACATCACTATTGGTCTCCAGTGTGTTACTGTCAGTGTGTTACAGGCCTGGTGTGGGTGGGTGTGCAACACATCACTATTGGTCTCCAGTGTGTTACTGTCTGCTTTGCTGCAGGTGAAGTGCAATGCAGTACGTGCGGGAGGCAACCTGTTGAAAGTGCTCCAGGAACCAGGTACTGTGAGCCACAGATAACCGGTGACCCAACATGTTCACATGAACATAATAATTAGTACATGTATAACGTTTGCCGCGACCTCAGCTAGGGTTTGTGTATACATAGTATTAACCCTTTAGGGCCGTCATAATACTTTCAGCTTCATCATGTGACTTCCGGCAATGTCCTTGGGAGATAGGTTCTGTGACAGCAGAAAGGATGGGACAGGGGGAGGTGGGTGGGTGCACCCGGAGGGTGCAAACAGCATGGCCATGTCTGGGCTCCGCCGTAGAAAGGTCTTGGTCGGCACTGGGAGGGCCATTAATTTCCATCGTTTTTGGCATAAATGGGGTTAGAGAGTAGCCGTCTGGCTTTGTAGGGCCTCCATTTCCAAGCATACATGGCCCGTTTTTCAGCTACGGCAGGTTGCCATTTCTTGGGAGACTTGATTGCTAGTTTGTTAATTGGTGGGCGTGGTTAATATAGCTGAAATTACCTGTGTGAGCAGTTTCGAGCCCAGCAACGCCAGGGAACAGAAATTAGGTATGTTTAAGTGTTCTATAGACTGAAAATGACCTAGAGAAAGAAATTTGGCCCTAAAGAGATAAGGTTAACGCATGTACGATGGTACATACTGGTCTACGTGTGTTATATGGACACTGCGGAACGATTGGCAGACTCAGTGCAGTGCAGTCAGCAGCTCAAGCTCTTACTCTTCTTCATATATAGAAGACACTGAGCTAACTAGCCTCGTGCCCAGGCCCCTGCCCAGCTTTTCAGTATGCATTCTAGTTCTTCATGCAACCGAAAACAGCGCAGGCCTGGGAACGTGGCTAGGAGCTAACCACCTTGTGGTTTTCAGCGCTTGGTGAAGTGTGCACTACTTCAGCAAAATCTTCCAACATGCTGCTTCGCCATCTTCTTACTGATTATACATCTAATCTTCCAATACACATGCACACACCTCCAGTTGCCACCCTCTAATAAATACACATGCACACAATACACTCTCCATTTGCAATCAATTGACAGCCCTCCCAATACACATCCACACACCTCCAGTTGCCATCAATGGACAAGTTAACCCTCCCAATTCACATGCACACATCACCAGTTGCCACCAACTGCAAAGAGGATGTGGAGAGGCTCACAACACAGCTGGCGAAGTGTGTTAACTCTGGGACAATGAAGTCCCGCTGGAATGCTTGCTATGCTGCTCACAGTGCCCTCACTAACACTGTGTTCACCACGTGCTGTCCCACTCCCTCAGTATGTAATGACAATAGTTCATAACAATAAGAGTGTGCAACTGCTAGCCTCATTCCCAATCCCATGCCCAGCTTTTCGTCGCTTGCAGTACGCTTTACCGTACTGCAAGCGACGAAAAGCTGGGCGTGGGACTGGGAACGAGGCTATGCAACTGCCATATGCCCAATACTGCCATCTCAGTATGACTTAGGCAATCAGTGTGGTCTACATGCTGTACATGTGTAAACTCTGTAGTAATCATAAGAGCATAATATGCAGCTGCTACTACCTACCTCACCACTGATTGAATCTCTTGGAAATGACTGACCAACCAACCAACCAATGTACACACACACCACACACACACAGCCTCGTTCCCAGTCCCACACCCAGCTTTTCGTAGCTTGCAGTACTGCAAGCGACGGAAAGCTGGGCGTGGGACTGGGAACGAGGCTAGCACACACACACACACACACACACACACACAATCACATGTGCACATATATACCCAAACACGTGCACACGCCTCCACACACACATAATTACAGTGAAACCTGCCTTAGCGGTCACCTGAATAAGGCGGTCACCTCCGCTTTGCGGTCAGCTTGGGAAAGTCCCGAAATTTGAGCCCACAGTCTCCATACTTTACTGTCGTTCTATAGCGGTCACCTGCGTAATGCGTAATGCGGTCACGTTGCTCCACCCCAGGCACGCTATAATGCACTGTCAATAACTGCCCGCGAGTGCGGCTGTGTGTGAAAGCGCCAAACTGAACATGCAAAGATGAAACAAGTATGGTTGTCTTTTTCATGGAACTGAAGTAGTTCCGTTTCACAAGAACCTCTGTAGTGTGGTCAATCACACTAAAACTTCACACGACCGCTATATAGAGGTCGCCTATATTCCAGCCACCTCTGTAATGGTGCCAATATATTTGGCCCTCAATTGACCGCATTAGACAGGTTCCACTGTATGTATTTACACACCACACACACACACACACCATGCACACATAACCACACACACCATGTACACTAGTCTCTGCCAGCGCGGAGCACTTTCAGTATCGCGTGTTGGGATACTGGAAGTGCTATATGCACTGGATGAAAGGTCTGGGAACGTGACTACATGCACACTCAACCACACATTCACACATGCACCTGCACCCAACACACCATCTCAAATCTCTGCAGCAAGAGCTGATTTCTGTTCTGTGTGTTGCTGTCCAAGCCTGCAAGAACTTCAAGGTACGTATTCACTCAATATTGTTATAGCTCACTGCATGCACTTGTACTGTGCTCTGTAGGTTCGCAGCCATGCTGCACTGGCCCTGGGCAGCCCAGAGCATTACCATGGGAGAGACCAGTTTGTGACAGTGTGGAGAGCAATCATCCAGGGACTGGAGAACAGTGAGCAGCAGGGGGACTTCTCCGAGTTCAAACATGCTGCCACTCTCAAGGCACAGGTAGCACTATGTACATACATGTACATATAATTATGGCATGACTACATCGTGGGAGTGGCCTCAGAGTGCTTCACTTCTTCACCCCCCACACACACATGCACACACACGTGCACACACACGCACACACACACACACACACATACACAAACACACGCACATGCACACACACATGCTCAGCTTTGTTCTGCATTCTGCC
The DNA here is from genome assembly GCA_963931865.1 of Axinella damicornis. NCBI lineage: Eukaryota > Metazoa > Porifera > Demospongiae > Axinellida > Axinellidae > Axinella > Axinella damicornis. The sequence continues at coordinate 8,823,811 of OZ007507.1, read as the reverse complement.
ACATGTGTGCAGTGATGAACACAGAGCAGGCTCAAGCCCTCTCTCCCCTCTCCCTCCCACCCACCCTCATCAGGAACATTACTGAGTTCACACTGACCCCACTGAAGGAGGACGTGGAGCAAACAAACACTAAAGCAGGTGTGTTGCGATGACCTTCGTCTGAGAACTCGTATTACCAGAGTTCAGGCATTTATAATTTCATTTCACTGACCGGCTGTTATTTTATTCCCCCTCACCAGTGGATGTTGTAGAGTCTGCCCTGCGGACTCTCCACTGTTTGGCCCAAACAGCTGGAGGGGGAGGGGGAGGGGGAGGGACTACAAGTGAGGTGGCCTGCCAACTGCTGGCCATGTTTCAGGGCAGCTCCCACAAGACATAACCGTGCCATGTATATCATGTCTGCATATTATGTCATTCATGCAAGAGAGTACACCAGTTTACACTATATCTTGAGTGTTATTCATGCTTTGGTTTGTTTACCAGCTGACTACCGTGCAGTACAGTAATGTGATTGACACGCGGGAAGTATGTGCTTGTAATTGAATTACAGTCGTTGGAGGCGGGGCTGCTATTCATGAGCATATGATGTACGCAACCCTCAGCGTAAAACCGCAGTTATAGCTATAGCTCTATCTTTAGGCGGACGACAAATGGGTAAAGGATGATCGATTCTCGGATACCGTGGCTGTCCGTGGGAGTCAGTAGCACTGACTTGGACTCAGCCAGCTCTCTCTCGCTTTTGCACTCCATCTATGGGTCACAAGCTTCCCAGCTCCTTTTCTCTGACTATGATAGCGAGACAAGTTTCCCTGGTACACGCAGCGAGTGCCCACAGACGTCTGCGTCAGTGCAGCGCCGCCAAAGGCCAAAATCGTCGCCCGCAGCCACACTAGCCGCCAGAGAACTAGCCGCCAGAGAACGCCAGCAACAACGACCCGGGGGTGCTACAGGTGCAGGCAGGCCCACCACAGCACGCAGACGACGGCCGACTACCGCTGCGCAATGGCGCCCTTCAAGTGCAGTGCCAGGTAGGAGAGGGGGCAGTGCTGGCAGGGAGCGACCCAAGACTGCCCTGGGGATGGTAAGAGGCTGATCCAACTACTCTATAGCCGTATGGGGTAGATTAAAGCAACGTGCATGACCAGTATGTGTTGTCTCTCTCCTCCAGTATCCTTCGTCTTCCTCAACAGTGCTGCTAGACATAGAGGAGGAGAGAGTTGCACCGCCCACTGCGCCTGTGAGTGACTGCTCCACACAAGACTAGTATTAAACCATCGAGATATCAATTATTCCTTGTATGGTAGGTGCGGGTGACACGTATCCCAGAGTATTTCAACTTTTGGGAGGGGAAACCTTTGCTGGAGCGGGACTATGGGGTGCAGGTGCACCAGAGGAAGGCATGGCACCGTCCTAAGAGTTGCTATGGTAGTCGGTTCTACTCCCAGAGATATGGTGACCGGAAGGGAGGGAGAAAAGGGGAGGGACAAGGTCTGGAGACAGTTGTGGAGCGGGAGGGCAGTCTTTCTGGGAGTGGAGAGGGTGACAGAAAGGCATTACGTGGTCAGAGAGGAGGAGAGGTAGAGGCCGACATTAGCAAGGTAAACTGGCAACTATTTACCGTGCAGCTATTGGAACTCTAAACATTGTACAAGAATATGCATGCACAGGATTACAAGCTAATGGCTACTACCGATTCCCTGGGTTGCCTGGTATACGGAGTTGGCAAGTTGTTGAGACCTGCATGCTGAATAGTCAATCTATTGCTCATTCCTGTGCAGAAAGGTGATGGTGATGATCTTGGTGATGGTCATCTTGGTGATGGTGATCTTGGTGATGGTCTGGGTAAGGATAGCAGGGGCGATGGTGAGGAAAAGGATAGTCCACACAGAGATGAGAGGTATGGAGAGTCATTGGAGACCAAGTGCTCATGCAGCCAGCTCTGTATTCAGCAATGCATGCACTATCTCCTGTAGAAATACGAAGGGAAAGGGCAATCGGGACTCGAAGAACAGCCTCAAGGAGAGATGGGCACACAGGAAGGTGGGTTCTGGGATGGCAGTAGTCGGTCAGTAGCTAACTAGTATATACTCACATGTATTTGTGAAGTGTCCGGCTGGATCCATAGCCAGTGTTTTGCATATTGGTGGTGAGAATAGGCAACAAGGTTACTAGTCTCAGTACCAGACCCTCACAAGTAGAGGAGGGTCTGGCTAACTTGCATACATGAACTGTTTATGGGATATGCTGACGTATGGGTTTCCTGATATTTGAAGGTTTGATATTTGAAGGTGTTGATCAATATGCAAGTAAGTGTGAGAAGACTCAAAAGTGCACGTGCTCGATTTCTACCTGAGAATGCCCCTTGCGATCCTTGTCGACTCTGTCTCTGCCAGATCGACGATTGCAAGAACCGACGGAATATTGGTACCCTGGAGAGTGCTGCTGCTGCTTTGGACCGACTATGCAGCGAAGTAGAGCACCCCAGATATCTGGCCCTGTGTGTAGAAGATGTTTACATGTTACCTGATCCAGCATGAGCGCCTTCAGAGGGCTTACGACAACAGTAGACATCAGATCGAGTGGAACCGCTGCGCAAATAGTTGAACACAAGTGGCAGACTAACGTAGCAGAGGGTCTTTCTACTGCCAGTCAGCGTGTGGACGTCTTTTCCTTTTACAAAGTCCTTCACTGCTTCAAGCTGCTTGGGATTCGCTGTGGGGTATCCAAGCTTGGCAAATGTTGCTTCGATCACTGTCTTTATCCCTCTGTCACTCCAATTCGCGATGTTGCATGTGTTTGCGTGAAAATCGAACAGCAACCAACCATCAGATTCATCCCACCGAAATTCTATGTATTCAAGTTCACCAGACCCTCCTCCTGCGTGTGAGGGTCTGGTACTGAGACTACAAGGCTATATTATACTAAATCCACACATCGGCAATTTGACTCTCTGAACACATTGTAACCTCTGTCTTGTACAGGGAGCATGGGAGACTGAGGATGAGGTGGAGAGTGATGACTATTTCAAGCAGGTCAGTCCGTAGCATTATTTCTGGCCAGTTGCTTCAGGTGCTGTTCTCTCACCCTCTCTCTACAGAGAGAAATGGAGGGTGGCTTACTGCCAACCATCCTGAGTACCAGCAACTTGTGCTCCCTTGAGGATCCCCATGGTTGCAGTGTTGGTAGCAAGTTTAGGGAAATGCATGAGGACTCTAGTACAGAGAGACATGACCTGCTTCCGAGCCTCCAACCCCCAAACCAGCTCACTAAGAGCAGATCAACAGGCAGAGATAAAGAAAACAAGGGTCCCAGTGAGGGATGCAAGAGAGAACAGCATGTGAAGAAACTACCAGTGGCCAGGGTGGACCCACAACCCAGGGTGGGTGGGGCATATCTACAACCCAGGGTGGGTGGGGCATATCTACAATCCAGTGTGGGTGGGGCATATATACAACCCAGGGTGGGTGGGGCATATATACAACCCAGGGTGGGTGGGGCATATATACAACCCAGGGTGGGTGGGGTTTATATACAACCCAGTGTGGGTGGGGCATATATACAACCCAGGGTGGGTGGGGTTTATATACAACCCAGGGTGGGTGGGGTTTATATACAACCCAGGGTGCATGGGTGGGGCATATATACAACCCAGGGTGGGTGGGGTTTATATACAACCCAGTGTGGGTGGGGCATATATACAACCCAGGGTGGGTGGGGTTTATATACAACCCAGGGTGGGTGGGGTTTATATACAACCCAGGGTGCATGGGTGGGGCATATATACAACCCAGGGTGGGTGGGGTTTATATACAACCCAGGGTGGGTGGGGCCCATAGCTCTGGGTAAGCAGTGTGGTAGCCTGAGTTGCCAATTATCGGCCGGCATCAATTATTAGCACTGTACGGTTGACCTTTACGGAGAACATGTCGTGGGATCGTTGGCGCACATGACAAGTGACCATAATGGACAGCCAGTGAATTTCCTGAAGTAATTACTACATCACTGCAATGTGCAGCTTCTCAGCAACACAATGGTAAAATGATTGTCAATTGTTGGACTTCACACGGCAGGAGAACTTTTATGACAACGTTTCGATCAGACTGTGCTGATCTTCCTCACTGAGGAAGATCAGCACAGACTGATCGACACGTCATAAAAGTTCTCCTGCCATGTGAAGTCCAACAATTGACAATCATTACATACACCGCGGCGACATGTGTACGTCTCTCAACCAATATGTCACAATGGTATCAGTCCTGTGTTCATATGTCATGTAGTTCTTGAGATGGAGCTGTTCTCCTCCATTTTCTTCTAGTCTGTCGAACATGATGCTGATGTATCAATAATACTGGATGGAAAGACGAAAAACAGCTCCGTCTGGAGAACTATATGACGTATGAACACCCGGCTTGTACCATTGTGCTGCTAAGAAACTGCATGCACATCCCAATGATTTCTGCATCACTACCCAAAGAGGTGTTAGCGACGTCCATACTAAAAACACGGTGAATCCACTGTCCGATCGATCGCAGAGTGCGAGATATGGTCAACATTCGAATGATCCCCTCAGTGCCTGAGGCAGCTACAGCACCAAAAATCTGGCGTGCAGCAGAAGGGTCTTGGGGCTTCACCAGGCTGCAGAAATCCAGCCGAAAACTGCCTCTGAGTCACAGGAAGCAACGGGTTGTGGTGTCCGATAATTCAATTATACCTGTTTCAGATTCTTTTCTTCGACAGATTATAACTTCTGAGCCAAACAAGAGAACAACACCAAACTTGCAACGCACAGTGAGATGGATGTGCATTATCGACAGAAGGTCACGACCACTGCAATTGTACAACTTCCGCACTAGCACGTCCGAATATGGATGGTGTCCGATAATATTATTATGACGATAGTCGGTAACTTGCACTACTTTTCTTCTCCTTCACCCTCTAGAAAGCACTGGCATCAACGTCCTGGCTGGATGGTGGGCGATCCTCAAACCGCACCACCAGGTTTGAGCTGCCCATGGATCTACGACAACTTGAAAGTAAGTGCATGCCTTGGGTGCCCTGCCCTCAACACACACACACTCTCACACACACACACACACACACACGCACGCACGCACGCACGCACG